>LZPO01044391.1:842151-855881 GCA_001675575.1 Neotoma lepida
CCTTACTCATGGTATGTGATAGGGCCACTGGCCCCTGCCTCCAGGAGGTGCTTTACAGAGCATTCTTACACTTTCTTTGTCTCTAACCACTGCGCTTTCATTTGACCTTAGTTCCCCTTGGTGGTCATCTCCCTTTTCTCCACCTTTGGAGTGTTGGCACATGCCAGGGCACAGGCCCTGGAGTTCCCCTTGTCACTCTAAGAAATGCTTCAACTGGAAGTGAAAGTGTATAGCAATGACTCTCTGAACGNGAATGCATTTGAGGCGAATACGCAGGGACGGCTACATAAGCTTAAGGACCCGAGTTTGAGTCCAGAGCCTCTGTGAAAAAGCCAGCGCTGGTGATGTGCACTTGGGTCCCAGCGTTGGCCAGGCAGTGACAGTTGCATCTCTGGGACTCCATGATCAGCCAGCCTAGCATAAGTGGTGAATTTCAGACCAGTGAGAGACCCTGTCTCAAAAAACAAGCTAGACAGCACGTGAGGAGTGATACTTAAGGTTGGTCTCTGACCTCTGCCTCCACACTTAAAAATGGACACGGATGCAAAGGTATTGGTGTTTCAAAACTCGTNAGAGCCTGATCTCTTCCCAGCAGCTCCACCACTCGGTCACTGGACCCAGCCACCATCCTCTTTGCTGACAGGTGGCAATGTCCTCCCTGCTTCTTCCTCCCCTCCACTCCCCTCTCTGCCCCTTTCCCCTCCCTGCCTATCCTAGTCAGTGGTCCATTTCTTTTTTCCCTAACAGCCCTAGTAAGATCTAAGTCACACTCAATCAGTTCACCCAAAGTATACAATTAATCAAAATATCAATGTCTTCTCAGGGTTTGTGACTGTCATTATGGTCGACCCAGTGCTACTCCAAAAGTAACTCCCACACGGTAGCTGTCAGCCTCCATTCCNAGCTTTTTACCCGCTAGGCAACCACCAATCTACTCCCTGTCTCTGTGGATTTGTCTTTGCTGGGATTTGCTNGACTCAGGGTCCTATACCATAGGCCCTTACGTCAGCAGTTCTTTAATTTTGTCTGTCAGATCTAATGTGGCCAAGCACTCAGCCCCCTCAGCGGCCTCTGTTTCCATTTAGAAGACAATATTTGTATTATCCACTAAACTGCGATGGTTAATGTAGTTGGCTTGACAGGATCTAGAATCCTGAAGAGACACGACTGTGAGAGACTTCTTGATTAGATTAACTGAGGTGGGAAGACTCACCCTGAATGTGGGCAGGACTGTTCCACAGACTGGGACCCAGGACTGAATGAAAAGGAGAAGGCAGCTGAGCAGCAGAGTCCACTATTACTCTCTGCTTCCCAAACATGGATGCAGTGTGACCAGACCCCTGTGACTTCCGGCTGGAAGGTCTGCACTCAGGAGCTCAGAGCCACAGTTAACCTTTAAGTTGTGTTTATCAGGGTATTTCATCACAGCAATGGGAAATCCAGGGACCCTGTNTGATCCGGCCCTCTGCATCTCTGACCTTGTTCTCTACAATCTCTCCTCACGCACGTGATTTCGACAGTCTAGATTCGCCTTCCTCCCCGTACCCCTGCACAGGTTCTTCCTTCTGCCCGGCATCTCTTTCCTCAAATGTCCTGGAACCCCATCTTTCTACTGTCACCCCCATGCCATGAAAATCTTTGTGCACGTGGCCCCTTTTGGTGAGACCCACCCTGAGTGTTCTGGTAATCTCCCAGCCTGCTTTTCCCCAGTCCGTCCTGGCTCTTACACTCCAGTTCCTCTGCTTTTCTCTTTCTTCCTTTCCAAACATCCTGCATATGTTCTGTAAGTGAACCGGTGGGAAGATCTCCAGGTTTGTAGTCCAGCTTCCCAGATGTCTGCACAATCCCACTGCCACAGCAGTGAGCCGCTTCTGCCACTANACCTTTCCTACCGTGATGGGTCATATCCTCAGACTGTGAGCCAGAGTAAATTGTTCCCCGCTTAAACTGCTTCTTTTCAGGTATTTGGTCGCAGCGATGAGGGAGGTAGCTAATTTAGGCTCCCTGAGGACTATCCTTGNTTATCATCCCTGGGGAATATTCAGCTCTCAGTCAACATGTTGTAGGTAGGGATTACTGGGTGTGTGTCTGAGAAGGCCGAACCAGCTTATCAAAAAGACATCTGAACTCCTATCTTCGTTGCATCGTTCACAATTGCAAAACACAGAGTCAAATCAGATGCTCATCAATGGGGAGGAAGGGCTAAAGGNAACACCACACACAAATACAGTGGAATGTTATTTCAACCGTAAAAAATGAGTGAAATCTCATCACTGCGGCAGCATGGATACAGGACATTGCAGAGATTGAAATAAATGAGACAGGGAAAGATGACATTCTGCCACTATGTGTGTGGCAGCTAAGAAGGTTGATTTAGGGTAGCTGGGCATGGTTTCATATGCCTGTAACCCCNGCAGTCAGGAGGCTGAGCCAGGGGACCATGAGCTCAAAGCCAGCCTGAATGATGGAACAAGAAAGGGACAAGANAGGGAGGAGGGTGAGTGGGAAAAGAAAAAATTACCAGAGTCTAGGAAAGGGGGAGAGGGGAGAGAGGGAGGTTGGACAACAGGTACCAAAATAGACAGGAGTATTCTTTTTTAAAAAACGATTTCTTTCTTTTTTTTTATGTGTATGAGTATTTTGCCAGTATATATGTATAGGCACCATGTGTGTGCAGTGCCCACAGAAGCCAGAAGAGGGAGTTAGATTCCCTGCAACTAGACTTAGAGCCAATTGTGAGCCATCATGTGGGTTCTGGGAACTGAACCTGAACNCTCTGGAAGTGTTCTTAACTACTGAGCCATCTCTCCAACCCCCTGTTGTTCTAGTACATTCTATAGCACAGGNGGATGACTATAGTTTACAACAACTTCTATAATCTATTTATTTACTTTGCTGATAGAACCCTGATGAANTTTTCAAATTTATGACCCACCAGCCTNAGCCCCCCCAAGTGCTGGTTTTAGAGGTATGCACTACCNTGTCCAACCATATTATACGGTCCATAAAGAACCTCAAGTTCACAGGCTCCCAACTCCCAAAAATAAGGAATGTTCAAGGAGTTGGTGATTTTAATTTCTCTAATTTGACCATGACTNGTGGTATGCAGGATGAACAGAGAGCAGCCCCTTAACCAGACACACAGTGTGTCCCATTAGCACATCATGCCCATAGCTAGGTACAACACTTCCATGTCAATTAAAAATAAACAGAACAAAACTCTGCAGGATTAANTTTGAAGTAGAGGAAGCCAGGGCTGGGGTTCAAGAGGGATACCAGCTGCTTCATCTGCAGTGCGTTCCAGGGAACCAGCACAGCTCCAGCTACCTTGTGGCTTCCTCCAGGCTTTCAGAAGAATATCTGCACCTTGAGTGGAAGGCCAGCTGCAGCTCCTTCATGCTGGTGAATCTGTGACACACAGGGCTCCACCAAGGTCTCTCTCCATACACACNGGCTGAGTGTGTTTGTTGTGGGACATTCAAGGCCTTTGTGGGGTGGGAAGGAGGGCCACTCAAAGTTCTGGCTGAGTAATTGTCTTTTACCAGCTGCAAGGTTGTGAGTGCAACCATCTATACTGCCCTTCCCACTTGCTTCAGGGAGGCAGGTGCCTGGGCCTCTTAGCTTCAGTTTTGTCAAACACCTGGCATCTTTGTTTTGGCAACTTCAGAGATAGTCGAAAGTCAGAGGACACAGATGTTCCAAGCTGCTTCCTCCCCCCTTGACATTTCCCCCACAAAGCCTCTGTGCAGGGACATGGGGTGGTACCCAGAAGCCCTTCATTGGGTTTCACCTTCATTAATCCCATCAATATAAAAATCAAACACCATGATTTTTATGATTGTATGTTTTTCCAAGCTCTAAACAGCAATGCCCTGAGCTTGTGAAGCCATACTTAGCAGATCTGGTTTGGCTTACAATTATTAAGTAGTGGGAAGGACGGTATCTTAGCTTGAGCTCCTATAATAAAAATCCCATAAGCCTGCTGACTGAGACATGTATCTCATTGTTTTGGAGATTGTGAAGTTTGATGTGAGGCATTGTTTGATGTATGGTGAATATAAATCATACAGGGTACCTATCTGTGTCTTATATAGTGGGAGGGACACAAGAGCCTATTGGGGTTCCCTTCATGTAAGCACTAACCCTACTCATGATGCNTCACCCCCAGGATCTAATCACCTCCAAAGGCCCTGTCAGTGGCAGCCAGAGCTCTCCATGCTGCTGCTGAAGCAGCCTGGGACTCTTGACTGCACCACAAAAAGGAATTTTAGGACAANTCAGTAGGGTGCACAATTGGAGTTTATCAAGAAAATATCTTTTTAAAAACAATTTAATTATGTGTGTATGTGTGTAGGGGGAGTATGTGTATGTGAGTGCAGGTCTCAGAGGCCAGCTGGTGAGTGCTGAGAACTGAACATGTGTCCTCTGCAAGAGCAGCAAGTGCTTTTAGTTGCTAAGCATTCTCTCCAGCCCTAAGAAAAGGTTGATAATATAGATTTAAGTAGGGGCACAGAGAGAGAGGGGTGGGCGGGGGGGGGAATATCTGTACATAACCAAGGGTGGGTGCCTGCAACACCAGAGGCATCTGGGGCTTTGGACAGCTGTTTTATGGCAATCTTTAATGGAAGGAAGATTATTCACGAGTTAAGTCGGGGAATTCCAGGAATGGGTCTGGATTTTTCCAGACTAGGGTTACTCCCTCTTTTGTCCTCACGTGGGGTTGTTAGATGTGGCACGATGTCAGATGCATGATGGGAGCAGGCAGTTCTGCAAGGCTCATGAGCTGTAGGATGGAGCAAAGGACAGTCGGCCTCATTTGGTTGGCTGGGTTGTTTCCAGCCTGTCTGTGGTGGTCTTGTATCTACTGTTGGAATGGTCACATGGTGTTTTGTGTGTTGAAGCTCTGTGGTTGGTCACAGCAGCCTCCAGCCACCCAGCAGTTGGCCCATTTGCCTGATCATCGTGCTTCAGCCCCACCCATCCCATCCCTTTGAGAATCAGACTTCTGCATATGAACTGGGGAGTCCACAGCAGATAGCAAGGGGTGAGACCTTTATCAGGGTCTTCACAGGCAGCTCTACTCTTGGCTAGGGTCTCAGGGCCTCAGAGGGGGCTCTGAAGTTGGATTTTCTGTTAGACCTGGAATTAAGTGTCCCTGTGTACTGTCACGGAAGTGGCTGGGACACCTGGGACTGATGTCCAACTTCCCCTGTCTTTCTGTTCTTAGAGAGAAGGGAGTGAGCATGGGTCCTGCTGGGAGGGAGCCTGGAGAGAGGGAAGATTCCCAAACCCAGTACAGAGAGGCCGTTGTCTCTTGCTTGTGGCTCCTTGGGTGAGTGTGCTCAATATCCTGCAGGAGGCAATACAGCTGGAAGTAGAGATATGACTGATCACAAAGCTAAGCAGAGTCTCTATTGGGGGCCGGAACCACAGCCTTGAGCATATGCTTAACAGCAGCTGAGACAGGAGGGCATCCGAGGCCAGGATGATGGCCAAGGTGGGAACAGGAGGCAGGAATGAGGTTCAAGCACCTCAGAAAAGGGGTGGAGCCAGAGGAGAGGGGAATCTTTGTCTTGGGAATGAGAAGGATGGTTGGAGCCATCCTGGTCCAACATGGATCCGTAAGATGGGGCTGAAGAGGTTCATCTGGGAAGGGGACCCAGCAACAGACAGGACCAAATCTAGGAGTGTCAAAACTGGATTCTGTCTTTGGTTCAGGAAGAGGTGGTCTTGTTCCCATCTCCATCCTCACGTCCTGCCTCTCCTGAGATGAGATAGGGCATGTGAGTCTTTCTCTGGCACTTTGCTGGGGGCAGGATAGGAACAAAGCCCCATCAGTTGAGACTATCATATTTGGTAAAATAGGGACACACATACAAAGGCACTCAGTCCCCTTCATTTAACACACTCCAAACTTCTAGCCTCCTCTCGGCCAGGGCTCAGGTCCAAAGGTTAGTCTGACCCATGTTCTCCTCTCTGAAGCTGATGGTCTTGGTGACAGAGAGTTGCAAATGGATGATTAATAGTTCTCAGCATCCATGCTTTATTGGAAGGAAATGAAATCCAGGCACTGGGAGAATGCACAGGGAAACNANTGTGGGGGCAATGAGCCAGGGTTTCAAAGCTTGAATAGGAGTCTGCCAGTGCCTTGGTTCACTTTCTGTTACTGTAATTGAACACTACAGATGAGATCATTTACTTAAAAAGAAAAGAACACGTTTATTCCCAGTGGTTCTAGAGTCTATGAAGTTCAACAACACAACACTGGCACCTGGTGAGAAGCTCTCTCTCTNCATCATAATGTGGTAGATGGACTCACATGCTGGGACAGAGTGAGCATAGGAGCTCAGCAGTGTCTTCTTATGAGATCACTGATGTCCTCAATGGCACCTTCTAACCACAACCCCAACTGACCCTACTTATCCCCCAAAACCCCACTCCCAGACGCCATCAATATACAGATTTGGGTATTAAATTCCCTATACACAGACTTTGGAGGTTGCATTCAAACCATAGCATCCAGGAAGGAAAAGGAGTGGACACTCTGGACAGAGCAAACCACATTTCCCAGCACATACAGGCGTTTGGGTGGTGCAGGGACCCACAGGTCTTCAGATGGAGCTGAGCATGTCTGCNTTGGTAGGTGGGGCAGGGTGGGGAGGTGATGTGAGGGNACAGCCCCTCAGGAGNTCACAGACAGGGTGGCTCCCAGTGCACCTGCTCTGGCAACCACTGTGGGGGTTTCAATGATGAGGCAAGGTCTAGTGAAGGCTGCAGCCTCCATGTGGAGAGGTTGGAGGCAGAAGACCACACACTGAGGTCTATGTGAAGGCCTAGTATCATGGCAGGGAAGAGAGGGCCCACACTTCAGAGAATCAAGGCAGAAGATGTTGGATGTTACCAATTCCTTGCACATGCAGATGAGACACCTGCCGGGACTGGGGTGGGGAAAGACACCAGGTTCCATGGTACTTGGTGCCATACAAATGTCATGTAACATGCAGGGATGATTGCAGACAGCTAGGAGGTAGAGCCCAGGAGGACACGGGGCACCTTGCACTACCGCTCTGCCTTATTCACTTGAAACAGGGCCTTGGTTAGTGGCCCCATCTATCCTCCTGTCTCTGCCCACCACAGTGCTGGGGCTACAAGCCCATGTGCAAACAAGCCTGGCTTTTATATGAGTTGAGGAGATTCAGACTCGGGTCCTCACGTGTAAGCNGCAAGTTCTGCACTGATCCACGTCTCTTGCCTCAACTATTGTTTCAAAGATCTGCTGGGATGTTTTCAGACATGAGAGCTCAGGATCGCCAGGGGTGGTTTGGTACATTTATTTCTATTCTCCAGGAAGTTAAGAATGTTGTATTCTGTGACTTCAATTAGACCAATAAATCAAAGGCTTTAGCGTATCAGCACTTGGGACCNTAAGAGTGTCCTGAAACTTTAATGAAAGAAACATAAGCATGGGGATAAAACTTAATCGTGGGAATTGCCAGTTACTGGCTCCTTTCCATTTTTAAAGTAACTGATGGTGCTAGCAGTAGCGTCAGAGACACAATAAGATAACCACTATCTACAAAGTGTTTGGGGTCCTCACCAGTCTGCCAGCTCCACACAGGCTTGCAGGAGAACTGTCTTCACAGCGCTCAACAGTGCCTGGAGTTGCCCTATTTTCCAAATCAAGAACTGAGAACTAATTCAAAAACAATTACAGTAACTTGCTTAAAGTGTCAGAATTCACTTGAGAGCCCCTTGAAACACAGACTGGAACAACGCTTGGGCTCGACACTCAGGAAAATGCCCAGGGTTCCATTTCGGGATCTGAGATTTTAGTGGGTGTGGAATTGGGATGTCACTCCTCACATTCTGCAGAATGCAGATACTTGTAGCTAACTCACTCCACTGCTGTGAGGATGAATTGGCTGGATACTGGCAACCTGCTTAAAACAATGCCCGAGTCAGTTTAAGAGTGATGTGACCCTTTATTAGGAAGCCCAAATGGTTGCCATGGTAGCAGCCAGGACTGCGAAGTTGTGGTTATACTTGGGTCGGTCCAATCTCTCACAAATACACTTGTTTTCCTAGGTGAAATGCTGTTTCTTCGTTTAACTACAGAGGGAATGCCATGGGGGCACAAAAGTCTGGGATAAACGTAAATCTGTCTTCTGGAAGCATCCATTCTATTTTAGAAAGATGTATGGGTTATGACTTCTTCATCCAAAATGCTCAAGACCAGAAGGGTTTCAGATTGCAGGTATTTTTTTCAGATAAGATGTTTGCGTTACATGATAAGATATCTCAGGGGAAAGACCAAGGTATACACATAAAATTTATTTATGTTTTATGTACACCTGTATCCATAGCCTGGAATATTTCATAAGGTATTTTTAATGCCCATNTTTAACAGCTATACATCATCAGAGGTCAGGGCTGTAATTTTCTCTTCTTTCTTTCTTTCTTTCTTTCTTTCTTTCTTTCTTTCTTTCTTTCTTTCTTTCTTTCTTTCCCTTCCTTCCTTCCTTCCTTTTCTTTCTTTCTTTTTTAAGATTTCCTATTTATTTATCTATGTTTGAGTCCATGTGGGTGTATGTGCCTGTGCATGTGCCTGTGCATGTGCCCAGAGGCCAGGACAGGATGTTAAGTGTCCTTTTCTGTCATGCTCTATCTATTCCTTTGGGGCAAGGTCTCTCCCTGAACCTGGGGCTCACATTTTTCTGCTAGGCTGAAAGCCAGCAACTTTCAGCAATGNTTCTGTGCCCTCCTTGGAACTTGAGTGGCGCTTATGGCTGTGACTCTGACTTGTTTCCTGGATGCTGGGGTCTGAGCTCTGGATGCTGGGATCTGAACTCTGGTCCTTAAGATTGTACAGCAAGCCCTTGCAACCACTGATCCANCTCTCAGAGCACAGGGATGGAGTTTTCTCTTTCTGGGTGTCACCAGGAACTCAAATGTTTGAGTTTGGATTTTCTGATTAGGAGTGCTCAAACCGTTGGCTATTTCATGGGATAAAATTCACACATTTTTGGAGATACAGACTAGAATAAAGTTCTACTTTTTTTTTATAAACTGCAGTTTTGTCTTAATTTCTTAAGAATTTGCTAAATTTACAAGAATTACGTGGAAATTTGGATTAAAATTTAATATAGACTTGACACAGACCAGATACAGACAAATATGACNTGTTTGGACAGGAATCAACTCCCTGTGTAGCACTTACCCCTTGGCTTGCTTGTTGAGCTCTGATCTGTTCGGATGCTGGACCCCTGGGGGGCTGAAGTTCTTCCTGGATCCAAATAAAAATGCAGCCTGTGACCCCAGAGTCTGCAACACTCTCCCCTCATGAGGACTTTGCTCCGACATAGTAACCTCGAGGTGCCTTGCCTCTTACTCACAAGTTTCATTTGTTCACCATTCGGTTAAAAAGTTAGGAGTGATAGTGTCCAGTGANTTTGGACATGCNCAACCATCTCAGTATTGTCAACATTGTCAGAATAATGAATGAATTAGACACCACCTGCTCTTGTGCCCAACCCACCCTTTTATGCTTCAAGCATTTAACAGACCTGTCCAATTTCACAAATTTGAGTTTCCTCTCTCTCTCTTTCCCTCTCTCCCTCTCCCTCCCTTCCTCCTTCTCCTCCTCTCCCCCTCTGCAGAGTGTTGAGACAGGTCTCACTCTGTACCCCAGGTTACCCTCAAATTCAATATGCAGCCCTGACTGACCTTGATCTACATCCTCCCGTTTCAGCCTCCCATGTGCTAGGATCACCTGTGAACCAACAAACTAGACTAAAAAGTAGGCTTCCTGTTGTTTGTTTCACTGTTTTTGTTTTGTGGTGCTGGGGTTGAACTTGGAACCTTAGAAACGTTAGGTGTGTGAGCCACATCCCCAGCACTGAGCTGCATCAGTAGTTAAGAGCGCTTGCTGCTCTAACAGAAGACCTCAGTTCATTTTCATTTCCCATGGCAGGCTCACAGCTCCTGTAGCTCCAGCTCCAGGGGATCCGATACCCTCTTCTGGCCTTCATAAGTACCTGCAGACACACACACATGCACATAAATATTACAAGCTGTGCCCTTCTGGGACTTACTTGTTTTAGAATATGGGGAGAGTGCAGAGCCACCAGTACACAATCAGACTCATAAGTGCCAAACTGGCTGGATTTGTGTCCTTTATGGGGGTGCCCCCATTGTATTATAAAATGAATTAATGTCAATCCACTATACAAATGGTGTGGTGGGCCTTAAAATAAATTTTAAAAATACTTTTAATTTATTTTATTTGTATGTGTGTTTTGTCTGTATGTGTGTCTGTGCACCACATGCATGCCTGGTGTCCATGGAGGCCGGAAGAGGGTATCAGGTCCCCTGGGACTGGAGTTACAGATAGTTGTGAGCCTCCATGTGGGTGCTGGGAATCGAACCCAAGTCCTCTGGAAGAGTAGTCAGTGCTCTGGAAGAGTAGTCAGCACTGTGAGCCTTTTATGCATCCTCACAGTGGGCCATTTTAGGTAGTACATGGAAAGGAAGTGTATACAGACCCCAACACCTGGCTGTGTGTGGCTTCAGCTAAGCCCACATCCCCTGGCAGATGAGGGTTTCAGGAATGGGAGCTGAGGTCAGAGTTATTGAGCCNCTGTTCTCCTCTAAGGCCCATCCTGTGCACCTATACATACACTCTTCCTGGGCCATAATGTATTGTTGATGTATATTGGAAGGAAGCAATCCCACTGGTCTCTCTGTGCACGGCCTGGAGTATGCAAGTCCACGGCCAGAAGGCCAGCATGTACTTTTCACTGCAAAATCCACAGAAATAGCTCAGTCTCAGAGGTCACTGGGTCCAGGATGGCGAGGTTAAGTTCTCTGGTGACCCACACTGCATATCCACCCATCTCTCTGCNAGGCCCATCTGCCCGCATTGCTGTCCTGCACCCCTGCCCACCGTGTTTGCTCATTCATTCCATAGCTCTGCTCCCTTGCCTGGCTCAGTCTACTACAGTGTTACTTACTCACTCCTCCCTCCTACAGGTCCCACCCACTGCCATGCCCACCCAGTCAGTCATCCTGCCTGCCCTTCTGCACACCCCAATCCTCTGCTCCCCCACAGGAACCTCCTCTCTCTCTAAACCACTTAGTCCTGTGATAGATTTCCTCTGGCAAAGCCCAGCTCATCGATCCAAACTCTCAGGGATTTGATTACAGTGTTTTCGAACAAAGTCAAAAGTAGACCCCANGAGAGGGCTATGGTTAAGTAATTACGGTGTTTTGGTGCTGTGTGCCAAGGCCCAGGACAAANCGGGTAAGGACGGCAAGGGTAAAAGGTCAGAAGATGAAATTAGAAAAAATGAGAAGGTGTTGTCAAGGGATGCCTGGCGTGGACTGGCACGGACTCCCAGCCGACTGAGAACTCTGAGCGAGGGAGTAGTAGAAATGAGCCATTTCATGCTTAATCACAGTTTCCCACAAGGTACTTAAGGAATGAGGAGGGAACTGAACTTGGCCAATTAGCGTAATTAAACATTCATGGTGCCTGCTGCCCATTTCCTGCCTTGGGATATCTTTGGAGCAGAAGCATGGGTTTCTTCTTGGAGGTGACTTCAAGAGCAGCTGGTAGAAGGTGCTTTGCTGTGGGGCTGAACCTTTGAGCTCTGAGTTGGGACAGGACCCTAGAGAGAGTTGTGAGGATGGCAGCCATAGGCTGGCTGACAACTGGGTGACACTGACCTTGTTGTCATGGAGATGGGTGAGGGATCTGGTTTGCTGACCCATTCCCGTATTGGCTCAGTTTCAAGCCACANGAATTTGAGTGTCTGGGTGTCCTCACCTCTGCTTTGATTCTCTTACAAGGAGACCACAGGAGAGCCCTTGCCTTCGGCCCACCTTAGCTTTTCATGGGCCCTGAACACTGACTTTCAGGGGCATTGCCAGGACTCATGCTGCTTTTCACATGGGGAAACTGAGGCTTGTGGCTGGGGGTGAGGAGGTGGCAACCATGTCACACAGCTGGGAAGGAGTCTTGCTGGGATCAGAGCCCAGATCACCTGCTGACATGTCCCCTTCTCACTTTCCAGGAGTGGGTGGGAACACTGAGGACCTCAGGCTGCCCCAATTTATNCTAGGCCGGCTGCTGACATTTCTGCTCATACTTAGGATCCTTCATTTAAGAAGGGGCCCTTAGCTTCCTAATAAGATGTTGTAGATGCCAAGTAGGGTAATGGGAGTGAAGATACTCTGTGAGGCAGGGCACTGTGNATATGCCACAGTGGATGCTAAGGGATGGGGCTAGCCAAAGGATGGTGTCTNCTAGGCATGGTTGGCTGGAGTAAGCCTACTATGTGCTCAGGCTTAGGCCACTCCAGGTCCCGGACTTTGCTGTTTGGGGACAAGAGGTACCAGAGAGACACAAAGAAAAAGGCTGTCCCCTACGAGCTGAGGATCATCAGTCATGCCATGGAGACTCCTTCCATCTCACACCTAGGCTGACCACTGGGCCCTGGGAGAAGGGGAAGACACAGAGGTGTGGCCCTGGCCTGGTGCAGGTTGAGGCTGTAGTGAATATGCTCTGATCTCACAGGCTGGCCAGGAGGACCAGAGACCTGGCTGGTGTCTAGACAGGATGTTGAGTGAGTGAATCGATACCAGCTCTCTGGTCACCTGGCAGAGTCTACGTGAAGTTGCTTTGAGGTTTGTCTCAGAAGGCAGCCTCACATCTGGGGCCTCCCAGCACCACACAGGCCCCTTCAGGTTCCAGACTCTCACGCTGTCCCTGAGGATGTTATAGGCATATCCCTGTCCCCTGAGGGCCTGCCCCCAAACAGCCTCATCTCCCTCCCACATGACTCTGTGAGCTCTCCAGACACAGGGAAGGGCTTCCCAGGGTAGCCAGTCACACCCTGTGTCCTCTCCCCCTGCATCCTATAGAGCTCTGTCTCTCAGCAATGTGGGTACATGAGCTGGCTCCCTCCCCATCTAGTCAAAGCCAGGCTGTTCTGAAGAACACTACATCCCTCACATCTGCTGCCTGCTCAGAATCTATCTCCAGTCTCTGCCATCCATCTCCCTCCACATCTTCAAGGCCTGCTTCCCACAGCATGGCCTTCCTCCCTTTGTGGCCAGCCTCATTCTCCTCACTCACCACATAGGTGCTCTAGGAACATCTGTTCTTTGGGGGCCTATGTTATGGATCCCCTTTTTACTCAGTCCACCTGGCCTGGGGAAGGTTAGAGAGCACCTCAGCCCTCAGCTTGCCTCTCTCTGAGCCCTCCCCAGGGAGCACCAGTTTCTCTACTGGGTTCTGCGAGAATATTCCGGTACCAAATTTGAGTGACCATGGCCCAGGAACACGGAGCTAGGTCACTGCAGTTTCCACTTTCCAANGTTGAAGCAGTTTCGTGGAGTTTTTGTAAGAACAGAACTTCTTTGTTCTGTTATAAATCAAGGCATTTAAAAAGTACACTGGTGAAGACATTAAGTGGATGGATAGCACAGCAGGCTGAGGAACCTCCACTATAGCATGCTTNGCACTCCTGTTGGCAAAGAGTGTTTTGTTAAGTTAATCCATTCCAAAGGTTTTTATCTGTTTATCAGGATGTTAGGCCTGACACAAAGGTTGGCAAGGAATGGCTCTCTAGAGGGCTAAAGACAGCCAGGGAGAAGTTGTAATTAGGCTATCAGATCAGCAATGTTCCAAATTCTCCCTAGTCATTGACATTCTATTAGCCAATCAATGT
>LZPO01044391.1:859351-875170 GCA_001675575.1 Neotoma lepida
CAAGAGGACCGCCTGTTTTGAGGAAAGGAAGAAAGTGTGTTTCTTCCTGGAAATACAGAGGAATGTAAACAGTGTGTCTGGCTGAAAGAGAGACTTCTAGAAGTACACTCTCTTGGTGCTGCAAACAGAGTCCTTGCAGCCAGCTCAGCAGGGACCCCAAGAGTCTGGGGGGCCTGAGTGAGGATTGCATTTGGCTTGGGGCCTGGGGCCAGAGGCATGTGGCACCTGTGGGCTGTCAGTGTGTTGGGAGCCCTGGTAACCACTCTCACAAGGAAGGGAGGATGGGTCAGTGACCACAGACACNCACCTTACAGCCACAGTGAGCNACACTGAATCTGTCTGCCTTGCTAAGCCTCACAGCCACCTCCCCATCAAGCAATGATTGCGGAAGAGACACACATGTCTGTCTCCTTTTGATGAGGGCAACGGGTTGCTCCTTCAAGAGAGATGAACACCAGAAGTTGCTTCGGTTCCTGCAGCATTTTCCCGCCNTCTCCAGCCTCTGCTTGCTCAGACATAGCATAAGGACAATGATAGTTTTCCACTGAGCGACAGGTCTCATTGACTCCAGTCTCTTTATTTTCACCAAGCTCCATGTAGTTGCTTGAGGACCTGAAGAGGGGTGAGAGGTTGCCTAGTTCCTCTAGGAATTCACCTCAGGANCATGTGTGGGAACAAATGTGAATGTGTGTGAGCATATGTGGGCAGGTGTGTGAGCATATGTGGGCAGGTGTGTGAGGGAAGGTGACCACACATGTTCAANTNTGTGAATGGACATNAGCAAGTGTATATATGTGCAGGCAAAACTGAGTGTGCCNTTGTGTGTTTGTGTGTGACAGTATGTCGTGAATCCNTGTTTGGATGTNTGTGATATGTGAGTAGAGTTTTTGGATGCTTGTGGATGTGTAGGTATGAATGANTCTGTGTGAGTGGGTGTGTACAAATGTGTGTGAATATCAGCGTGACAATTGCATGTGAGTGAGTGTGGGGGTGATGTGTGGTGATCACATGACCCCCAGAGGACNGTGATGAAGTGGTACTGCACAGGGCCTGCAANGGAAGTGCCTTAGTTAAGGTTTCTATTGCTGTGAAGAGACACCATGACCACGGCAACTCTTACAAAGGAAAACATTTAATTGTGGGAGGCTCATAGTTCAGAGATTCAGTCCATTATCATCATGGCGGGGAGCATGGCNGTGTGCAGGCAGATGTGGTGCTGAAGGAATAGCTGAGAGTCCTACATCTTACAGGCCACTTACAGTGANTNGACTGACTCACTGGGTGGTATTCCGAGCATAGGAAATCTCAAAGCCNGCNCCACAGTGACACACTTNCTCCNACAAGGCCATACCCACTCCAACAAAGCCACACCTCCTAANAGTGGAAGTTACAGAAATACTTNGGGANTGAACAAAGGGCAATAAAATGAAATTGTAGGTTTGGGGACACTCTGGTGGCTTGTCTCAGGGCCTGAAGCAGGTAGATAGGAACTACTCCAAACATAAGGTCAATCCAGAAGGAACAGGACTCCCATACAGCAAGTGGTGGCTATAATTCTTGGGCTCTGGGGTGGATGGGGCTAGGGGCCAGCAGGTATGGAGAGCAAGGAGTGGTCNTTAAGGTCTTAGTGGCCTCTTNTGCTTTAGTGCAAATCAGGGCAGATGCCCTGCCTTGAGAAACTGGGTTCCCCATGCACAGACCCATTTACTTACCTGCTCCTCTGTATCCCAGTGAGCTGGCCTCCTGCTGCCTGGCACATTAGCTTTTAAACAGGCCTGGACTAGATCCTCTGCATAAATGAGTCAGTTGTGTAGCTTGGTCTGTTTAGAGGGCCCCTGGTAGTGAGATCAGAATCTATCCCTGGTGCATGAGCTGGCTTTTTGGAGCCCATTACCTATGGTGGGACACCTTGCACAGCTTTCATGCAGNGGGGAGGGGCTTGGTCCTGCCTCAGCTGAGTGTACCAGGCTTTGCTGACTCCCCATGGGAGGCCTTACCTTTTTGGAGGAGGGGATGGGTGGTTTGGAAGGGAGAAGACTGGAGGAGGGATGAGAGGGAGATTTGTGTTTGGTACGTAAAATGAATAATTTTTGTTTGTTTGTTTGTTTTTGATACAGGGTTTCTCTGTGTAGCTTTGAAGCCTGTCCTGGAACTCACTCTGTAGACCAGGCTGGCCTCGAACTCACGGAGATCCGCCTGCCCCTGCCTCTTGAGTGCTGGGATTAAAGGTGTGTGCCACCACTGATCGACAAAAAAAATTTCTTAATGAAAAAGAATAAAAAACTTTATACAAAAACAAAAAAGCAAGCAAACAAAAAAACTAAAGCCTTCATGATTTTGGAAGACTTGCCTAACAGTGCCTGTCCTCTGCAGCCTTGGGCTATCAGGATGGCAACAGCCTGAAAACCTGGGCCTTGGTAATCTTCAGCCAGAAGATTCTTCATCTCTTCCCCCTGATTCTCAGGGCAGTGCCCCTACCCCCACTCTGGTACCTCCCACCCCTTCTCAGTAGGAAAAGCCCTTCCAGGCTGCCCTGTGGATCAGATTCGTGGGACTCAGCTCTGTCTCCAATTTCTGATTTCCTTCCTTCTCTAAACAGGGGTATCAAATTAAGCCTGGTCAACACTGTGGGCTGAGAGCAGGCTCAGGGCACCCAGCAACANGGCAGTGCCTTCAGGGTTTGTGGGAGTAGGGGAGCCCCTGCTCTCCTCCTCCACCATAGCCCAGGTCTTTCTCAGGCAGGAAGCATGAGGAGAGAAGGGCTGGGAGGACCCACAAGGGTGTGGAAGGCCCCACCCTCAGGTGCTTAGGTAACAAATTCTCACAGGAAATCCGACTGGGTGAATTCAGAACCTATGGCACTGAATGATGGGGAGAAGGGTTCANGATGTATCTCAGGGGCCTCTATTGCTAACAGCCAAATTTGCTTTGGAAACTCACCTGTGGGAGAGGCTGGCCCTTGGGAAGATGCTCAAAGCCAGGCTCAAATGCCTGCTGCCTATGGAAGACAGGGGAGAGGACAGGACAGAAAGGAGAGCCTTGGCCTCACATGGGTTTGCTGCAGTATCAAAAAAGACATGGTTTGTGGAGAGGGTGGTGGTGCCTGACACTCTTTGAGAGAGAGGGGCAGAATTCTACCCTCTTATTGTCTTAGTGTCTTGGGCTGAGCAGGATGTAGAGAGGGACCAGGAGGAGGGCAAGCTGCCTGTGGTTTCCATGTGGGGCTCCTGGGGCAGACCCAAGGAGCCTGGCTGCTGCCCACTCTGCTACCCCTGTCTCTTATACACATCTAGATGTGTATAAGAGACAGGTGGGCAAGCTGCCTGTGGTTTCCATGTGGGGCTCCTGGGGCAGACCCAAGGAGCCTGGCTGCTGCCCACTCTGCTACCCATCCCCCATCATTCCAGGAGGCACTGGGGCCTGGGAGAGTTCCTTGTGTCTCCTGGGAGAGTTCCTTGTGTCTCCTGGGCTGTCAATCAAGAGCGTGTATCTAATTGGCAGAGATGCTTCTCCTGTGTCCTCAGAATGGGGGAGAAGATCAGGGACACGACTTAGTCCTTCCTTGAGCTGGTCAGGGACAGAGAGGGACCAGAGGAACAGTGAACAGCTGACTCTGTCTCCCCTCAGAAATCCTAACATACCTCAGGTTTGCCTGCTATGAAACTTTTGGGATTTCTCTGTTTCATTTCCCAGTATTTGTAAACACACACACACCCTCCATGTACTAACATGTACTAACACCATCNACTACGTGCTTCCTTGTGATATGGTCCAGTTGGTAGAATGCTTGTCAGACACANACTAGGTCATCAGTTCACTCCTCAGCACAGCATAAACCAGGTATGGGGACACACAATGTGAGCACTCTGGTGGTGGGGGCAGAAAGCTCAGAAATTCTGGGTCATCCTCAGCTCCATAAAAATTTGAGGCCATCTTAGANTCCATGATATAAACNGTCTACAAACAAGCAAATGAATGAATGAATGAATGAATTCCAGTGATCCAGACACAAAGAAGTCACCTGTGAGGTCTGTCCGAGGGTCAAGCGACACTGTAACTCACAGCTACTTACAAAAGCATGTCCCTGTTTCTCCAGCCTTGTTTTTACTATGGCTAAAAATCAGGTGACTAACTGTGGCACTGGGTCACTGCAGATGGGCTCTGAGACCAGAGGCACTGATGCTGCAGCTGCCTGTTGCCCACTGGGCCCAAAGGCAGTTGCTGCCTTGGAGTGCCTATCAGTCTCAGAGGGCGGTACCCCAGGCTGCTGCTGGAGGCAGACAGGGACACCCTGCATTGCTGGGCCCCTGCAGTGTCTGCTAGGCTTGTTTCCACATCTGGGACACTCTGCACTGCTGGGCTCTGCAGTGTCTGCTAGGCTTGTTTCCACATCTGGGACACTCTGCACTGCTGGACCCCTGCAGTATCTGCTAGGCTTGTTTGCATACCTGTCCGACAGAAGCCCTGTTCGCACCCTACAGGGCTGCTGTGAAGAACACACACATGAGCCTCGGTTTTAACAAGACACTTGCAAAGCCCCCCTGTCTTGCTGCTTTCTGTTACTAATAACAATCTGCTCCCAGGTTGAGGAACACAGCTGGCGATGGCCTTCTTGTTGGCAAAGTGCCCAACAGGGACAGGGCATCACATGGCCCAAGACAGGGGACCTTTGAGAGACCAAGCCAATGTGACTTTTGGAGCAGCCTCACTTCATAAATCCACATGTGACATGNGTGGATGAATCCATTCATGAACTAGAGCCCTAATCACATTGAGAAGGCCCCTCAGCCCTGCCTCTNAGTGTCTCCAAATGGGGACTAAGTCACAACATGAGCTTTGGCGGGAGTAAATCACATCAGACCGGAACTCTGCGCGCCCGACATGGGATGTGCTTTTGGTCCATGCTTCCATTATCGCCTTCATGGTTATCTNTGCTGGGGGGCTTTTAATGTTACACTTTGGCTGAGGTTCACCTACCCAGTAAACTCCCAGCAGCAACCAGGAAGAGCCAGTCAGTCAGTTCCTGTTTGCCTGGACTCTGGGCAGGACCAGAAAGGGGACGAGAGGGGCAGGGTAATGAGAAATAGAGTATCCTAGGCTGGGGACAGGGAACCAGTGGCAGGCTACTGAGAGAGTTCGAGGTCTGGCATTTGAGTCCTCCTGCATACATTGACCTCAAGCTTCTGCCAAAAGACATACAGACCCAATCCTGCATGACATGGGGTCAGAGGAGCAGAGGCTGGCNGATAGAGAGGACTTGGATTTGAAAACTCCACAGATGGGTTCAGTATCAACTCCTGCTGGAGGGCCAGGTCAGGGCCATGGCAGAGAGATCGAGGCTGGAATGGGGACNGTTTCAGAGACTCCAGGAGGAGAAAGGAGCCAGTTTTATGAGCTGAGGAGAGGCAGGTCCTGGAGTAGGGCTGGCTAGACGAGGGTGAGCTGGTAGTTGGATGGAGNTACAGATGGAGATGAGTGAGGCAGTCAGTCCTCAGGGTATCGTGGATGTGTGTAGTGTGAGGTGTCTCAGGGCCCTGTGGGGCAGTAGCCAGGATGCTGTCCGACGTCCACATCAGGGACATATGTGCGTTGTGGGTTGGACACAGGGATCACCTATCCTGAGACACGCTTCCACAGGCTGTGCGTGACAGCAGGCTAGGCTGGAGCTCTGGCCATGCGGGGCTCTTCGACGTTGGTTATCAGCGTCCCGCTTAGCAGTTTCCTGCTTCCCCCACATTCTAGATGAGAACCCAGGAATCTCTATGGGGGCCTGTGGGTGTCTGTGTTTTGTTCTGGAGTTCACGGTAAATATTTTTGTTCAGTCATCTGCCTGTCTCTCCATTGGCTCCTGCCATCTGGCTGCTTTGTGCTGGGGAGACGCTGAAAAGGAAACTCAGGGCCGGTTCCCTCCCCGGGATNTGCTGTTCCGCAGAGAGAAAGCTTGATGTCCCCAAGGCCAAGGCTTGTCCCCAAGACCCTCCTTTAGAAGGGACAGTGCTTTACTGGCCTCTCAACTCCTAGCCTCCCTACCTCTTGGAGGCCCCAGGAACCTGGTTGCTGAAGGGTGGGGTACAGAGGCTTCTTGGAAGATGGTACCAGGAGAACTGGTGGGTACAAGAGGGTCCTGCTCAAGCCAGCTGTGCTTAGTGACAGAGTGGGACAGGGTGAGGTCTGGGGACAATATGCCACCCATCCCTGCTGTGAATAAAACTTGAGAGAGGCTATGAGAACAGGGCATCCAGCACAGTGGCCTGCACACTTCTACAGGAACTTTGTAGCATCATGTCCCCAGGGCACGTATTTGGGGGGGGTGGCCCACTTACTTAGGCTCCAGATCTTAAATGCTTAGCAGGTTTTCTCCTCACCCCACACTGGGCTCCTTGAGAAAACAAGAGGTGAAAGCCTAAAACAGGGGAGACTGTCACACCTTAGGTCTCAATAACCTCAGGGTGCTTTGGCCAAACTATCTGGGGCATCCAGCTGAGGTCAGTGCACATGATGGTGTCTGTGTGGGGGTCATGCTGGGACTCCTGTGGTTGCAAGAGACAGCCAAATGAATTGATTCAAAGTGCTGGAGAGTTGGGGAGCCAGAGACGTGTGAGCTGTGTCCCCAGCTGTTTGGGTCCATTTTCTGTGGCTGTAACAAATGCCTGAGGCTTGCTCCTTTATAAAGAAAGATTGTCTCAAAGCTTTTTTTTCTCAGGTGACCCTGCCTCTCTCATAGTCAAGCGATCACAAAGGAGAGCACTGGCAGAGGGGGTNACCAGGGATTCAGGGCCATAGCTTGCTCTTTCATCACAACATATTCTCATGGGAACTAAGTCACAATGAATGACATTGTCTCNTAAGGGCCATGGCCCCAGTGACTAAACACCTCCCATAGGAGGTTAAAGTCCCATCAANTCTCAGATAACCATGCTGGGACAAAGCTTCCACCACNTGAACCTTTGGGGGCTGCCCCCAGACCACAGCCCAGCCTCAGCGCCTTCTTATCACTTACTAGTTTCATTTCCTGTCACCATGCTGAAACACCCAACAAAAGCAACTTAAGAAAGGGCTTATTATGTATGGCTCAGAAGGCCAGGTCGCAGTCCATCATTACGGAGAAGTCACAGCAACAGCACCCTGAAGCGGCTGGTCACGTCCACAGTCAAGGACAATGAACTAATGCATACATGCAAATGCTCAGCTCACTTTCTCCACTCTCATACAATACAGGGCTCCCTGCCTGGGGAATGGTGCTGCCCACAGNAGGCAGGTCTTCTCACTAATCAAAATAAGTGCTCCCCCGCCCCCGCAGACATGCCCACGGGCTAACCTCATCTAGATAGTCCCTCACTAAGGCTCCCTTCCCTTAGTGTCTTGTGTCAAGTTGATGGTTAAAATCAACCCACACAGCGTCTCATCTCTGCTTCCTGGGAAGAAGAAGCTGCCCAGCAGCCCTGGAATCACACATTATGGCAGCTTCTCATCTATGCTAGCAGTGTTCTTGGAGTTCACTGCCCTGGCTGGACACACGGGTGCTTCTGAAGCTGGGGGCTTCAGAATAAAGCTAAGTTGGATTTGGCTTTCNAGAGCCGTTTAGACTTGGAGAGGGAGACAGTTATTGATCAAAACAAAAGTCAAGAATGAACGCCCAGTACAGTGGAGCTCACTCTGCTACCCCAGCCCCTGTAGCTCTGAGAAGGCAAAAACACAGGGAAGCCNGGATGCTCCATGCCCCCAACCAAGGAGCACCCAGTGCCCTAACAGAACATTATTTAAGAACCTTACCATAGGCAGGGAGACAAAAATGTTTCCTCCCCCTTCTCCAGAGCCACTTTTTCGTCCCTGAAGAAGCCTTGGAAGGTGGAGTAGGCCTGGCACCCCCAGGTTTCCGTTCCACAGAAATGCACACTTCTTCAGCCCCCCCGCCTGAATTGTACAACTGAAGCTGCCTTCGAGACCCGGTACCCGTTCCGGCTCCCCCATTCCACCTTGGATTGTAAAAATGACAGAGAATGAGCTGCATCTGTTGGAGCTACAGCAATTAATTCAGGTTTGGTAATAAAGTTATAAAGACTGGGCTGAAATAACCATAATGAGCTCCTTTTAATAAAACTCACCAGTGGGACTCTGTGCTGATGGCCCCCGTGGGGCTGAGCCTGCTCTCTGCTTCCAGAGCCTCCGAAGAGCCTGCCTGCTGCCAAACAGGGCCTCTTGCCGTGCCCTGATTATGCACCTAGGTAAACATATTTTATCTTAATGACCATCTTCGGGGGAATCTGCAGTCACAGAGTGATTATGTCTTCCAAGTTAACAACCCNAGGATTGACCTTCCTCCAGATGACCTCGCCTAGGCTGGCGCCTCAGTGTACATTCTGTGAGGCTGCCGCTGCCCAGGATTTCAGCCCCTGCAAAGCCCGAGCCATCAGCAAGAAGAGCTGGGTTGGGCTAGGGAGATGTCTCCGTTGAGAACTCACATAAGAAACCAGGCATGGTAGACTGTACTACCTGCAATCCCAGTGTTCCCATGGGGAGATGGACAGCAGAAACAGGAGACTCCCTGGAAGCTCATGGGCA
This sequence comes from Neotoma lepida, assembly GCA_001675575.1. Classification (NCBI taxonomy): domain Eukaryota; kingdom Metazoa; phylum Chordata; class Mammalia; order Rodentia; family Cricetidae; genus Neotoma; species Neotoma lepida. Next base: position 867,914 of record LZPO01044391.1, read on the forward strand.
GCAGCTAATGCCACCTGCAACAAGGACTGACACCTGAGGTTGTCCTCAAACCTCTACAGGGTGCACTGTGGCGAGCCTCCCTCTCCCTTTTCTGAGCAGTGTAGTAGTTCCTGTTCTCCCTGCGACTTGGGGAAGGAAGAAATCTGTTCTAATCCACATGGTTGATGTCCTGGGTCAGCAGCATGGTATGGTTCCTCTGTACACGACGTGCCTTAGCAAGCTGTGACTTCAGCCATTNGCCTTGCTGAGCCAGCAGAGATCTAGGACATCCACAGTGTCTCGCAAGCATGTGACAGTGAAGGAGGGGAGCAGGCAAGAGCCTGGTGAACTACAGAAAAGCATTTAGCTGTATTTTCTTCTAACATTTCCATGACTTTGTTCTGATCATACCAGATTGCGTCAGTCAGTTTTGTCTTACAACAAAATGCTGGAGGCAGCTAACCTTATAAAACAAGGGGGTTTATGTAGCTCACAGTTTGACACCTCAATGGCATGGCACTGGTGTGGGCTTAGCTCTCTTCCTTTACCTCTTACCCCCTTCTCTCCCCCCCCACGCACACATGAAGACGGCTCTATGGAAGTGGGGGTCTTGGTGATAATAGCCTNTCTTTGGGGTCTCCTTGCTGCAGGATGGTCAGTTGTCATCAACATTTGAGGCATGCTGTCCACTGGGGCTCACTTCTCATCCTCCTCCCTTGTCATTTCTGTATCGAGTCTCCTGTTTGCTGTGTTGTGTATCTTACACTTTTCTTGGGCAGGTCTTTTGTCCGGATGGACCCTCTCTTTCAGTAGCTTTTTTCAGAAGACATAACCAGCAGGTAGATGCTCTGGGAATTTGCATGTCCGGAAATTTCTCTATTCCAGGGTCGCATGCCATCGAGAATTTGGGCGTGAGACTGCAGTCAAGTCATTTGCCATCAGGATCCCAAGTGTTCCCTTTGTTTCATTGTTTGCCTTCTTCTAATGCTGCTTCTGTGACACCTAAGCCATGCTGAATCCATTCCTTTGTCTGTGCTTCTGTCACCTGCTCATTCCTGCTTGTCCTCTACAGAAGTTTGTGGACTCTCCTGTCTGCTGGAATGCTGCTTCTGTGACACCTAAGCCATGCTGAATCCATTCCTTTGTCTGTGCTTCTGTCACCTGCTCATTCCTGCTTGTCCTCTANNNAAGNTTGTGGACTCTCCTGTCTGCTGGAATGCTGCTTCTGTGACACCTAAGCCATGCTGAATCCATTCCTTTGTCTGTGCTTCTGTCACCTGCTCATTCCTGCTTGTCCTCTANNNAAGNTTGTGGACTCTCCTGTCTGCTGGAATGCTGCTTCTGTGACACCTAAGCCATGCTGAATCCATTCCTTTGTCTGTGCTTCTGTCACCTGCTCATTCCTGCTTGTCCTCTANNNAAGNTTGTGGACTCTCCTGTCTGCTGGAATGCTGCTTCTGTGACACCTAAGCCATGCTGAATCCATTCCTTTGTCTGTGCTTCTGTCACCTGCTCATTCCTGCTTGTCCTCTACAGAAGTTTGTGGACTCTCCTGTCTGCTGGAATGCTGCTTCTGTGACACCTAAGCCACTGTCTCTTATACACAACTAGATGTGTATAAGAGACAGCCATTCCTGTTTAAAGTATGTAGCGTAGCCTCTCAGCATTCAGAGGACACTAACACAAGCTTCTTGTCCCCGGTTCCCTGCAGAGTCCATTTCTTTCTTCTGTTGGAAATTACTGCAGCTTTGTAGAAAGAAGCTGGCCTGGAACCACCCTTTAGATAGGCTTCATTGGGTGAGCTTTGGGCTCAGGACCAGAGAGCCATGAGGAGATGCCAGGGGACAGCATTCAGAGAGATGGGTAGCCACAGGGCCCTGGAGAGTGAAAACACGTTCCCTTCCGCTCCCCGAAAGGAGCTTCATTAGTAAAGGTGACTGCCATGGAGAGAATGGAGGTCCTAGAAGTCTTACCCTCCAGNTCCAGAGGACAAAGTGAGTTTCTGACCTTCACAGATTTTCNGGGTGGGTAGGCAACCTCCATACCACATGACCTATGCTGGCCAGGAGGTCACACAGTAGGAAAGCACTAGATAAAAGTAAAGTTATAATTAACTGTTATCCTTGGTCTGGGGCTGGGGGACTGGGCTTGCTCATGGCTGCAGGGGGGATGGAGAGAACTGGACTCTCTGAAGAGCTGTAAGGTCAGAGTGTATTTATCAGCTCTGTTCATGGGGAGCTGCATGGTGGCTTGGGGGGATGTCAGGGAGAGAAAGGCAGATGGGGAGTCTGTGATCTCATGCCCCTGTCCTGTTATGGTGGGTGTCAGAGGCGCCCATCAGAGAGATGGTGGCCCTTGGCTGGCCACTCATTTGTAAAGCTGGGTGGTAAATATGATTACTGTGATGACTGGAACCCCGTGTTTGTAGGTGGGNTCCTTTTGCTCCTTGGTTCCTCAGAGTTCTCGCCCAGGCTCTGTCTGGAATGGTGACTGTCTGGCCACCAGCATCTTGGGAACGAACAGGGGAAGTGGGCCTTCACTGAATCCTCCGGTCTCTAGAATGGTACCTTTACCCTGAAACACACCAAGTGCTTGCATCCCAAAGACCTTTTACACTTTTTCAAGGAAGACTCCAGCCCAATGTCAGTCCGGCAGAGGGGCATGAGACATGGGCGGGTATTGGCACTGCCCTTCAACTCATCTGCCCCGACCCCCTTCTGGGTGGTATTTGCTGCATCTATTTCCATGCTTTTGGGGGACTATGGCACAGACTAGAGAATTCTGGCTCTTCTCCATACCAGCTTGGGGCTCAACTTGAATATATCAAGTTTATTACCACGAAAAGCTCTCTTGCTTCCCGGCCGATGACTGTTCTGATATTGCTTCTCTTCTGCTCGCCCTGGGCTGATAGCTTTGGGACTTTAAAAATAAAAGTCNCNGACTGACACTTTCCAGACAGATGGATTCCAGAAAGGAGTTAAATGGGCCGTTTACGTTCAAGCCTTTATTTTTACCCAGAAGTCTGGGTGTGTCCTTGGACATTTTTTCAGTACATTTCATATTAGCATACTCTATTATAGTGAATGTGATTTTGTAATATATAGTCTTAATTTGAAGGAGTTCCTTTTCATTAATCTTTTCCACACATGTTGTCTTCTAAGTAAGTTCTGGAATTTGTTAGAGTTTAATGATTCTTTTGCGATTGTGTTACAAATTAATTTGGATGAGACTAACTTCCAATCCAACATTGTATCATTTTTCTCTCTACTTATTATGAACTCTTTTTTTTTTAAATTTTGGAGTGTTAGACTGTATTACCTTTGGCTCGTCTTTACACCTTCATCATTTTTATTTTCATTTATTTCTCAGTATAATGATGATTGTGCACTTAAGTTAACAGGTTTCCCTCACCAATCCAATTTTCTAGCTGGTTGTTGTTCTGGATAAGTGAGTTATTGATCGCTGTGCTAGCACTTCATGTAAGATTAGATGTGTCTGTTCCTTGTGGGTTGGGCAGGACTTTCCCAGAGAAGAGTCTAGTCTTTCCTTTGGCCNCTTTTCAGTTTCTTCTGGTTATCTCTTTATTCAGTTCTCTACTCCAANTGTTGGAATTTATACCTTCTATATAGTCTTTGCTTTTTAGAACTAAAGGGNTTTTTTAAGATTTATTTATTGTTTTATGTATATGAGTGCTCAGTCTGCATGTGTGGCTTTACGTCAGAAGAGGGCATCAGGTCCCACTACAGATGGTTGTGAGCCACCATGTGGGTGCTGGGAATTGAACTCAGGACCTCTGGAAGAACAGCCAGTGCTCTTAACCACTGAACCATCTCTCCAGCCCCAGAACTAAAGGATTTAAGACCTGCCTTTTTACAGTAATTCCTGATTTTNGTTTCAACATTAGTCATTACAGACACAGTTTTTTGGTTTTCTTGGTGTCTGAATGTCTTCCATACACGCATGAAAAGGGTGTGTTTTATTTTTTGTTGGTTTGAACACTGGATTGTTTTATAAATTCAAATCCTTTATGTCCATCCCTAGTGTTTCTCTAACTCATGTATTGTTTTCTGGAGNAAGTGTGTGACTGTTCACACCTAACTGGGCTTCGCCTTCTCCTTGCATCCATTTGGTGCACTGGTGAGCACACTGCGTCTGCTCTCATGTCATCTTCAGACCCTGTTTGCCTCAGCAGCCCATCCCCTTGAGTACCTCAGATTTTATTTTAACTCATGAATGACATTAAGATGCCTCATTTTTCTCATTGCCAATTACACGATACATGTTTAATTTATTCACCCCATTGGTTTTAATCTGTCGTGCCCCCTCTTCTCTTGGTTTTCCCTGGTGTAAGTAATTTATAGCTGGCTCCTGTTCCAGTTCATACTCCTCTACCTGTCACCACGTTTCCCTCCTGCTCCCACCCACCAATACCATCTTCCCGGCCCTACATGCACCAGCCTCTCCTTCCAGACCAGCCGCCCTTCTGCTGGGCCCTGGGTTCCCACTGCAGCTCTCTGGCGTGANTCGGAACCCTCCTAGCCCCAGGATCTTTATGGGGCACTGGGGAAGCTGAGGCCTCCCGACCCCATGGTCACTGTCTTCTANGGGCTTCCATCCAAGGGCAGAGAGGCAGTAAATGCCAGAGTAAATCCACAAAAGATGTCAGAACTGCACACAACTGTCACTCCTGTGGGAAGGGAAGAGGATGCTGTCTGGGGAAGGAGCTGAAGGAGGAGGGTCTTGGGACTTAGGATGAAATGAGTAAGGGTCCCATGAGGTGACATTTCAGCTGGAACCTGATGGATGGGAGAAATAAGGAGGATCATTCCAGGGGAAGCAGACTATAGAGTCTTTCCCTGTCATGGAACAGTGTGCTTCTCTGCGTTAAACCCCCTGCCCTGACTTACCCCATTGTCCCCAATGTTTAGTGAGGGCTATGGAGGTGATACATGGGGTTGTGTCAGTAAGCTTTGCATTAAGTTTGACAAAATACCAGAGAGAAACAACTTAGAAGGACAGGACCTGGGGTCACAGGTTCAGTGGTATTGGGCCATGGTCACTTGGCCCTGTTACTTCAGGCTATACTGTGGCAGCTCACATCAGGGTGTGGAGATGGAGGTTTCCCATCTCATGGCCACCAAGGAGCAAAGAGAGTCAGGAAGGGGCTGGGATCCAAATAGCTCCGTCAAGGGTGCATCGCAGGTAACCTAAGTTCCTTTTACTCGGCCCAGTCCCTTGAAGTTCCCACCATCTCCCATCAGTGACAGGCTGGAGCCTGAGCCTTGACCATATGAGCCTAGGAGCCATTTAAGAGTCAAACTTCATTGGGAGTGGAGATCAGACACAGCATCCTCTTCTACAATCTCTGAACCCAACGAGAAGGCAGGCAGTAAGACGTTAGAACTGTTGGCTATAGGCTGCCTTCCCTCTGGGTGGTNTGGGGGACTCCTTCAGCACTTGGTCATGAACTAATACAGGGCAGGAATAGAAAAGTGAAGAGGTCAACCCAGCAAAGGCACTGGCATAGACTTACACAGATCCCTGCAAGCCCAAAGGCATCCTTGCACTACAGAGCTGGCACCAGCCCTATCACACTCTGGCTTTACAGACTAGAGCCCAGCTGTCTTTTCTACCAATTTTCTAAACCAGCCCTTGTGCTGGCGGAGCATGGGGGTATCCTCTAGGCCATGTTGATAATATTGGAAAGGTTGGGCACGGTCGTACACACCTGCAATTCCNTCACACAGGAGGCAGAGATAGAAGTACAAAGATGTCCGGTCTACAGAATAAGTCCTAGAACAGCCTGGGATACAGGGTAAGATCCTGTCTGAACATCGATCAAACAAAAAACCAGTGTTGAGGAGCATACCCACACTTTATTGTGGCATATATTCTTATTTCGAGGTCACACTACTCCTAAAAGAAGAATCGTTATTCTTTCTGTTGTTGTTGCTATAGACAGGGTCCTGTGTGTTCCATGATGGCTTTGAACTCCGTCTGTAGCCAAGAATGACCTTGAACTCCTTATCCTCCTGAGGGTTAGGAGTCTAAGTGCGCACCACCGTGACCACCACCGTGACCATGTTATATAATGTTGGAGGATCAGACACAACTAGGGAGCATTCTACCAACTGATTTACATGCCCAGATTCAGAATCATTATTCCTTAAGGAAAAAATATTAATATTGGACCTAGGCCTGGTCTCAGGTCCCAGCTCCTCCTCTCTGGCAATGTGGCTTGCTGGACTCAATCTTTCTGCTCTTTTATAGCTCCTTGTTGATTTTTCTTAATCCATTTTGGGCTACTATCACAAAATACCTGACACTGGGCTATTTCTTAAGAAAAGGTGTTTATTTTGCTCACCATTCTGGGGAAGGAAAAGTTCAAACAACATGATGTGAGACTCCTGGCAAGAGCGGCCCCTGGCTGTGTCACAGAATATCAAGTGGCATGATGTGGTAGAAGTATATTCCAGAGGAAGAGAGGAAGCCAAGATGAGTGTTCNGTTCCCTCTTTTGTAACAACCAGCCCCTCAAGGGGAATAACCCAGTCCCAAGAGCCTCACCCCACTTCCACATGATGGCATTGGTTCCTTAATGAGTCTGGAATTCCTGTGATATAATTGCTCCTCTAGGCNCCACCTCTTAAGGCTCTGGCGTCTCAATACCTCTTATGTTGGGGACCATGCTTGCAGCTCTGAGACCTTTCAGGGACAAGCCAGACGGGTATGGGANCAGCCAGGAGCCCCTCCTTTTTATGAGAACTGAGCATAGTTTTATCACTGTGAAAGGCTGTGCACATGTCCTTGTCCTAGAAGCCACTCTGAGGATGCTCAGAGGTGCAGCCCTCAGCCCATGGGCTCAGCACCCTGTGCTGTACAAAGCTTATGTAGGTGGGCCTGGCCTCAGTCTTCCCTGGGTAGGAACTCTGCCTCTTCCCACCCTCCCCCAGCCTGTTGATCTACTCTCAGAGTCTTTCCTTTGCCTTCTAGAGACTCTCAGACCAGGGCTCTTGGATATGGTTTCTGCTGTGTCATCCTTATCAAAGCAAAGAGAGCTCCAGATGCCATATGGAAGGGTCCCCAAGCAAGGGAGCGCCNGGAACCAACTATCTTTTGTTTACTCATTTTAAAAGATAGGCTCCTGTGATAGACACACAGGCAAAGGGAGGGTCAGCCAACCAGGCCATGGCTGCTGGGGCCCCTGTTCTCTCTCTAGCATCTGTCAGCCCCCTCCCCCTGGGGGGGGACCAGTGATTTCTCTCTCTCTCTCTCTCTC
>LZPO01044391.1:875395-889067 GCA_001675575.1 Neotoma lepida
TTTAGGTCATGCCAGCAATCCAGCCTGGCTGAGTAGGCTCTGAAGGCCAGGGCTGCTGTCAGAGTGATCACTGGGGGGCTGGCCCAGGAACTTTTGGGAGCTTGTTGCTGGCCAGAGCTCCCTGGGAGAGAGAGGCATATCAGGACCAGAGTTTAGCCTGTGTAGGTCATAACCATTGTGAGGAAGACGAGGGTGTCTTCATGATTGATGAGGTGGACTATTTACCTGGCTGCCAACTCCCATGGGGACGCAGAAGGGCAGGATGGCAGCCAGGCCAAGGTTCATCTGGTCCAAGGCCTGAGGGCAGCAGACCCCATTGCCTTGGTCTACCTGCCAAGTCCTGAGCTAGCTGGAGCAGATCTGAGGGAGGTTTCAAGGAGTCAGACTGCTTCGAGGGGCTGATCCATCTCTCTACTCCCGGGTTTTGGGACCTCGCTACCAAAGGCTGGGTTTTAGAGAAGATGTTCTAAAAGGCAATGCCCAAGAAGTCACTCCCTATGATAGCTAATCTTGTTGTCATCTTCATACCCTGGGAAGAAAGAATCACAGTTGTGGGTTACCTCCATCAGGCTGGCCTATGGGCATGTCTGTAGGACGTNCTTTTGACCGTAAACTGATGGAGGAAATCCTAGCCCACTCCTAGACTGTATAACGAAGCAAGCAGAGATCCTCCTTGGTTGCTGCTTCAGCTCTTTCCTTCAGGTTCCTGTCTTGACTTCTGATAATATCTTAAAACCTCTAAGCCAAATAAACCCTTTCCTGACCAAGTTGCCTTTGGTCAATCTTTTACCACAGCAACAGGAGAGCAAATTGGGGACCCCTCCCCTCAAAAATCATCACAATAAGAATGTCAGCAACAGTAATCACTATGCTTGAGGTGAAATTGGCATCTCCAAAGCATCTTTATAAAGCCTCGCTGCTTCAGATGGGCCTGGAGCACACAGTTTGGCTAAACAACTGTGCCAGGTTGGCAGCACAACTGCCTTGGGGATTAGAGTCAGAATGATACTCTCTGAGACCAAGGGTCCAAGAAGTCATCAGGTTGGCAGGTGGCTTGCCTGGTGACCTAGGCCCCTATGTGCTCTCTCTCCGTACACCTGGGTGACCCAAGGCCAGCCCTGTCTCTTAGTTTCTCAAGAGAGACTGAGTGTTCTCGATGATTTCCAATGCGAAATCTTCCAAGTTTCAAATGCTGTCAACAAAATTAGGTATTTTTAAAAACACCTTGTGGCCCCAANGAGTACCTCTTCAGTCTGCTCNTCCTCTGGGGCTGCCTGTGTGTGACCCTGAGCAAGATAGGTTGCAGAAGGCGGCGTCTAGCTCTTTCCCCAGGGGAGAACTTTTTCTGTGAAAATCACCATCTTCTTTGCTTCCCAAGGTGGCTCTGAAGGTGAGTTGTCCCTGCTCGCTGAAAATGCAAAGAAATAAATGCATGAAAATAGAGCGGTGATCCCTCAAGCCTTGTGTCAGATTTAAGTCCCAGGCGGCTCCTCTGGAAGCATCAGGATAGGCCTGAATCATCTCCAGGCAGCTGAGCAGAACAGCACTTAGCTCTGCACGGGGCCCTTCCTGCAGAGCTGGCCCATTCCCCAAGCCTAGAGTAGCCCTGGGTAGGACTTGCCATGTTTGTGCATGTGTGCATGGGTGCATCACATGCACATATAAGCATTAGGCTATGCACTGTAGATGTTCATTTGTGTGTTTGAACATGTACGTGTCTGTGCCTGTAGGTTTATATACATATGTTATATGTAGTGTGTGTGTGTGTGTGTGTGTGTGTGTGTGTTACTATCAATTAGTAGTGTTAAAGGTAAGCTTGAGAGCATGAAGTATCTGTCTGGTTGTCTGACACATAAGGGTTCCTTGTCTGTAAAATGGAGACAGTAATTTGTACTGAAGATAACCCACTGTGTGACTGACTGGGTGAAGAGATTTGCTGGGTGGCTGATGGGGGAGGGGTGGGAACAGAACCATATGCCAAGCTGCCTTGTATCTTCATGAGCGGCCACCCTCAGATGTTTGGTCTCACCAGTGTGAACCAGATGGAAATCAAGGCAGACAGCATAGCTGTAGAGGCAGTGGGCATGGCATCCTGAGCTCTGGTCCTGTTGGTGTGGTANACCCTTACCCTCAGCTGAGATACCTCAGACTCTGCTTCTCAGCATGATCAGTGCATAGGCAGGTACTGACCTATNGGGGCAGTCAGTCAGTTCTCTCCCAAGTCACACTGTGGGAGGTGTGATGAGAGGGACTTACATGGGTCCCTGAGCAATTCCACCAGCACTGGGGGTGGGAGCAANGTTCCCCGGGTGGAGACCCAGGATATGGGTATCAGACTGGTCCATTCNGTGAAAGATTGGGAGACAGTTCCGGAAGGAGAGCTAGGAGTGAGGGGACACCATGTAACACACACTGCCTGTGCTGAGCCTCAGTTTCCCCANTTTGTTTGTGTTTGTCATCATTACCCNTCTCTAGACTTCTATTTGTTCTGTGAATGGGTGCAATGCTCCGGGTTCAGGGTGCTATGAGTTTTAAATGAGACAGTGGTCACTCGAATGCCNCCCTGATGCCTGGATGGTGACTGAGTTGTGCCCAGATGGGTTCTGTCTTTCTGTGATGCCCCTGGGGAGGGGGTGCTGGGCTGCTACCAAAGAAGGTGTCCTCTCCTTCCAGGAGCCTCCCGGGGCAGCCTGGAAAGCCTCAGCAGAGCCCTGGGCGTCCTGGAGGAGCGCATCAACAGCTCACGGCGGAGGGTGCGCAGGCATGCTACCGACGATGACTACAACATCGAGGTCCTGCTGGGCGTGGATGACTCAGTGGTCCAGTTCCATGGGAAGGAGCATGTGCAGAAGTACCTGCTGACACTTATGAACATTGTGAGTCAAGGTGGGGGGTATAAGGGAAGGAGTGGAACCAGTCTCTTGGAGGCAGGACTTGAGTAGGGCAGGGACATTGGGCTTGGGTAGGGATAAGGTGGTGGCTGGGTGGGTCTATGGGTGGGTCCATCAGAGAGTAGGGTGTTGGCAAACTGTGCTGGAAGATGGATGTAATGGTTAATGTTAATTGTCAACTTGACAGACTCCAGAATCACCTGGGAGATGGGTCTCTGGGGGATGCCTGTGGAAGATTATCTGGACTGCATTAATTAAGGTGGGAAGACTCCACCATTATGGGCAGCACCATCCCCTGGCTGGGATGCTGGGCTGTGTAAGTGGAGATAGGGAGCCAAGCAGGAGCCTTCATCCCTCTCTGCTTCTCAATTGTGGATGTCATGTGACCAGCTGAGCTCTGCCANGCATTCATCCCTGCTTCCTGATTGTGGGTGTCATGTGACCAGTTGCCNCAAGCTTCTANNACCTTGATTTCCCTACTATTCCTCACAGTCCCTTGAACTGTGAAGCAGAATAAACCCTTTCTCACTTCAGTTACTTTTGTCAGAGTATATTATCACAGCAATGGGAAGAGAAGCTAAGACAGAGGGGCAATGGAGGGCTGGGCTGGACTCAGGTTGGGCCTTAAGGGGCCGAGCTGAGCTGAAAGGCTGAGATCTCCATCCTGGGTGGTGGACTCTCCAAAGCCCTGCTAGGAGACTAGCAGTTGGAGGAAGGACCAGGCTATGAGCATGGCTATGCCTCTCAAGTGGGGCATGAGAAGGGGCTGTTTTGTGGGAGGAGGGCACCACAATGAGCAAGGTCCTCCCAGGACCTCACTAGAGGTGGGCAGACAGACACACAGAGATAGGTTCTTCTNCTGGGAGCTAAGGTGGCACCCAGGTCAGCCTCTGGAAGGTCCTGGTGAAAAGATCCCTCAGGGTTAGAAAGGAGGAAGTAAGTGAGCTGAACCCCAGAAAGAGATTGCCACCTGAGTGGTCTCCCTTCTCTAAGTTGCCCTGGTTACATCCTTGGCTCCCTGAACTTCCACCTTTCCCCTGCAAAATTCTTTGTATTTGTACATTTTGTTTTGGAGAATGTTAATCTCATATTAATTTTTGAAAAGTACCTTTAATTTAATAATAATAAAACCATAATCATTGAAATTAACGAACTCCTAAGATATGGCTGCAATTATAATAGTAACAACAAAAATAAATAAAACTGTAATGATTGCAATTAATGATCTGCTAATGTGTGGCCGTGTGCCAGGCCCAGGCTAGCCACTATTGGTGCAGTATCTTAGGAAATATTCACACTAAGCCTGTAAGACCAGTAGATAGGCAAATCTCATCAGCCTCCAGGACATGTATTCTTCCCCTAGTTCCACTGTTCTCCAGCTCATAGGGAAAGGGTGGGGCTTGGAATTAAAAAGACTCGGTATGTCCGTGGGAATGGGGTTCCAGTCTTCTGNGCCTTGGTGTTCCCATCATTAAAATGGGTCAGTTNCTTCTTGCACCCTGTAAGATAGTTTAAGTGACATAATAGAAGTGAATAGGTTTTCAGTCTCTATAAGGTAATGGCAGTTTCAATCNCCAAATAAAATGTGGTTTTGCTCACACGACAGTNACAACAGCACAGAGAGCATCATTCCTAAGGAGTCTACAGGGCACCCTGCCTAAAGAAGGATTATTCACTGGGACTTCTTCATGGGGCAGATGAATGAAAATCCTCCTTTTCTCTGGTGGAGGGCTAAAATGGGGATTTAACAAGGCAATTCCATGTAGTTAAAAGGAGGTTTATTTGGGGGTAACTTACAGCCAGTAAAGGGGTTGNTTACAGCATCCAGGAGAGGTGAGGTACAGTCCAGCAGTGTTCTCTGGAGAACTCTGCTCGGTCTGCCATCCAGCATCCAGGATCACCAGGAACCAAGAGGGCCAGCACATCTGGATCTCCAGTCTTAAAGGCTCCCGTCTCAGCCCCGCCCCAGGGGGAGGTCCTAGGTAGGTGTGGCAGTTTCCCAAAGCCTCACTAGAGGTAGTGCTTCCAGGTCAAAGCTGGAACAGCTACCCACTACAGAGGGCTCCTGTGCCATGGAGCTTGTTGAAAGACATCTAAAACTTCCTCCAAGCTTTCATTCATTCATTCACTCATTCACTCATTTATTCATTCATGCACACCCCCGTGATCCAACTGTAGGCCTGTTTTAAATAATAACAAGATGGCTTCGTTTCTAGAAAAACACTAGAAACATAAGAATTTTTGAAATGAATCCCCATCTCATCATCACAACAACAAAAAGAGGATTTTAAGTGATAAACCCGAGGTGTTGAGAAAGGATGTCTAGGTCACATCTGTTTTCCTTGTCACACAGATGTGCACACAGCAAGTGTTTATTGACTAAGTGCTTATCCTTGTGGGTGGGTGGCAAGTCTATCAGAAGGCAAGGGTGAGGCACAGAGCACTGGGGCTCAGTGAGGCTCTGGGGCAGCGGGGGGGAGGCTCACCCCTCATCCAAGCTCCTCCTTCTGCTTCAAGAGTTCCTTGTGGACCAGGGAGATAAAGCTTTCCCTCAGGTCAGGAGCAGAATGTTGCACTAACGGTTAGTACCCTGTGGCCTTTAGAGTGTTCCCACAGCTGGGAAAAGGACTGTGCAAGGCTGGTGGGACACTCTGGTGACCTTGAAGAGGAGGAACAGGGAAGACATATGTGCAATAGGACAACCTTGTTGCTGTGTGACAGAGCTTTCTGTAGCTGTCCTTCTGGCCTTTGGAATATTGCAGCCACTGGCCAGGCTGGATCTTGAGCGCTTGAAATCTGGCCAAGGAGAGGAAAGAACTGATAGTTTTATCCAATAGAATTTTGAAGTTTAACTAAAAGCATTTCATTATGATAAAGATAAGCCAGGCCTGGGGCTGGGAAGACAACTCAGTTGGTAAAGTGCTTGCCACATAAACACTAGGACCTGAGTTCAGGCTCCCAGCAAAAAAGCTGGGCTCAGTGGTGCACACCTACAATCCCAGTCCAGCTGGACCAGTGAGCTCCGGNGTCAGGGAGAGATTTTCTCAAAAAGTAAGGTGGAAGGCAGAACTGATAGAGTGGGACACCTGACTTCCTNCTCTGGCCTTTCCACTCACACAAGGGCCTGCCCACATATGCACACACAAATGTGTACACATAAGCACACACACTTACACACCTGCACAGCCATAAAAAGAAAGAAGTGATTGAGGAAGATGCTTGACAGCTGACCTCTNCACGTGCACACAGATGTGCATTTGCTCATGTGCACTCCATATATAGAAGGAGGGNGTGGGCAGAGAATGACACACCTAATGGAACAGGCCTATNGTCCCAGCTACCTGGGAAACTGAGGGAGGAGGATCTCAAGTTCAAGACCAGATCTGGCAGCTTAACAAGCTCTTGTTTCGAACTAAAAGTAAAAAGAGAGCTAGGACTCTAGAGATGTGGTAGAGGGCTTGCCAAGCATGTGACAGTCCTAGAGTCAGGCACAAGGACACAGGCCATCATTACCATTTTAAATCTCACAGTTTGTGACATTAAGGATATCCAAAGGTCACACCATCCATGCACAGGACTCTTTTCATCTTTGAAAGCTGGACCTCCCACCATTAGACACTAAATCTCATCTGATCCCCTGGGGCCTGGCTGTGATTGTTCTGATTTCAGTCTCTGAATCTGACCACTCTGGACCTCAGTGTCAGTGATTTTGTGCGATATTTGTCCTTTAGGAACCAGCTTATTTAATAGTGTGGTAGTCTAAAGGTTGTTCATATTGTAACGTGTTGGAATTCTGTGTGTGTGTGTGTGTGTGTGTGTGTGTGTGTGTGTGTGTGTGTTTTGCCTTGTCTTGATATAGGTCTTGCTATGAATCTCAGGCTAACCTTGAACTCATGATCCTCCTGCCTCCAACCTCCTGAGTGCTGGGATCACAAGTGTGCACATCCATGCCCAACCTCCCCCCTCTTCCTGAGGCTCAGTAAGATCCATAGCATATCTAGACAGGTTTGCTTATCCATCCATCCATCGATGAGCACCTGGGCAGCCTCCATCTCTCGGCTGTTGGGAATAAGGCTGCTGGGAGCTTGGGTTACAGATTTCTGTTCATCACTCTGTTTTGCATTCCTTTGGCTGCAGACCCAGGAGTAGAAAGACTGAATCAGATGGTAATTCTATGTTTAACTTTTGAGAAACCACCATGCTGTTTTCCATAGCCACTGTATCATCTTATGTTCCCACCAATAATGCATGAGGGTTCCCAGTTCTCCACAGCCCACAGGCCTTGTCATCTTGACGGTAGCCATGCTAATGGGGACATGGCTTGTAATTAATCTGCACTGAAGTTCAAGTTGCCTGTGTGGCCAGTGGCAACTGTCCTGGGCATGGAATGGTGGGAAAGCCCGCTGTGCGCTCCTCTGAATTTGAAATTGACTGCCATTTACTAAGCAAGCCTGGGCAGCTCTGGGTGTATGGAATTCAAGCCACAACCCCAAATAGCCCTCAAAAGCCTGGCCAGTAGCTTGTTACGCTCCCCTGTGAGTCTNCAGCTGATCCTGGGATTCCCAAGGCTGCATCACAGCGGGACGGACATAGCTTTGGGCTGGGATGGAGCTCNGTTGGTAGAGCACATGTCTCGATGTGGCATTGGGTGAGCTCCAACTTCACCCCGGATCAGGTGACCACTGACAGTAATAGCAGGTAGAGATGGCTGCATGGCTGAAGGACAGCCTGGACAGTCAGCTGCCCACTGAGCTGCTGGTGTGTGAGAGACGTTTCTTGGGGGAGATGCAACATGTGTACATGCCTATTTATCCCCAAAAGGGAATGCAGGACAGACCGAAATAGCAACTACACCAAAGTCCAACTCAGTGAACCAAGGAGTTCTTATTGGGGTTACTAACTGGTATATGAGTGAGGGGTCACTTATAGGAGCGGAGAAGACTCATTTGCAGCTGCACCACCAAAAGGTTTCATCTCCTGATGGGCTCCGTAACTTCCTCAAACATGGAGTACAGACAACTGGCTCCAAGTGTTCAAGCACATGAGCCTAGGGGAGACATCACATTCAAATCACAATAAAAAGGGAGGATTTGTAAAGTCCGCCCCCAGCCCCTGCTTCACCTCAGACCCACTGGAGGGTGAGGGGTGGGGGGTGTCACTGGGCACTTCATGAAGCCTGCTTTCCCACAGACACCACCTACCAACTCCTTCCCTGCCAAGCCAGATCCACTTCCCCCAATTCCCTCCCTGAATTTGGAAAAGTAATTTTTTTCAGTTCATTAAAACATCCTATATTTAACACAGATAATATATTATTTATGCCATAAGATTAGAATGAGCTCATATAGATCTCTCCGTATTTTCTCCCAGGAGCTCCTCTCCACGACTTCATTTTAATGAGTGTGGAATGTTGCCATGGGGAGAGTGTGCTTTTTATGTAACTTATTATTTATATGACATGTCCGTGGGATAAAACTCACTTCCCTTTTGGAGGTCAGATGTGCCACCTACTATTTTACATCCATATAGCCGAATCTGTCCCTCAACCTTAANTATTTCCTTGGNCTGGGCTCCTAANAGTTAAACCTTCCAACAGTGTTGNGCATGTTAANGTCCTCCGTACCAGAGCANTCTGCTGTGGCCTCATCATCTGTGTCTCCTCTGAGAAAGACCCATGGCCCTGCCTCATTAGCTGTGGTGATTTATAGCTACCAGTGTGACATATTAATACTTTCTATTGCAAGCTATAGCTATTCTGTTTATTTTATCTTATTTGTTTGTTTGTTTTTTCCAGACAGGGTTTCTCTGTGTGGCCCTGACTATCCTAGAAATCCTGTGTGGCCCTGACTATCCTAGAAATCGCTATGTAGCCCAGGCTGGCCTCGAACTCACAGAGATCNGCCTGCCTCTGTCTCTCAAGTGCTGGGATTAAAGGTGTGTGCCATCACTGCTTAGCTTATTCTGTTTATTTTTATTTCATTTATTCACAGTGTGTGTGTGTGTGTGTATGTGTACCTGCGCGTACATGTGTGTGTGTTCAAGTTATGTGCACATGTGTGTGTATGTGTGTACCTACGCGTACATGTGTGTGTGTTCAAGTTGTGTGCACATGTGTGTGTGTGCCCATGCATGCGCGTACATGTGTGTGTGTGTGTGTATGTGAGTTGTGTGCACATGTGTGTGTTCTTGTGTGTGTGTGATAGCACACAAATGGAGGTCAGGGAACAACTTTCAAGAGTTCATTCTTTCCTCCTACCAAGTGTGTCCTAGAGACTGAACTCAAGTCATCAGCCTTGGTAGTAATCACCTTGACCCACTGAACCACTGCATGGGGAAGGGCTCAGAGCAAGGGTACCTTGAGGTGGCCTCTTTACANAGAAGTATGCTTAGGGTCATTTTAGACATTGCCAGAAAATTTGTCCTAATTCCAAGCCAAAATTCACTGGAAAGTATTTTTTTATGAAACAAGTCAGCATCTCAAACACAAACATTTGAAATCAAGAGTTCTAACACAATTACAATGCAAAGCTATATTAATTTAATGCAGGCTGAGGAGTGACGNCAGAGAAGCATGAAGTCTTTGTTCTGAGTAATTAAATCATTTGCTTCTGGAATAGCACTTAACTTGGTATGAGCAGTTAAAACACCACAGTTCCTAGTACACACTCGTCTCAGACCTCAGGAAGTGATTCGGGCTGGATTTGTTGGCCTGGAGTATTGCAACAGCACACACAGAGCAGTTGTGTGTTCAAACCGAGGCTNCAGTGAAATCGTGCCATGCAACACAGATGAATGCAGCCAGAAGCACCTCAGATTCCTTACAAGTGCGATTTTGTGTGTACTTGGGGATGTTTTCCTGATACCAGTGTTCGCAATCCCCACATTCAGCTATGGGAGCCCATTGGGCTTGGGACCCACAGTTTAGGAAGCTGGGATGTAGCACATGTGACTGGCAGCTCACGCTGCGCTTGTATGTGAACAGTAATGTGGTAGGTTTGTTTCCTCTGACGTCATCACAGACACACAGAGTTGTCACACAGAGGTACGGTGACCTTGACAGAATGAGTGTGATGTCATTGGTGAGGAGGAATGTCTCAGTTCCATTGTCATCACAGGGGACCAGGTGGCCCACAGTACTAGTGCTTAAGTAATACCTGCTGTCTGGCTTTAAGGAAAAACATTAAGTAATAGCCCTGGCCCTTTCTGTATCCCTCTGCAATGATGTACTTGGGTGTGCTGAGAAGAATGTTCAGCATAGAATAAGCACTTGCTTTGGAGCCAGAAGCGCTTACCCGGTGAAGCTTCCCTCACTTGCNCTCAATTTCTCCATCTTTAATCCAGAGGTTTTACCTCCTACCACACCTGCCAAACTTCCAGGAGAGGAGGAACCCTCAAGCAGACAAATTCTCCCTTGCCTNCATCAAGCCTCCGACCCCCACCCCCACCCCACAGCTGGAGCAGCCCTTTCCTGAAGGCCACCTTGGTGACCTTTCTCCTGCTCATACCCCAGACTACCCAACACCACCTATACCTCTAGCTAGTCTAACTGCCTCAAAGGTCATCTGAGGTCACTTTGAGGATTCCGTTTAAAGGAGTGACTGAACTGGCTTTGCTCTCTATTTGAAAACAGCTTAGGAGATTTCTGGGCAAGAACAGGCTCCCTGAGCTGTGTGAACCGCTCTTCCACTGAGGGCAGACCCATTCCTTAGGCTTGTAGAGAACATGGGGTCCNGGGACCCCCTGCGCTTNCAGAGTGGAGGCTGTACCCTTTAATTCCTCCAAGCAGGATGAAGGTCCTCAGTACAATGTGTTCTGAAACAACTCGTGTTCAATGAACAGTCTCTCCTGGTGCCAAGACTCGGATATGTCTCCTCTTTTCTCTTCTAATTTAATCCAGAAATTGGCCTTGACTTGCCGAAGCCTTGCCAGGGTTTGTAAACAATCAGCTGCTCACCAACTTTCAAGAATGCTGGGGCCGGCACAGCGGCAGTGCAGGAATGTTTGTGCTAGGCTCAGGGGGAGGAAATCTTGTGAACTGCAGAGCAGCCTCCAGAAGGCGTCACCCCCAGCCCCCACCCCATTCACATGTCTGACTCTGCTTCCTGCAGCAAAGAGACACCGATACTTGGGGCTGCCCAGACAAGAGGGACACATTTGGTGTAGGNACTGGCTGGAGCAAAGGGGAGGAAGGATGGAGGTCCAAAGCTCCCTTCCTCACCTGCTGTGTTGCCTGGGCCCAGGAGAAGGTCTAGGAGACTGTTCCTGGCCCTTCTGTTTCTCATGCTTGTCCCACTAGGTACTGTGTGTTACAGGAGTCCCACTTGTCAGGATGGCATGGGGTGCCATATACAGAACCCATCAGAGAATCATAGCCAGGTGCAGCTGGGTGCCAGGCAGCAGTGGGCATAAGTGGTTGGGACCTAGCAGAGACCAGGAGAAACCACATCCCCTGGTGATGGCTTCCTCAGTTCTGTTCACTTGTGGTTGTACATGAATGACCTGCCTGGCCCTTGCCAGGTCTGGTTTTCTTAAACGAAGGCCGCAATCTCTGGGGGAGACCTAGTCATTTTTCAAGGTGGGCTACAAATTGCAATTAGTGTTTGGACCGTCAGGTGAATTGGAGCTTGGTATCCACAGGCTGGTTGTTCCTTTTGGCTTAAAGGGAAGGAGGCAACTGTCACTGTAGTCCCTCTGTGCTGCAGATGTGGGGATAGTTCAGCTCCAAGGGCTGCTGTGGCATTCACTACTCTTGGTGTCTAACACCAAGATGTGAGGCTAGTAGAGGCGCTTGGGGCCACGAACCATTGTGTCCCGCACTTCCTGAACATTGTGCCTCATTATGGACACTGGGGTGTAGAGATAGCAAAATCTATCCCTGTATCTGGTTGCTCAGAGTAGGAGTGAAATTTAGGGGCAGAATGAAGATTAGAATTGCACCAGGGGTATCTGGAGCACTTGGTTTAGGGAAAATTCCTCAAAGACTTCTTCAGCTCCTAATGCAAATGAGCCTGGGTGGTAGCAAAGCGCATGCAAAGGCCCAGGGGCATCTCTCTCCTCTTGCACAGTTTGGACACTGAGGCCTACGGCTCTGGGGAGAGGCAGGAGATGAAGTGGATTTGGCATCTAGAAATATCTCCATTGGGAAATTTGGGCCTCCTCACATCATTATTTAAAAGAGGGGGGAAGAGTTCACATTGACAGAGGTTTAGCACTGGGCAGCCCTGTGCAAGGAGGTACTTTTTGGCCTGTCTACCTTCCCCGGCCACCTCTGCAAGGTTTTCTTTCTTGGATACTGCCAAGGAGGCTCAGAGAGGTTGGGCAGCGGGACCAAGGCACAGCGGTGGAGTCACATGCCTCTGGGAAGGTGACAGATCATTCATGCTCCTCCCTGACTGTTCTGANCTGAAGGAGGAGAATTCCTTAGGAATCTCAGAAGAAGTGCCAGGCCTGGTCTAGCCTCAGCTCTGTATCTCCCAACAGTGCTGACCATTCCCTATCATACCCTCTGCCTTTCCCTCCCACCACAAGCCATCTTGTCTGTGTACATCTAAGTCTCTCCTAGGGATTGCCAGAGGAAGCTTTGTCTGTTGTTTATTTCTGTTCTAATATTGTCACCAACACACACACACACACACACACACACACACACACACTCCCTCCTTCATGCTCTGAGCACTCAGGATATGGCCCCCTGATGAGGTTCTAGGTGTGGGGTAAGGTCACTGTGAACCAATGGACTCCTGCCCTCATGGAGCTCCCATTCCAAAGAGCTGGGGTGGTGCAGAGGCCAGTGGTGATGTGCAGGGCGGAAANGCTGGGATGGTAGCACTACCAGTGGTCCTCACGTCTGCTTCTGTCTGGTCCCTGTCATTCTCCCTGCATCCCAGCATCCACTCCCCATCTCCCTCCCTCCTCTGATGCCTCCTGACAGCTGATGAGGGAGCCTAGTTGCTGCCTGTCTTTGGCTCCCATGGGGAGCTGACAGTTGTCAAAGCAGGAGTCACAGTCCCTGTAGATGGACACGGAGGGCCAAGCACCATCACTCCCTGGTGACAGCTTGAAGCGGCTGTTGAGCTTGTCTTGTTCAGGCTCCAGCAAGGAGGTGACAGCTGAGCCAGACAAAAGAGGTGACAGCTTCCCTCCCTGGGATCCAGTCTGGGCAGACGTGGGCTGTCACTGTGCCCAAGTCTCTCCATGGTGTGTCCCCTGCCCCTGTGCCAAATTGTAGTCAGACATCCATCCCTGAGGCCCTTTTTCCATGGGTGATGTGTCTTAGAACTAGGGATTGTCATTTAAGGTACCCCAAGTTTCATACTAGGTTCAGAGAACATCATCTACCTGACTTTGCACGTTCAGCCTCCAACAAAAGGTTGGTGCATAGTAGGTGTTCACTAAATGCCTTTTATAATTCTTTCTTTTAATTTTTCGAGACAAGGTCTTATGGAGCCTCATCTGGTTTTGAACTTGCTATGTAGCTGAGGATGACCTTGAATTCCTGATCCTCCTTTTACCAGGAGACATATGCTGTGCAGAGGACAACCGCTTCCTGCTGTGTTTAAATCAGCTCTGGCTACGGTCAGGGTGTTAGAAAGCACCTGTGAGGAACATGTCCATGGAAGGATACTCTTGCCCTGAGCTTGAGTATATAAAGCTTAGTTTTCCTATCTTCTCTGAATTTCTCAGGATCCCTCTGCTGGGGTCCAGGGACACCACGCAAAGTGCTGATTTATGACCCTTAGATGCAGTGCCTCTGTCTCTTCTGATCCGTGCTATGAGCCAGC
>LZPO01044391.1:902109-920866 GCA_001675575.1 Neotoma lepida
CCAAAAAAACAGAAAAACCAGCTCATGCACTAGGGATGGATCCCAATCCCACCACCTGGGGGCCCCCTAAACAGTTCAAGCTAAACCCCTGTCTCAAGTATCCAGAGGGTCCAGTCCATATTGAGATTGTAATTACATCAGTTCTCACCTCCCTTTTATCTCTCCAAACACTTCTATACACCCCTCCTTACTCTCTTTCAAGTTCATGGCCTCTTCTTCATTAATTGTCTTTACATGCATATATGTATATACATATATATTCCTAAATATAAACTGCTCAGTCTGAATAATTATACTTGTATGTATGTTTTCATGGCTGACCATTAAATATTAGATAACCAGTTGGTGTGCTCTTCCCTGGAGAAGACTCTTT
This sequence comes from Neotoma lepida, assembly GCA_001675575.1. Lineage (NCBI taxonomy): Eukaryota > Metazoa > Chordata > Mammalia > Rodentia > Cricetidae > Neotoma > Neotoma lepida. The sequence goes on from LZPO01044391.1 coordinate 902,483, forward strand.
CTCCTGCTCTCAGCATTCCATAGTTGCCTGTAGTTCTCTGTGGCTTAGCATCTCTATTGGTCTGCAACACTGTTCAGCTCATGTTTAGACAGTCTTGGTGAGATTTCATGGGTGCTTCTGAAATTACTAGGAGACACAGTCTCATGACAAACTTCCTGATCCTCTGGCTCTTGCAATCTTTCTGCCCCCTCTTCTGCAATGTTCCCTGAGCCTCAGGTGTAGAGTTTTGTAGATGTATCCATGGGGACTGGGCTCCACGACTCTGCATGTTGATTGGTTGTGGTTTTCTGTAATGGTCTCCATTTTTTTTTTTTATGGTACGTATAATCTGTTCAGAAAGGGAGGAAAGCCTGCCATAGGTTGGTCTGTTTTCTGTAATGTTGGTCTGGGCATCAGGTGACAGCTTTCATCCCTGCCTGGTCCCCACCATACTAGTTAAAAGGAAAAGTTTAAAAACTGCAGGTTTCGTTGCTTAACTGTACTGACAAAGCCATGTATCCTTTTAGGCCTGAACAGTGTCTGTCTGTCTCCTAGTCTGGATGCTGTATGGAGGTAAGCCTCCCAGCTCCGTGCTAGAAGGAGAGAGAGAATAGCGGAGAGTGGAGAAAAGAATGCCAGGATGTAGGTGGCAGATGCTGACACTGACATGGTCAGGCCATGGGAGCTGGAGAGATGGTTCCTGGTTAAATCACTCTGCAAACCCGAGAGCTGGGGTTTGGATCTACATTAGCACATAATAAGCTGAGTGTCTGTGCAAATGCCCAAACCCCCAGCTCCAAGGGAGATGGAGACAGGAGGATTACTAGGGTTTTCTGGCAGTCAGGTTCAGAGAAAGCGAGAGAGTGAGAGAGAGGTTGCCTTAAAGGAATAGACAGAGAGTTAGAGAGAACACTGGCATCCCCTTCTGATCTACATATGTACACAGGCATGCACACACATATGTGCATACACACTCTCTTACACACACATAAATAAACAAACAAATTTAAAAAGCCAGGTCGGGGCTGAAGATCTAGCTTGGTTGGTAAAGTGCTTGCCTGATATGCACAAAGCCCTGGGTTTAGTCTCCAGCACTGTATGAACAGGGATGGGGGTGGGGGTTGGCATACACCCATAATCTCAGTGCTGTTGAGTTGGATTGGAGGCAGGAGGATCAGAAGTTCAAATCCTTGGCTACATAGTAAGTTTGAAACTGGGATACATGAGCTCCTGTCTCAGAAATAAATAAATAAAAACCAGATCACAGTACAAGGGTCCATATGTCTCTGCCATGGAGTTTGGTTTTCTTGGAGTGACATGATCTGTTGCATTTCTAACAGGGTCCCTGCACTGAGGACACTGTTGTCATTAACGGGAAGATGTGTAGATTGGAACATAGCTATGATGGTGGAGAAAGGAAGACAAATAACAGAGCATGCTGGGAGACCACATTGGGAGCACCTGGGTGCTAGGTGGGTGCAAGGAGAGAGACACTCAGCCAGGTAGATGATGCTGACCTGCTGTGGTTCACCTGTTGTCATCCGAAGTCCCACTCCCAAAGTGTTGACCCTCAGGTGGCACAACCTGAGGAAGTGGAACCTGTGGGATGTGGGTGGTCTTTTGGTCATTGGAGTGTGCTCTCTAAAGGGACGCAGGACTCTGCCTCCTGTCTGTCTCTGCTCCCATTGGAGATGTGGCCACTTGTTCCTGCCGTGGTGTGTCACCCTCATCAGAGGACATATCAAGGCTCTTGGACATTGAACCTCCAAAAATAATGGGATAAATGAATCTTTTCTGTTTACAAAGTTCATTGTCGGGCATTTCATCACAGTAACAAGAGACTAACATACTCAAGACAGAAAATGCAAGGTGAGATGTTGATGTAGGGAGAGAAGAAGCTCATGAGTTCAGTTGAGGTGTGCTGGGTGCTTGGTGGCCCAGTTGAGGTAGCCAGGATAGGTGAGCACATGGGCCTGGAACCCCAGGGAAACCTGGAGCGTTGAGATGGAGATGAGAATTGTTTGCACAGGGGAGGGGGCCATATGAGGTGGCAGCTGAGAAAGACCCTAGGTGAGATGAAGACAGATGGGCAGAACATGGGTGACCAGTGCATAGGAAGTGGGAGGCTCTCTTGTTTTTAAAGTTTTGAAACAAGTCCCGAGGGATGATAGGTAGACCACCNATGTGTTATTTAAAGGTGAGAAAAGAAGCAAGTTTCCCTGATGACGTTCTGTGCAGCTGANTGGTAATAGATGTGTACACAGGAATGAGGGGGGTAGACAGTGCTCCCAAAGCAAAGGAAAACAGGTGTTCCCCATGGCGGCATGTCCCAGGGACTTTGGAACATGCATGGTGAAGCTCTATGGGACACATTGGGACACATTGTTCTTCAAACCCGTTTCACAGTGGGATCCTTTCTTCCAGACAGTGACATTCCACAGAATTTGCTTTGGAAAATGCCACCTACAAGGCAGTGGCAATAAAACCAGGAACAAATGGGTTCTTCCAAGCAAACACAAGGACCTGAGTTTGGATCCCTAGCATTTGTTTAAAAACAATCTGGGCATGGTGGGATGTGTCTGTAACCCCAGAATTAGGGTAGCAGATACAGGAGGATCCCTGGAGACCATTGACCAGCCAACGAAGCTAGACCAAGGATATCCAGGTCCAGGGATAGACCCTGACTCAAAAATAAGGTGGAGAACAATTGAGGAGGACACCCAACCTTGACCTCCTGCCTTCATATACATATCACACACGCTCACATGCACACACACTCACACACATACATACACTCACCACACACATACACTCACACATATATACTCATACACACACCACAAACACTCATACACACACTTAANCTCATACACACACCACAAACACTCATACACACACTTAACACACAGGATCACCACATACACTCACACACACACATATACACACACACTCACACACATACATACACTCACCACACACATACACNACACTCACACACACACATATACACACACACTCACACACATACATACACTCACCACACACATACACTCACACATATATACTCATACACACACCACACACACTCACACACACACTTAACACACACATTCACCACACACACACTCAAGTGTAAGCAATCAAGACACATAGGTTATTGACACATAAGAGGTTCTCATACTGTGATTACAAATTTTTTTCTTAGATTTAAATGACAGGAAACTAGTATCTGAGAAGAGCAGATAAAATGGTAATTGTTTTCTGTTAAAACCCTAGAGAATCCATTGTAAAAATCCATGAAGCAAAAACTTTGTGACAGAAGAGCATGGAGGGAACGTGGAATGAGCGAAGGGTACTCACCTCCAGAATAGAGGGAGGAAGAAGCTGGGAAACAAAGGGAAAATCTGTGTTACAACACCTTCTTCTAGGGCATGACCCCCAATGACCTAACTTCCTCCCACTAGGCTCCTCCTCCAAATGACACCCCAATGACACCTCAACTGGTGACCAAGCCTTTAACAGACCCCTTGGTGGACAGNGTAGAGCTAAATAGCAAGAGGCTTGGTGCTTGGCTGTGGACCAACAGCCCCAGGCTGCAGGACCAGAAGCAACATCTGCAAGAAAAGGATGTGTGCCCCCTGGTGCCACAGGCCACATAGGACAGGGATGCTCCATTCCAGCAACAGCTGGCAGGGCCCACAGAGCCTGGCCAAGCAAGGATCCAGCCTCTAGCCCTACTTGATCGCACACCAATAACTTCTGCAGATGAATTATTAGAAAAGGCAAATGTAGCTGAGCCCAAGATATTAAAAAAAAATCCCTGTTTTTTTTCAAATGATTAAACTCCATAAATTTCCCGAGAATCTCACTCCCTCCAGTTACTTGTGAAAGTTTCTCATTTCTGTGCTTATCTTGTGCAGGCGACGTCTGCAGCCACGAGTCACAGACTATCTTGCGTAGCTCTGGGGTGAGGTTTTCTGTGTTGGGGTTCCCAAAGAGTGCATTGTTGTAGGAGATGTACTCTGAGCTCAGGAGCTCTGGCCTCCCAAGTCCATTCTGGGGTGTGCAGGAAGAAGAGCGACACAGCTGCTCCTTGTCTAGTCCCAGACAAGATGCCAGCACATGAAGCCAACACAATGAGATGAGGCAGACCTCAGACAGAGTGGCCAGGTCGAGACCCGAGNGCCAAGAGGCTCAGTGTGTGTTCCCCCAACCCTCTCCCCAAGTAGACTCAGTAATGGGGAAAAGCAAAGCTGGGCTGCTAGATGGGACCCTGGGGATGGGACATGGTTCACAGTAACAGATGAATCCTGGGAAGACGTTCTGCATAGGACCTCTGTGTTCCTGCTGGGGACTGTGATAGTTAAACTTGATTGTCAACTGTATAGGATTTGGATTCACCAAGGAAACAAGTCTCTGGGGTTCTCTAGATTTGGTTAAGTGTGGTTGGAAAACCTACCTTGAATACGGGCAGCGCCATTACATAGGCTAGTGTCCTGAATACAAAGGAGAAAGGAAACGGAGCTTCCGGATTGTGGATATTATGTCACCAGCTGCCCTACCTTCCTGCCGTGGTGACTTCCCTTCCATTCCATGCATCCTTGAACTGAGAGCCAAAATAAACCCCTCCTCCTTTAAGTCACCTTTGTCAGGTATGCTGTCACAGCCATGGGACAGGTGACTAATAAGAACAAGGCTTCCTCTCTACAAGAATTTAAGCCCTTACAAAACCAAGATGGCTGCAGCCAGGAGGTCCTAAGCCTTGTCTACCATAGTCAGAGTGCACTCTGGGGTGTGAAGCTATCACCTGGTCTTTGGCAGAAAGTGGCTCAGGCCCACAGCTCCTACTAGTCATTCCTAATTGTCACTGGAAATGTACCAGGCCCCTCATTCTGGTCCCTCCCTGCCTTGTCCCAGGTCCCACTAGGCTCCAGTAGGGGTAAAATTGGCAGTACTTACACGAGTGGCATGTTTATATCTAGCTTATGGGAGGGCCTCGGAGTAATCGCAAGTTTTTCCTAAAACAACATTTTTCTCCATTTCTTTAAAAAAAAAAAGCAGAAGAAAAGAGATTATCTTATTTTACACAATATGCCACCAGCCAGGGAGCCGAGCATCAGCCGCACTCGTGGGTTGCATAGCAACTGGCTTTTCAATTGATTTTTTGAGAAGGAACCAAAGCTACTCAAGTGTTCTCATTTTAAATATTTCCTTGGATGATGGAAATCAAAGGAAATGGAGATGAGAGACTTGGGGACATTCCGAGGACATAAGGTATCTTGTGAAGGCCAGCTCAAGACGTTATGGGATGCTTGTTGGAATTTGTCAGCATTCAGGGTGAAAGGTGAGACATTTTGATCTATCAGTAGAAGGCAGAGACATGCTGTGAGGAAAGGACTACGCAGCCCAAAGCCTTGGACCAGCAGCACCACTGTGTTCCTGACATGTGTCCCAGGATGTCACCTGTCCAGTCACAGTGGGGCCAGAGAGGAGGGTGAGGCTCAGATGAGAAGTAGAGGCTTCTTCCAGGTAGCCTTGCATCAGCGACCCTGGAGGGCCACACACAATCTATATTTTAGCCTGGGAAAGGCCCTCTGGCATCCCGATGAGGGCAAGACATAATGACCAGGCCCTAGTCATCCTTGACTCACCTTCTCACCCAGATGTCTTTGGGTCTAGAGCAGATGAGAAGGTATTAGGGCTAAATACTGCCATCAGGGGTGTTTCAGTCCATTTGACCTGCTATAACAAGTATACCTTAGATTGGATGTCTAATAAACCACAGAAGTTTGTACCTCATAGTTCTGAAGGCTGAGATTCCAAGTTCAGAATTCTAGCAGATCTGGAGTCCTCACAGACAGCTGCATGCTCAGAGGGTGGCAGATCAATGCTATAGGACAGCCACTCCAGTTCAGGGGACTTTGTCCTCCTGGCCTGATGACCTCCTAGGGTCCCACATCTTAATATTATTGCACTAGAAATTAGTTTCCAACATTGGAATTCCAATTTCTAGAACATGACAGGAGAGGCCCACTTAGCTTTGAACCCTGTTCTAGCAGCTTGGCTTTCTCAGAAGGGCATGCTTTTCTGCCCTCTCTCTTCTTGGTGTTCTAGGAGGTGCCTATACCATGACCTTTGAGCCACCCACACTATCTTGTGTGCCACGGCTGGGAGCAGAAGACCCCAGATTTGGGGGATACCCCAGAGGCGGCAGGCAGGCAGACTGGATATGGTAGAGTTTGGGTTGAACTGTTGGCCCTGTTCCGGGCATTTGTCCCAGCCCACTGGTACTTGTGGGACCTTGAATGAATTACTGAACATGACAGAACCTTGGTTTCTCCAGTGAGGGGAAGTCTGTGGAACCCCAACACTTGGCAGCAGTGACTGCAACCATGGAAGGCAGTGAGAGTGAAGACTTTTGGGGTTTCACTGTCAGAAGACCCCCACAGGGCTGTACTGCTCTCTGTCTCGATTCTCTGAGGAGTCAGCTGGCTTTATCCACAGCCCCTCCTTCCCCAGCTTTGGTGCCCTGTGAGCCAAAGAGCACATTCACATAACTGTCAGAACAGTGTATGCTTTAGTCACTCCATCTTAGTGGTCTTGTTCATTTTGGGGTGGCTCCTTTGTGAATTACACTCTGTCATGGGGAGATGTGTCTGGGAGGAAGCGCATACCTAGTATCCTCAGAGCCTAGCATAGCCCACTGTTTCAGGCAGCCTGTTGGGGTCCTGGTCGATATCCCCTGATGATAAGGGGGACACCCATAATCACTGTCATCATCCATATGACAATGAGGATGTGGCTCTGGGGGGTCACACATGGCAGCCACTTTGTCCCTAGAGGATGAGCCAGATGTTGTCATGCTAGTGGGCTGGAGGGCACAGACCTTGGATTAACTGCTCCTGGCTCCCCCGTGACATTACCCTATGGCCAACACCAACAAACAAGGGTGACTCTGTCAGTCTGTCCCCAACTTGTGGACTCAAGGTGATGTTTAGAGACACTTTGGCTATTATAACTTGGGAGGTGCTCAAGACAGAACACCCCTCCTCTACACACACACACACACACACACACACACACACACACACACGGAACGGAGAGGTTACTGGCCCCGAATGTCAGCATTACTGAGATTAAGAAGTGAGCTCTGCTCAACTGAACCTCCTCCCTGTGCGTGCTTCCCTGTTCCCCACCTGTTTGGGAGGGCTAGCCTGAGGCTTCCTGGGGCCAGGACATTCTGGGATGGATTTGGTACCAGCTGAAGCCAGATGTCCTTAGAGCCTGAAGCACTAGTGCCACTGAGTGGGCCACACAGCCACTGCCAGAGTGGACAAGGACAAGGGGANTTGTGGGTATGGACGGTGTCTTGGTTTCTTTCTGTNNCTGTGACAAAATACTCTGATCAAAGAGACTTAAGGGGAAGGGNTTTAGTTNNGNTCACAGTTCCAAGTTACAATCCATAATGGCAGGGAAAGTCACAGTGGCAAGAGTTTGAAATAGCTCGTCATGTCACATCAAGAGTCAAAGGCGACGAGCAACCAATACTTAGCTCTGTTCAGATCCCCTCTCCATCTACACAGTCCAGTCAGGCAATGGCCACCATGGTGGGTGTGTCTTCCCACCTCAGTGAACAGAATCAAGATAATCACTCACAGGCATGTCACAGGTGGCTCTCCCACACACAGATTGTCAAATGGACATCAATGATGACCATTGCAAACTATGCCCTGCCAACACTGTCACAGGCGAAAGCTTCTGAGCTCTAGGCCAAGTGCTCAGGTTGAGCCCAACCACTGTGTGTCAGAGGAGCCCAGAGAAGGAGTCAAATTGTCCAAGAACAATCGGGCACCGGCCTGTGCCCCACACCTCCAGCTCCAGGCTACCTGTCTGTGGCCCTGGGATTGGGTGTGTGGCCTGTGTGCTCATAGACATGTGGTGGCACCCAGACTGCAGAGCCTCCCTGTTGCCAAGCATGGAGACTGGCTTCCTGGTGGCAGATCCCGTTTTCCTGTCTCCTTGACTGAAGGAGGGAAGACTATAAATAATTCAACTCATTCCACCNCAAACAGTCCAAGTGTCAGAGAGCAGCGGTCGGAATACAACTTTTTGCACAAATCTTAATTGGTTTGTTTAGGGTGAGGCCCCAGAGGCTGTGTCTGGGGCCTGGAGGGTTACCACTGCCCAACTACAAGTCAGATGTGTGGCCCAGCCTGGAGGAGCAGGAAGTTCTAGCCTGCCCATCTCGCTTGGGGTCTTNATGCTTCATTCTCGTAGCAGCAGTGCCACCTGGTGGTTGCCTCTGGAGCTTGCCCTTCCTTTGCCTTCTGGCGGAGGGAACTTCTTCCCGACCTNTGTGTGGCTTCCACCTCCACCTCCCCCTNCCTGTGGGATTNGGAACCAAGGACTTTAGTGGCATGAGATGCTGTTTCTCATTTGGGAGTTAGGATAATGACAGTGTTTATGTCTTAGGCACTTCTGAAATTTAAATAAGTTATATGCAGAGGCTTGGCCTCAAAGAACCATAAGGCCATGAGCACACAGGAAGAACTGATTGTTGCCATCAGCACTGGGGTCCATTCCTGCTGGTGAGCCCTTTCCAGGAGTTCTTGGGAGTGTTCCTGCAGCCAGCCCTCTTCCTAGGATGCACCTATCCTTCCCACGGCCTCTAGGCTTTGTACTTCCCTCCCTGTCCCAGCCTGACTCTTCAGCGTGTGTGTATTTATTTCTGTTTATTCATTCATTCATTCCCTTTGTGATAAACATGTATGTATGCCCAATGAACAGCACAGGGCTAGCTGCAGCCCTGTATAGCAAGCAGTGTATCTAGAGAGGGACCGTGCAACAGTAGACTTCATGTTGAAACAGGGGTCTTGGGTAGCAAATCCCACACTAGGAGGATGACCACTCATCTTAAGGTCTCTGTGGGACATTCAGTGAGCCTCCTAGGAAGCCCCCTCTGCTTCTATGCTTGGAGACTGGACTCTATCGATGGGAAGGGAAGGGTCAGCTTCCCGATCAGGACTTCTATGCCCTGGCTCATGGGCCCAGTTTCTACAACCCCACACTGCAGGCACAGTGGCCCTGACCCATCTGCNGTCTCCACACTGGGGTCAGAGTTGTGGAACTGTTGTCACTGTGAAGAGCCATGCCCCAGGANGCAAGCCCCTACTCCATCAGCTGCCACTCAGCCTNGGGGAATGGATATGCCATAGTCCACTTTCAGATAGCACCATGTGCCACCCCTCTGCCCCAGCTCCCAAACACCTGCTGTTCTCACTGCAAGAACACCACCAGCCTAGAGAGTCAGCCAACCCCTGGTAAGGACTGTCTCCTGCTCCCTCATCCCCACTCCAGCACAACTGTGAACAGGTACACAAAGACTTTCCTAGAAAAAAAACAACGCAAAGTTGAGTAGGAGTTGGGTGTTGGATGCTTCCAGAGCTGAGAGGAAGACAGACGGCCAAGGCCAATGAAACAGACACCTCTCCCAGCCTTTGTGACTTTCACAAGAGACTCGGACTTAAGAAACAGGAAGGTTTCCCTTATCTTCAGTTTTACTTTCCACTCGGAATACCTGCCATCTGTGATGTGAAANTATTAAATGGAAAATTCCAGAAACAAAAGGTTTACAATGTTTAAATTGCATGCTGTTCTGGGGAACTTGTTGGAATCAGGCACTATCTCACTCCATCCTGCCAGGACACTGAATTATCACCTCGTCCAGGTGCAGAGGTAGATACTCATGAAGCAAATGGGCTAGAGAGAAGCCATGAAGTGCTTGCAAGGGTCAACATTTATCATAAGTATGCATATGTAGGAAAAACACAGTGTATATAGGATNGATACTCTGTGGTTCCCAGCACCCACTGGGGACCCAGGATTTTCTATCAGGGTCCCTACATCTGGCCCAGTGGCAACTGGACTGCCTCTGGCAGTTGGTACCTTGCCCTGCCAACAGCCAGCTTATGTCTCCTTCCAAGGACCCAGACCTGCCCAGTTGTCCCAGATACCTCTGCCTCAAAAAGAGCTTTTTAAAAATATTTTTTAAAATTATGTGTGTATGTGTGGAGGTAGGTAGAGGTTGGTATATGCACAAGATTGGACCACAGGGACCACTTGGAGCTGGAGCTACAGGTGTCTGAGAGCTCAGGTCCTCTGCAAGAGCAGTGTGTGCTCGTGACCACTGATCCATCTCTCCNGACTCCTGAGAGGAATCTTTAAGGACATGTGGGGTGGAACAGCAGGTGGGTCCCATGAAGTGGGGGGGGGGTAAAGAAAAGGGGCCCTGAGGAAGAAGGCAGAAACCTCTTTGTGCTTCTAAGGCATGTCAGCTGATTTTCAATCCTTTAAGCCTCTGTTCTATTAGCTTAGCTTGGGTTCCAGGCTGACCCTTGGCCTGGAGGCAGAGAGAGTATCTATCTGGTCCATTCAATGTTGGGTTCTGTACCCTGGGAAGCAAGGAGGAGGTGTTCCCTGAAGGTTTCACCACGTGAGCAAACTGAACAGGAAAGACCATTTTCATGATGGAGTGTCCCCAACACTGTGACCAGCTCCCACATCCTCCCTGCTAAGCCATCAGGCACTCCCCACACACCCTCCCCCTTGTCTCCACTACCATCCTTCACCAAAGCCAGAAGCCACCTTTATCCCTGCCTCATTGTCCCCACCCCCTNGCTCTGACATCTCCTGCCTCCCTACACCCAGGTGTTGAGCTCTCTGACAGTACAATGGCCACACTTGCTTCCCCTTCCTGACTCCCACCCTGTCTGGCGAAAACTGGCTCTTTCTAAAATGGATCCTGTCCTTGCCACTGGATGCAATATTGATGTCTTGTCACAGGCTAGCTTTTGGGCAGGGCACTCTGTGAGCCCCCAAATGCTCCAGACCCAGTAAGAACAAGGAAACTGTCCCTTGAGTCCTTGGTGCCTGCTTGAGATAGGACAAACCTTGAAAAGGTTGGGAGAAAATACAGTTGGTTCTCCACACCCACAGCTCTGCTTCTGCCAATTCCACCAACTACAGATGGAGGATAAGCAGGAGGAAGCATGGCATCTGTATTGAACATATGCAGGCTTTTGTCTTGTTGTTACTCCCTAAACAATCAGTATAACAACTATGCACTCCGCACTTAGACTGTGGTACACGGTATAAGTCATTTAGAGTTGATGTCAAGGATACGGAAGGAGGTGTGAGGTTCTATGCAAATGCTGCATCCTTTTATAGAAGGGAACTTGAGCGTTTACCAATGTGGTATTCACTGGAATACTAAAAACGCTCCCCCCAGCAGACATCAAGGGATGGCCATATATGCACTACCCACACCTTGTCGCTTGGGGTGCCTGCCTGCACATCAAGGCTCACAGGGTCCAGCACATAGTTGCTGTTTCCTGAAGTCCTGCCTTCCTGGGGTCCCCCTCTGTAATGCANCTCCTGTCTGGGACAATGCTCCCCAAATCTGTCTCTCTACCCTGCCCTTTAGAGACCTTTCTTNGGATTCCAAAGCTAGGAAGTGGGTCCTCGACCCCTTGAGCTCTTTCCCCATAGTATGAACCCCTTGGAGCTGGGGAACGCTGGTAACAGTCTGCCTTCTTGGAACAGACAGAGAACAAAACAAGACAAGAACAAAAACACAAATCAATATTTCAATAAATTACCCTGCCGCGGCAGTGAAATCACCTTGTCTGCCAAGAGAGGCTCAGGACTNGAGCCCAGCATCAGACAGAGCATGGAATCAGCCAGTGTCCAATCTGCAATGTGGTGGGGTGTTCTGTCCACTGCAGTGTTGGGCCCTGTCCGCAAGGTGGGGAGGGGGATCCTTCCATGGGAGGATCTGCCTTTCTTCAGAATTTCTTAAATGAATGACTTGGGGGCAGGGGTGGAGTTTTGTTCTGTCCACTAAAGCCATATTTTCATCCAAGCCAACCCAACTATTGGGTTGGGAGGTGCTTGGGAATTGAACCCAGGTTTTTGGTGTTCTGAGCTGGCACTGTACCCACTGAGCTTGTAAACTTTACATTTAATAGTAAACCCATCCGAGACATCTGGTCTGGCAAGCCTGGGCCTCTTCTTGAATACCAGCCATGGGCCGGTGTTCAGTGGACATGACTCCTGAAGATACCTGAGTTTTCAACCTCTTCCCAGAACCTCTTAGGAGTGGGAGGGAGGTTCTGTCTGCATAGTATTGACCCATTTGCTCTTAGCCTGCATCAACCTGGCTCCTGCCTTCAGTCCTGTTCTCCTGCTCACTGGTCCTAATACCTGAGTCTATATTCCTGGCTGGACTCTTCAGTCTCTTCACAGACTTGGCCGGAGCTCTTTTCCTGCACTGGTGTGGGGCATGCCAGTCAGCTAGCAGCTGTCTTTCTCCTGCCAGCCAGTGCCNTTGCCTGGCATGTTCATGGTTCCCACAAAAGAGGGAGTGTGTCACTCAGAATTCTTTTAGATGCAAGTGACAGGAACACACCTCAAAACTGCTTGGCTCCTAAGTGAGGCAANTGGGAAAGACAGCCCGACAGTCCCTACGGCTGTGGTATGGTAGCCTCCCCTGTCATGGGCTAGACTGAGATTGGTTAATAGACCAAACCTTTGTGTTCAATATGCATGCATTCTTTTGTTGTCCCTTCGGCCATTAGTACTAGAGGAAGCAAGCTGCCAATCGTGAGCTGCCTGGGTTGCATGGTGAGGAACACCCCCCCCCCACACACACACACACATCCAACAATCTAGGACAAATGAAGTTCTGCTCCTAACCAAGGAGTGAGCTTGGTATTGGGATGGCCTGGCCCCAGGGGAGACTTGAGGTAAGTCTGCAGCCCCACCCTATGCTTGACAGTGTGGAAAGTCATGCAGGTCAGGGTTACCAGGAGTCTTCTCTTCCATTCAGAAGAATAGAGCAGAATGGAAGGCAAGTCTTGGGAGTGACTCGGCAGGAAGCTGAGTGGCCCCTGGACCAGATCCCCGATAGCTGGGCTCCGTCAGCACAACTATCTACTCAACCCCTAGTAATCTGCCAGATACCAACCCCATTCTTCTGTCTCTCTCCACTCACNGTAGTCCATGAGCCTCATTGAGATTGGGAACCCCTCTCAGAGTCTGGAGAATGTCTGTCGCTGGGCCTACCTCCAGCAGAAGCCGGACACAGACCACGATGAGTACCACGATCACGCCATCTTCCTCACACGGCAGGACTTCGGGCCCTCCGGCATGCAAGGTTAGTCCTGTGCTTGCGAATGCAAGGAAAGAAATTGTGGCCTGCAAGGGGCTCCCAACAGCTGAAGCCTAGACTAGAGAAGAGGGGCAAGGTGTGGAGGGGCTGTGGCTACCTTAGCTGCCCAAGTGTCTGGGTTGGTAGTATCGACCTTCTGGCTCTAGAAAACCACCAGAGCCTGTATCATTTCCCTGACCCCCATTCTACCCCCTCAAAACAAAACAAAACAAACTAACAAACAAAACAGAAAACCACCATTGCCCTGAGGAACAGAGGAAGGTCAGGGAGGGTAGGATAGATCAGATAGGGCTTCAGAGCCTGAAGATGAGACCCTGTCCAGAGCCTGGACTTCAGGGTTAAGTTTCTTCCCCTGGCTGCTGAGATAAGTTACCAACTGATTCTTTACGCAGGGTTCAAACTACATAAAACCAAGAGATATAAAAGAAATAAACTGACCAAACTACGTGATTGAAGATGTTAATAGACATAAAAGTTTCGGGCTGATGAGGCTAGATGGCTCAGCTGGTAAAGGCACTTGCTGCCAAGACAGAGGACATGAGTTCAATCCCTGGGACCCATATGGTGGGAGGCGAGAAGAAACTCCTGCAAGTTGTCCTCTGACCTCTACACAGGCATTGTGGCCTGCACACACATGCTCATACACATACACACACACACACACACACACTCATACACACACACACCAATGTAATTTTTTAAAGCCTGTGTATAAAGCTAACATCATAATAAATTGATATGTATAGCTATTATTAGGAAGAAGGTTAAAAACAAATCGTTGATACACATGTCTCAAGTAATTTAGCAGAGAACAACCAACGAAACCCAACAGCGTAGAAGGTTGGAAATGGTTGTAGTCAAAGCTCAGCGAAGCATAGANGCCAAGTCAGTCCACAGGGTGAGGAAGAGAGAGCAGGCAGGAAGCTGCTGAGGTGACAGACAAGGTCCAGCAGAGACCTGTGCCAGTCGCAGTGTGGGCTGTGACAGGCAAAGTGGCCACCAAGNTCTGGCCATGGGCAGGGTGCCTGCTGTCAGTGCAGGGATCTTCTGAGTCCCACCAGCAGGGGGCAGCTGATGCTGTAGAAGTGCTCTGGGGGTGTTCTGAGTCCCACCAGCAGGGGGCAGCTGATGCTGTAGGATTGCTCTGGGGATGGATCTGGGGGTAGGACTCCAGGCCTGGAGGCTGGAGCCACCTTCTGTCTCCTCCCAGGCTATGCTCCTGTCACTGGGATGTGCCACCCGGTCCGCAGCTGCACTCTGAACCATGAAGATGGCTTCTCCTCGGCATTTGTGGTGGCTCATGAGACTGGCCATGTGTAAGTGGCCTNATCATCCTTGTGTGGAGAAATTGGATCTTCTGCTCCTGGCTGACCACTTTTCCCTGTGCCCGAGAGGGACAGCCATGGAGGAGGGCCACTTAGATTTGTTTTCCTNTTATTCTGGCCTGAGGTCAGCTTTCTGTAGACCGAACAAAGCAAATCAAAAACAAAAAGCACCTGAGGGCGAGTGAGCTCTGGGCCACAAGGGAGCCAAGGGCATTGTGCCATCCATTATCNCATTCAAGTCCCGGGGTCAGGACTTTTTGTAGATGGGTCACCAAGGCTCTGAGGGAGGGTAGCCCAGGGTCAAAAAGCCAGGACTCTGCCCAAAGGTGCACATTCCAGGCAACAGTAGAGACACTGAATCTCAGGGTCAGATAAGCATTAACAGATTTTGCAAAGCTGATAGGGGTATGCAAGAAGAAGGAGTACCCTGGATACTCTGGGCTATAGACAGCCCTGCCCTGACTGTGCACTCAGGAAATAGTGTGGGGACAGGATGAGAGGTCTGCCTGGTGGATGTCCTCTTCACAGAGGAGCTGTAGCTTCAAGACTCTTGTCAATGTGGGTCAGAGTAGAGAAGCTCAGAGATGTCCACTGTGGTTGTTAGAAATGCCTTCCTGGTTGAGGTGTGGGGAAATGACAGGTCAGCGCAGTCAGGCAAGGGTCCAGCCAGGCTGCCTTGCTCCNCCGACAGGCTGGGCATGGAGCATGATGGGCAGGGCAACCGCTGCGGTGATGAGGTGCGGCTGGGCAGCATCATGGCACCCTTGGTACAGGCTGCCTTCCATCGATTCCACTGGTCCCGCTGCAGCCAGCAGGAGCTCGGCCGCTACCTGCAGTGAGTACCTCCCTGGGCCCCCAAGGGTGACTGCTCCTTCAGTTCAGTTCTAAGAGGGCACAGTGCCCAGTGTGATTGGCTCAGACCTTGAGGCCTCTGGCCTGACATGCAAGGGATGGGGAGAGAGCCCAATGCNGGGAGAGGACCCCACTTTGGGGGGTTCCAACAATGACACTGAATAGGCTAGAAGCTGCCCTAGCCAGGTCTTGAAATCTCAAACTGGTGGAGGAGGTAAACTGAGGCATGACAGCTAAAGACCAAGGTTATGGAGTCTTGCCCACCATGATATCTCCAGAAAGGACCTCAGCTTCCCCAGTGAAGGTTGTTTGTGGCACCCACATGTCCCCTTACAGTTCCTATGACTGCCTGCGTGATGACCCCTTCGCCCATGACTGGCCGGCATTGCCTCAGCTCCCAGGGCTGCACTACTCCATGAACGAGCAGTGTCGCTTCGACTTTGGCCTGGGCTACATGATGTGCACTGCGGTGAGTGCAGGGATATAGCAAAGTGTCCCCAGGGCCCTGTGGTGAGGACACTTAAGGCACCAGCCACTCCTGCCCAGGGCCATAGCGGTGCCCACTCAATTTTCTCATCTGCCTGTTAAAGCTCTACCAGGTGGGCAGCCTCCAAGGCTGGAGACTTGGGGGCTCAGCAATACCCAGAGACACTGTCCTATCCACGCTGCATGCGTGCGCATGGTCCTCATGACCCCAGAATCACATGGATCTTGCAGCACTCACCCACACAGGCATGTTCACAGGCCAGTTCAGGTTATAGGACTGGTGTGACGGGGTGGCATTTNGGGTGGTCTGCTGAGGAGGGAGGTAGCCTGGTAAACTGAGGGTATTCTCTTCCAGTTCCGGACCTTTGACCCCTGCAAACAGCTCTGGTGCAGCCACCCTGACAACCCTTACTTTTGCAAGACAAAGAAGGGTCCCCCACTGGACGGGACTATGTGTGCACCTGGCAAGGTGAGTCAGAACTAAATGCTCTTTGGGGGTCTTGAGGCATTGTACTNAAGGCACACAATAACCAGAGACAGGCCCTGCAGTGTCTGTAGGAG
Organism: Neotoma lepida; assembly: GCA_001675575.1. Lineage (NCBI taxonomy): Eukaryota > Metazoa > Chordata > Mammalia > Rodentia > Cricetidae > Neotoma > Neotoma lepida. The sequence continues at coordinate 918,914 of LZPO01044391.1, forward strand.
GAACCAGGNGTCTTCTTAGGAGGCCCTAGCTGCCCCCTCTTCCTTGCTTCCCCACCCATTTTTGATACACCCTGTCATGTAGCCCGGGCTGGTCTTAAACTTGATATGTAGCTAAGGATGACCTTGAACTTCTGATCTTCTTGTCTCCACCTGCCTAGTGGTAGGATTGCAGACATATGCCGCCATGCCAGGTTTATGTGGTCCTGAGGATAGAAGCCAGGGCTTCCTGCATACCACACAACATGCTAACTGAGCTACATCCCCAACCTTCATTTCTACTTTTAATCACTCTCCACACTGGATAGATTGGAGCTTCCCCGCACCAGAGCAGACCCATCACCTCAGGATCCCTTCCTGCCCATTGTGGGTAGTTATGAGTCACTTTGCTATGAAGCCAGCAAGAGGCCTGGTGGCTCCCAAGCACAGCNTGAGGTTTAGCCTTGACAGCCCTGGGGCCTCTGGTTTGTTCCGTGTCAAGATCACTCACTGCTTTGCCACCGGCCCTCTCCACAAGTCTGTGGAAAGCAAGTGTTCTTTTCCTGTTTGTCCAGCCAAGATTCCAGGCCCCATTCTCATTGGTTCAGATGAAATAATACACTCACTCCTTAGCCAATCACTTTCCAGGGGCCTGGAGTATGCAGATGAGCTTAACAGGGACTCCTTCCTCTCAGGGCTCAGCCAAGCTTGGAACTACACAGCCATCAGGGGTCACTGTGTGGGAGAGAATTTCTCTTCTCCCTTGTGATAAGAACATCGATCCATTTCATGAGGGCCATGACTTAGTGACCTCCTCAGAGCTCCACCTCCCCACACCATCGCAGCGGGGATGAAGGCTTTACCACTTGAATCTGAGGGGACACAAACCTTAAGTCCTCAGTGTCCCCCCTTGNCTGTGAGTTCTACTTCCTCTACCCACTGCCAGGAACAACAGCCACCATGTCTGTGAGTTCATCTCCTCCCCACTGTGTTTAAGTGAGGGACNCTTCACATGGAAAGCTGAAAGGAGATGCTGGCATCACTTAGTCATGACTGTTGGCCATGTGTCTGTTTGCCCAGCCTGACAGCACTAGACATGTATCTTGACACATACTCAGAGCTCTGAGAGGGACACTTTGGGCAGCCACTGCAGTCTTCCTGTCAGATCTCTCCTTCTACCACATGGATGCCAGGGATCAAACAGGTTGTCAGGCTTAGTGACAAGTACCTTTACTTGGTGAACCATCTTGCTGGCTCCACGGTTCATAGCCTGGTGCCCCACACAGACTCAAGAACACACATGCACCCTCGCCCTCATACTCACATATGCAATATGTGTGTTTTTCCACATACATGCAAACTCACACATGCAACACACACACACACACACACACACACACACATGCACTCATGCATCCTCATACAAACAAGCAGAAAAAAAAATGATAGTTTTCCAGTTTGGGTCATTTGTGGTAATTGTGCTGTTAATTATCTTTATTTTGAGTGATGTTTTCTTATTCTAAACCAACAAACCATTTGTTGGGTTGTAAAGTACTGAAATACTAATTTACTGTTTTACGTTAGAGTCTTCTCAACCTGGCTTCTTGTGGGGTTTCATACGCTTCCTCCCCTGGGAAGAGTGAGACGATGGAATTTAGTGTTCTTCCCCCTCCAGTGTTCTGCTTCCTATGTTCCCCATCTTTCTCCTCCATACCCTCAGTCTCCTTAGACCTGATATGTCTCCAAGATCTCCCACTTGTTCTTGTTACATCTTTGTCCAGGCACATGGGGGCATTTATCCTGGGAACATGATATGCCACAGACACAGCGGTTCAGAGTAGGCTGGACAAGGCCCTGAAGGGTGGGCTTGGGTGGGCCTGGGCATCCCATTCCTCTTATTGTCACAGGCAAGGTGAGGCCTGTCTGAAGTGCTTAGGTCTCTAGGGCCAGGAAGACCAGATGCTACAGCCCCTCCCC
>LZPO01044391.1:921266-937142 GCA_001675575.1 Neotoma lepida
AGTAAGCAGCAAGGGCCTTTGCCCAAGGAGCCGCCTCACCAGCCCACCTTCCTATCTTTTAGCATTGCTTTAAAGGTCACTGCATCTGGCTGACACCGGATATCCTCAAACGAGATGGCAACTGGGGCNCATGGACTCCGTTCGGCTCCTGCTCNCGCACCTGCGGCACAGGTGTAAGGTTCAGGACCCGCCAGTGTGACAACCCACAGTGAGTTGATCTGACATTGCTGAGGGTCCCAGAGCCTGATTCTGCAGGGCTTTGGGCATTGCTGCATGCCAGGTTCAGGGAGAGTGCAAGGCAAACCTCCCAGTCTTTATTTATCTCCGGGAGGAAGCTGGGGCTCTGAGGGAGGGCTCCCGGGTTCCACCACACCCTGGGAACATGGATTCTTAGTCACTACCCCGGGGGCCCACAGTCCACTCTAGACACAGGCTTCCTCTGCCCTTCTTGGCTTAGAGAGTGGAGGATANAAGGTCGGAAAGAGATGGGGAGCTGGGGGTTCCACAGAGGAGGCTCTCATTGGTCCCGGGATGCCAGCAGCATAGACAGTGGCAATCGGAGCCAAGCAGNTATTTTGTAGTCAGATGAGAGACACAGTTAGGGGCTGCCACTCATGCCACTCATACCCAGGCTCCTTACCTTCAGCCTCTTCCTCCCTCCTTCCCTGCAGGTTCTGTGACTGCTCACACACATAGCGGGGTCATTTGTCTATCTTGTGTTGGACTATCTGGTGTTTTAATTTTGTTTTACCTGAAAACATTGTCAATCTAGAATGTCACATAAAACCATAAACTGATTGCCAGCCCCAAGTGGGCACCTGGCCCACTGCACCTGCACAGGCTGGTTCAAAAGTCCCTGGACATATCCAGTCTGTCTAGTTAGATTAACTAGTTAGTCTAACTAGGCAACTGGTTAGAATCACTATTGCTTCGACAAAACACCATGACCAAAAATCAAGTTTTGGCGCGGGGAAAGGGTTTATTTGGCTTACACTTCCACATTGCTGTTCATCACTGAAGGAAGTCAGGACAGGAACTCAAGCAGGAGCTGATGCAGAGGCCATGGAGGGGTGCTGCTTACTGGCTTGCTTCCCCTGGCTTCCTCGGTCTGCTTTCTCATAGAGCCCAGGACCAGCAAGCAGCCCATGGATGGCACCACCCACATGGGCTGGGCACTCCCCCACTGATCACTAATTAAGAANATGCACCACAGCTGGATCTCATGGAGGCATTTCCTCAGCTGAGGCTCCTTCCTCTCTGATGACTCTAGCTTGTGTCAGGTTGACGCAAAGCCATTCAGTACAAACTCCTATTCTCTGTTCCCTGAGGCAGGTGCAGTGTTTCTGTCAGACCAAATNCTGTCTGCCAGGGAGAGCCAAAGAGATGAGCAGTCACAGCTGTGGGGAGAAGGGCCAAGTCTTTATCAAGGATGAGGACANATGACCTGTGTCTGGTTACCCCATCTGTACATGGAAGCCTTTTGGGGCACCAGGCTGTCCTGCTGCAAAGAGCCTAGTGGGAATGTGGAGCACTGTGGCCCCTTGAGTGGCCCTGAGGGGTTTTTCTCTTGCCTTGAGAAGAGAGCTAGAGCCCAGCAGAGAGCCAGAACCACAAAAGGCCCTGGTNGGGTGGAACTGTTCTCTGNACAGAGAGGAAGTCACAGAAGCTCGNGTTTTCTAAGGCGGAGAGACCCAGCCCTACACCAGATGTCTGTTAGGGACTCATGTGTGTGCAGTTCCACAATTTCAGGATTGTTCTGGATGTTTTCTGCTGCATGACAGCTCCAGCTCTGTGTGCCCAGGGCCTGGTAGTAAGGGAGACTCAACCAGCTCTGCTTATCCTGGGATTTGTAATCCAGTGGAGCAGGCAGAATCCTAACATGCAGTCACAGATCTGTGCTCATTAACAGTCCTGNGCTTCAATGCCAGGGTGAAGGTGGAGTGTCCAGGGAAGATGCTGCCTTCTCCAGAGAGCACAGATGGGGGGTGGTCACTATCAGCTCCTTCTAGTCTAGATGTCCNAAGGCCTGCCTGGCTGGGGAGCTACCCGGGTTCTAGTAAGACTGTGTCTCTTTGCTCAGTAGAGGTGCCCCTTCCATACCTATGACTCAAGGATTTCCCTAAAAAATACTATCCATGGCTAGCTCTTTTTCTAGAGGCCCCAAGAAGGGGAACCTTTGATTTCTCTCACAGCCCAGCCAACGGGGGNCGCACCTGCTCCGGCCTGGCCTACGACTTCCAGCTCTGCAATCCCCAGGACTGCCCCAACTCCCTGGCTGACTTCCGGGAGGAGCAGTGCCGCCAGTGGGACCTGTACTTTGAGCACGGTGGCGATGCCCAGCACCACTGGCTGCCCCATGAGCACCGGGATGGTGAGCTTCCTGGGGAGGGCAGAGGTGGGATTCAGAACAGGACCCCAGGTGGGGCAGGCAGGGGCATGCATCGTTTTACACCTTTGATCCTGCATGGGGCAAAGTTGTGGTGACACTTGGGCCAGCAACAGGGCACAGTGCTGGCTAGTNTGGCTGCAGGGTCCCACTCCTGAGCAAGGGCTCTGGGCTGGGGACAGGGCTCCTATCCCAGGGGAACCAGAACACTGGACATGTAGAGGCTGCTGGGATGGAAGCTGAGAGGGTGCAAACTCCTACAGTGATCATCTAGGGAACAAGGGTAGAGTTGCATGGTGCCACAAGTGTGGGATGGAAGCAGAGGTTGACCCTGCGAAGCAATCGGTGACTTCTGATGTGTAGTTTCCTGTCTCTTGCTGTGACAAAATACCTNGACAAAAATAACTTAGGAAGAAAAGGTTTGTTCTAGCTAACAGTTCCAGGCTGCAATCCATCCTAGGAGGGAGGTGAAGGCCACAGGCACCTGATACATTNNGAGTCAAGCGCAGAGAGAGAATGGATGCACGAATGTGTGCATGAGCTCAGCCCTTTCCCCCCTTTATACAATCCAGGACCCAAACCCAGGGAACGGCACTACCTGGTTTCAGGCTGGGTCTTCCCACATTAGTTAAAGCAATGAAGACAATCCCCTACACACATGGTCCCGAGCCAACCTAGTCTAGACCATCCCTCACTGGGATCNTCCCCANGAAACTCAAAACTGTGTCAAGCTGGTCATTGAAATCAACCACTATAGTACCTTCTCTTATATTACTTCCCATTGTGAGTGGCAGNAGTTGAACCAAACAAGTGAANCCTTAAATGGCATTTGTGCCTTACAGAACTGAAAAATTGGTAGCTTTAGGCAGAGGAGTGCTTGATAATTGCCCCCTCAGTATAGGACACCCAGTTCCATGAATGTTCAACTTCCTGTATAAAGGAGTGGAGCATCTGTGTATGCTACCTAACATGCCAGAGGTGCTATGAAAATGGTTGTTATTTAGTTACTTTTCTATTGCTGTGATAAAACGCCATGACCAAGATAATTTATATATCTATAAAAGCATCTGCCTTGGCTTATGGTTTCAGAGGGTTAGAGTCCNTGATGGCAGAAGGAAAGAACAGCCGAGAGCTCACNTATCGATCTATAACAATGAGGCAGAGAAGCCAGCAAGCACTGGGGATCCCATGAGTCTTTTGAAACCTAAAGCCCCTACCCNNCAGTGACACACCTNTCCCAGCAAGGCACATCTCCCTCTGTTTCNCCACACCTCCTAATCCTTCCCAAACAGTTCCACCAACTGAGGACCAGGTATTCAAACAGATGAGTCTTTCCCATTCACACCACCACAGTTGTTCATCTGCATTAGTTAGAGGATAACACGGAAACGTGCATACAAGGTCAGTACAGATGCAATTCTTTTTCAGATATTTTCAGTCTGTTGTGGGTTGAACCCTCAGATGGAGGACATGATTACAGAAAGCTAGTTCTGTTCCACTGGAGTCCTTCTTCCTTCCATGTGTATGTTTTAAACACAATTTCTGTCCCCTGCCCCAGGCATTGGACTGGGTGTGAGTCTGGGGTACCAATTGGAGTCACCTGCTTGTGCCTCACATGTGCTGATGCCTGCAGGGTTGAGGGGTGACAGAGCTGATGGGGCTAGAGGACACCCAGTCTGGTGACCCAGTGTATCAGTTGCCTCCAATTGATTCCTGCTGTGAGGGAGGAAAGTGCCAGGGACTTGAGCTTGACTCCAAGAGGGTCTGGCTGCATTTGGGTCTAGCTGCATTTGGGTCTGGCTGCATTTGGGTCTGGCTGCATTTGGTTGATTGAAAATGACTCTTTTCTCTTTTTAATCAGCATCATTCATTAAACAAAATAATGGGCTTCACTGTGACACTCTATTACATGTCTGTCATATTTTGATCATGTTGCCCCTCCATTATCTTCTCCCCACACTAAGAATATATATGTGGGGGCGGGGCAGAATCTGCGTATGAGAGGAAATGTGATACTTGTTTTTCTGAGGCAGGCTTAATTTGTTTAATATGATAAATCTCCGGTTACACCCATCTTCCTGAAAACAATGTAATTGTCTTCTTCTCTATGTCTGAATAAAACTCCATGTGTACAAATCACATTTCCTTTCTCCATTCCTCTGATGATAGACTGCTAGGCTGATTCCGTACCTTGGCTCTTGTGAACAGCTCAGATGTGCAGGCGTCTCTAATGGTGTGCTGACTTAGACTCCTTTGGATGTGTTCCCAGGAGTGGTACAGCACAGCACATGAGAATCATAGGTTTAGTTTTCTGAGGAACGTCCACACTGATTTGCACAGTGAGGGAGGGTTCTGAAGAAGGCTCTTTAGATGGAAACTGAGCAAAGAGCCCTTTGCCTCTGCAGAGTCCAGGGTCTCCATCAGGCAGGGCTGTGAGGATNGAGGATGTGGGCCATATACACATCCTGGCTGGATCAGTTAGGAAATCTCTTTCTAAGGCTTGATAGCNCCAGAGTCAAAGTCTCAGAAGCCAAAAAGGAAGGAGATTGCCATCNCCTGTCCCTCTCTCTGTGTGTCCTCCCAGAGCATAGATTTCAGGGACTGGAGGTAGGGCAGGTAAGTTCTAAGAATACTGGATGTTTTCTCTCTGGTGTGATGCTCTTTCGAGAAGGCTCTAGCCTGACACCCTGCCACTTCCCTTCCAGCCAAGGAGAGATGCCACCTCTACTGCGAGTCCAAGGAGACAGGGGAGGTGGTGTCCATGAAGCGCATGGTGCATGATGGGACACGATGCTCCTATAAAGACGCCTTCAGCCTCTGTGTGCGTGGGGACTGCAAGGTGAGTGCCATGAGACCACATGGGCTGAAGTTTAGGGTTGCCACCTCTTGGGATCCTCTCTTGTTCTGTTCAGGATCCACTGCCTAGGGAATGGTGCTGCCTGTAGTGGGCTGGGCTTTCCTACATCAATTTATAATCAAGACAGTCCTCCAGGACAGACATTCTGGTTCTGGTGCACAGACACATGGGTGACAAGTCCTATGGAATGTGGGATCTGGGCTCAGACTAAGCTCTCCGTGCTTACTAGGCAAGCCTCAGCATCTCCATCTCCCGGCTGTTTCGGNGAGTGAGCAGGATGTAAAAAACAAGGTCAAGAGCACCTTTCACTAGGCTTTGACTCTTAAGGAATCCACCACCTCATTGTTGTTCCATTGGAACAAAGCAGCCTAAGCTTCGAGTGGAGTCCCTCGGGGCTGCCTTGGGGGTGTGCTAGGTGGATACTCTTGGAGAAAGGCAGTGTGGAGGGGCTGAGGACAGAAGTGCTGTAATAGGATAGGCCCCATGCTCTGCATGAACTGAGGCAGGGAGAGGGCACATAGCTCATCATGGCCATGTGGGGTCTGCCTCTCTCCAAAGCCCTTCTTCCCCTTTGTCANGGCTACTAAGAAGGGATATACAGATCCCAGCTGTGGGAGGGATCAGGTACTATGGGTGTTGGGGGACTCAGGCATGAGCAAGGACNAGGTCTCAAAGATTCCCTGCCCTCTCTTGCCCTGCAGAAAGTGGGCTGTGATGGGGTGATCGGTTCCCGCAAGCAGGAGGACAAGTGTGGAGTGTGTGGAGGTGACAATAGCCACTGTAAAGTGGTGAAGGGCACNTTCACGAGGTCACCCAGGAAGCAAGGTGAGAAGCCCATCTTCTGCCCTGAGTGGAATGTCAATAGCACCTTGTGGGGCTAGGGCCCGAATGTCCCCACTCCCGGGACTCTGTAAAGGCCCATGACTATTTGGGGCTGGGGGCTCTGAGGGTCAGGGGGAAAGGGAACCTGATTTGGGATCTTGAGTCTAAGGCACAATGGGTGTGGAGGATAGAGAACAGGGCCTGGGTTACAGATGGACCTTAGAAGCCTGAGGTCAGGGGCCCACCCACAAAGATCAGTCCCCTCAGCCCTCCAGGATGCCCAGCTGTATGTTATTTGCTCCCTCCCTCTCTCCTGGCCACAGATGGCTACCATCAGGACTTCCCTGAATTTAGCCCATGGGGGACACCCACAAGCCCCATCCAAAACACAGCAGCCTGGTACCAATGCTGTGCTTCCAAATGACCCGGCACCCTGTGGGTTGGCCCGCAGCAGCTGAACACATCTCTGTCTCTGATATGGAGACACACCTCTGGTTTTCTTGTGAAAGGCCACAGAGCAAACATGTAGGCCCTAGTGAGGAGCCATGAGCCAGGAATGTCCTTGTGGGTNAGGTGCTTAGCACTGNCCTCNCCACTCCTGCACATGGGGTTCTAACATAGTTTGCAATGGAAGGACTGAGATGCAGATAGGCCATGCGGCTTGCCTGGGGCCTTCCTCCCTTCCAGTGTGGCTGGGGACTGGATTCCCACCTAGATGTTCAGTGGAGGAGGCAGCATTGAGGAGATGAGGAGAAATGCAGGGTAGAAAATATCAGGACTTTTCAGTCAACCCCTNTCCTACCAAGTACAGTTGGGAGCGCCAGTGATGGAGCTGCCTTGGAGGGCANGCCTCTCCTGGAGCGTGCACATTGGAATGGCTTCTCATCTTCTCATGTGACTTCCTTTCTATCCCCAAAGAGTACATCAAGATGTTTGAGATCCCTGCTGGAGCCAGACACCTGCTCATCCAGGAGGCTGACACCACCAGCCACTATCTGTGTGAGTCAGAGCCAAATGTCTCGACATCTCTGAGACCTGGTTCTTCTGGGATGGGCAGAATACCAAAGGTCAGAGCAGAGTACCGGAGCTCAAAAGCTTGGGTTGTGTGGCCAGGTTCTGAGATCAACAGCCCTGATTGACAGATGTACTTCAACCCTAGTCCACCTGTCCCAGGCCACTTCCTTGGCTTTCATACANGCAACTTCTGGGGGAGGTCAGAGCTTGAGATCAGAGGGCTCCTCTGGCAGCAGCTGCAGCCCTATGTCCCAAACAGGCCATGTTCCTCCAGTTTGCAGAAGAGCGGAAGACCACCCTATCCAAGGGGCACTGGGATAGGCAGTAAGTAGGTCCCATGCAGAGGTTAGCCTGATCTTTGTAGAGTAACCAAGAGCAGGGTGTGACTCCCAAAGCAAGTTGGGCTACTATTGGCAAAAACAGACCCCCAGTGGCAGCTGTAGGGGATGCAGCTGGGAACCTCCCCCAACCCCCAACCCCCTACCCCCACCTACTAGTAGCAGCGTGCTGGAGTGACTGTGTGCTCCCTTTCACCATTCACAGCTGTCAAGAACCTGGAGACAGGCAAGTTCATCTTAAATGAAGAGAACCACCTGGACCCCAATTCTAGGTCCTTCATTGCCATGGGTGTGGAGTGGGAATACAGGAATGAAGACGAGAGGGAGACGCTGCAGACCATGGGCCCACTCCACGGAACCATCACTGTGCTGGTGAGTACTGTGCCAGCCCGTGGGTGCACATGGCCCCAGGAGAAGATGGGATCCCTGGGATGACCAAGCTCCCTGTGCATTCTTCAGGCTTTGCTCTAAGCAGCCTCTTTCCCTGCCATGGTCTCCACCTCCAAGTNAGCCGTGAGTGGGCATGGGCCCATACACCAGGGCTCTGGTTCCTGCACCAGCTCTTACTGACGGTGGGCAGTCTCCTCTCCGGAGGTTTCCATTTTTTCTATTTGAATAACATTCACAGTTTATGCCATCAGATACATTAACCTCTGCTGTTGCACTGAAATTCTCATACCTGAGAGATCAGAAACCAGCTACCAGTCACACTGGACTTTGTGTCCAAGCAGTACTGGATTCCAGGTCCCCTGGGTGTAGGATCACAAGGCTGCTCCTGGCTATGGAGGATCCTGAGAGNGCTGGATTTTCAAGTCACTTTAAAATTTTTAGTTTTAATTAATTGCGTAAGTGATGTAGTTTATTTATCAAAACCAGCAAACACACTGAGCCAGGCATGGTGTCAGGCACCTGCAATCCCAGCACCCAGGAGGCAAAGCAAGAAGACTAAAGCAAGCTCTGGGGCAGCCTGGTCTACATAGCAAGTTCCAGGGCAGCCTGGTCTACATAGCAAGTTCTAGGGCAGCCTGGTCTACATAGCAAGTTCCAGGGCAGCCTGATCTACATAGCAAGTTCCAGGCCAACTGGGGCAACTTTACAAGACCTTGTCTCAAAAATGAGGGTGAGCTGGAGAGAGGGGGAAGGCTGGAGGTATGGCTCCGAAGGTAAGAGTACTCANTGCTCTACCAGAAGACTAGAATTTGCACCCCAGGACCACAAATGCTCACAAATGGCAGCTCACAAATGCCTATAACTCCAGCTCCTAGGGACTCAACACCCCCTTCAGGCCTCTATGGGCACTGAATGAGTGCATGCACAAAAAATAAATCAATAAAATGTAATTAAAATTTTTTTTAATGTTGTAGCCTGTGAGATCCTAGCTCTATATAGATTCTCCTTAGTGGTTTAATCTTCATAAACCCNTAAACATGTCATACAAAAGTGTATTGGCTGCACCTAAACTACAACCAGTACACTGCCACTGTCAGCATCACAAAGAGGGTTGCACCCCATCCCACTAGTCAGGGAAAAGGTCCAAATTCTAAGTGCCATTGTAAAGTTGAAAAGCCACTAAAGATGACCATCATAAGTCAGGGACTGCCTATCTCCCCTGGTTGACAGTCTACCTGATGCCTCTAAGTTGGCTATAGAGGGGAAGCTGGGCAGACATTCTCATGACCATGTTGGGGTGGGCCCAGGTTATCCCCGAAGGAGACACTCGGATCTCACTGACATACAAATACATGATCCATGAAGACTCGCTCAATGTCGACGACAACAATGTCCTGGAAGACGACTCCGTGCGCCATGAGTGGGCCCTGAAAAAGTGGTCTCCCTGCTCCAAGCCCTGCGGTGGAGGTGAGGGAGCTTCTCACTGCTGGGGCTCTTGGGTTTGATTGGAGGTGGGACACCCCTGGGTTGAGACTCGGTGTGAGCCTAGAGGAGGTTGAGGCTGGTTGAGCTTCTGAGTGAAGTTTCCTGGGCCAACAGTGGCCTCTTGACTGCAGCTCTGAGGCCAGTGAGTTTGTCCTGTGACAAATATGAGAAGTGCCTGGGGGAACAGCACAGCAGGGACCTCCATTGGAGTGATCCAAGGCTTAGCCTAGGCTGGGAAAAGTCCAGGAGCTGGGAAGGGCAGGTGATCGAGACATCAGGCAAAATGTAGCCAGAATGGCCTGTAGGGTTTGGGTCACACCAGCATAGACTGCATTAGTATGTGGATAATGAGGCGGCCTGGTGGGAGGCTGACATGTGAGTGGACCAGGTAGCAGTACTAGCAAGACTCCAGAAGCCCTGGGGACACTTCTGGGGAGCCCCTTTCCCTAAGTCTATTCTGAAAAAACGCCACAAACCTGATCAATCCAGAGTTGGGGGCTGGGAGAGAAGAGGAAAAGTGGTCTCTACTGACCCCAAAGAATTCGACGAGGGGAGGGGGGACCTTGTCCTGAACAATGGTATTCTCAGCTTTCTCTTCTGCCTCGATGGTTCCCCATCTCCACACCCCACCTGCTGGATCTCACCAGCAGGCCCTGCAGATTCCTGCTGCATATGTCAAGGTTCTATCTGCCCTCTGGTCCAGCACCATCCTCCCGCTGGCCTTTGTGGATCCACTCTAGGTCCAAGATGACCTTTTAAAGGAACGAATCAGGGCTGGAGAGACAGATCAGTGGTTAATGTGCTTGCCTTAGGGGCATGGGCACCAGAGTTCAGATCCCCAGAACCTATGTAGAAGTGGGATAGATATGGAAGCCCTCCTATAATTCCAGCCTTGGAAAGCAAGAAACTAGGGGATTCCCCAGAGCAAGCTGCCTATTGATACTAATCACATTGGCAAGCTCTAGATTTGATTGGGAGCCCCTGTGTCAATAAATAAAATGGAAGAGAAATCAAGGGTGATTGCTGACATGAACCTCGGGCCTCCACAGATTGCACACATGCACACACGTGCATGCACACACACACAAATAGAAAACTAAAATAAAGGTGTGAACCAGACCCTTCCCTGTCCTGTGTTGTAACACCTCCAGTAGCTCCCTCCTTTTGTGAGACAAAAGCTAAAATTCTCCCTGTGCCTCTGAGGCCCAGGTCAGCCCCTGGGCACACTGATGTTCCATGCCTTACCTCCCCATGTTGGCCATGCCAGCCTTGGGTGTCGTGTTTGTTTTCCATCATTGTAATGGACCCTTGAGATAATCAACTTATGAAAAAGAAAACTGTATTTCTACTCACAATTTTGGAGGCTTTGTCCCATGGCTAGTGGGTCCCATTGCTTTGGGCTGTGTTGAGGCAGCAGATCATGGCAGGAGCAGATATACAGCAAAAGAAGCTGCTCCCAGCCTTACCTGCCTAGCCTAGCAGGTGGCTGGGAAGCAAGAGAGGNAGGAGAGGGCTGGACTTCCAGTTCCCCTTTCAGGAGCACACCCCTAGTGACCTCTTAAAGGCCCCACNCCCTCCAGATAGTACTGCAGGGTGGAGACCAGGCCTTTCACATCCTTGCCCAATCCACAGCAAGTGCTTTTCCTAAGCACACAATGCTTCCCTGGGGGAATCTGCACACTCTCCCTGTCCCCCCTCCTTTATGGGTCAGTGCCACTTAATCCTCTGCTTCCCAGGATGCTTTCGGATGCCCAGGCTAGAGCAGGCTGCCTGGCTGTGCTTAGATTCTCTTGTATACTCACTAGGTACTATGGCAATTCAGGTTCCATTATTCTCTGCCCTGGGGTGGGGTGCTTTGCATTGTANGAGGTTGAGCAGTACCCCCAGCCTCTATCCACTAGATACCCTAGATATTTCCCACTATTCTTGGGGGACAACAGCACCTGCGTTGAGAAAGACTACGGGAGCCAGCGACAATAAGGAGCCAGGCAGACCAGGTGCCCTGTGTTGATCAAATCTTGGTTCATCTCAGACCCCAAGATAAAGCAAATGGCTAAGTNATAGAAGGGAACAGGGTCATCCCTGTGACCTCAGAAGCCATCAAGAGAGCCTGCATTCTTGCCCTCCCTCTGATGGGGTGAAAGATGAGTTCCTTGCTAGATATCTCCAAGGCTCCCTCCTCACCCTCCACATCATTTTAAGGGCAANGAGAAATAGAGCATGGTGGCACAAGCCTATANTCTTAGCCCTTGGAGAGCTGAAGCAGAAGGATTACAANTTTGAGGGAATACTGGGACAAAGAATGAGTTCAAAGCTANCTTGGCCTATATAGGAAGACAAAAGCAAAGAGGAGAGAGAATGGGGCTAATACTGCTGGTGGAGGCCGCACTTCTCCAAGCCCCCTTGGGGGTCCCATCGCCCCATTGAGCCCCTTCAAGCTCTCTGTCTTCAGGGTCCCAGTTCACTAAGTATGGCTGCCGCCGGAGGCTGGACAGCAAGATGGTACACCGAGCCTTCTGCAGTGCCCTCGCCAAGCCCAAAGCCATCCGCCGAGCTTGCAACCCTCAGGAGTGCTCCCAGCCTGTGTGAGTGCTGGGAGGGGCCACACAGCCCAGGGGCACACTGTGGAGGGAGGAATGAAACCGGGCCCCCCAGAATCCCTGGGCCTGGCATCTCATGGGCTGTTAGGGTTTCACCCGCTATGGCATAGGTTAAAGGTGCAGGCCCTTCTGACCCACTGACTGGAAGTTCCATGTGCATCTCAGGCAGAAAATGTTAACACTTAGGAGGGGAAACTGAGGCCNGGAGGGCCTGGGCTGCCTTCCAATGCTGTATTAGATGTTTCTAAGTGACAGTGCTGATTTGCAGACCTTCAGACCCTGGCAGGATGCATTTCTGGGCCCAGGTCAGGGAAGGTGGCTAGGTAGAGGACAAGCAGGGATAGAGGCCCAAGGACTCCACAGTGCTATTGAGCTTTGCTGGGGAGGGTTCATGACACCATCAGAAGACGATGAGACTGTAGTCAGGATAAGGACCCTGAGGGAATAGACAGGTGGCACAACCCTTTAGGCCACTAGCCCCAACAGAGCCTGTCAGACTCTCATAAGCAGGGGAGTAGCTGAGCCTTAGTTTCCTCTTCATGCCACCCTGCACACATGGCGGATGTTTTTGGGAAATGAGGAAGAGCTTCAGTTGCAGGAGGGAACAGGCTGATTGCCCACCTGAGCCACAGCCAGACTGGTTCCCTGACCACCTGCCACTGTGCCCTGGCAGGTGGGTCACCGGTGAATGGGAGCCTTGTAGTCAGAGCTGTGGGCGAACCGGCATGCAGGTGCGCTCCGTACGCTGTATTCAACCCCTGCACAACAACACCACGCGCTCCGTGCACACCAAACACTGCAATGACCACCGGCCTGAGAGCCGCAGGGCCTGCAACCGTGAGCTCTGCCCTGGGCGGTGGCGGGCTGGGTCCTGGTCCCAGGTAAGCCGTTCTCTTGGCCCCATGTCCTTGACCCCAAACTGAGCTTGGATAAGTCTGAGATAGACAGTCATTCCGGTTTTGATAGAACTCCAGTCCCCCAGGCCACAGCTCAGGTTTCAGGGCACCGTGGGAGCCAGAGCATGGAAGTCCAGGGTTTCTGTCAGAGAACCATCTACATGGTGATGGATCTCAGATTCCAGAAGGATGGAAAGCAGATATTTACCATGCACTGCTGGTTTAAGCTGCCGAGCAAAGCTGGTGCAGCCTGCCCCAAGGCCTCAAGCATGCAGGAGCTTGTTCATCCCTCAGAACCTTCCAGGAGTTAGGTCCCCAGAAATTGCTCAAGAGTCATTCCTCAAAACAAGCTGTTGCTTAGCAATGTGAAGAGTTTAAGAATCTTAAGTCGGCTGAGTCGACGCTTCCCCACATTCACGGTAAGGATGCAGGACTAGGTTGAGTGAGCATAGCACCAGGAGTCGGAGTATTAATGTACTCTGGTTCCTCCCCAGGGTCATGAAGTGTGGGGTTGGGGGCGCTAGAGGATACTGGAGCCTTGTATTTGGAGAGAAAGTTAGAGGAGGGACTGCCAAAGGTTCCAGGGCTGGATCAGAGATGTTGCAGAGCCCCAGTCTTTCCTGGGCATCCTCCAGCTAGAGGAGTGTATTAAACCATTTTCCATTACCATATGAGGTGCTGGAGTCCCTTTTGTGGGGAAGGTTGTAGGCAGCTGTGCTTTATATTCTCTCNTTATAGTGGCATTGCTTTCCTCTCTTGTCTAAATTAGCCTAGCTCTACTTTGAAGTTGCCATACAAAGTAAAGGGTTTCTTTATGGCATCCTCACACACGTGTTCTAATTCACTTCCCTTTCCCGTTGCCCCCCTTCCCTTTTTCCTCTCCCCAAATAGCACCCCTCAAGAGTGTCATGACCTTCACACACACACACACACACACACACACACACACACACACACACACACAGAGTCCCACTATGGGGAGAAACAGAATTTGTCTTTTTTAAACTTATTTGTCTTTATTTTACTTAATAGGATCTCTAGCTCTATCCATTTTCTAGCAAATGTCATGATTTCTTTTCTCCTTATGACCGAATAAAATTCCATTGTGTAGGATCTAGGAAGACGGCTCTGGTGGTTAANGCCCTTGCTGTGCAAGCAGGAAGACTGGAGTTTGGGTTCCCCAGTACCCATGCACATGCCTGCTAGGCATAGCATCCTCTCTATATACAGTTCCAGAGCTCAGAGCCAGAGGAGGAATCCCAGGAGCAAGCTCGCTAACTAGATTAGCTGTGTTAGCAAACTCAGAGTTCAGATGAGAAACCCTGACTTGATGAACGAGGCAGAGGCTGGTCAAGAAGACTCTGAATGTCGGCCTCAGACTTCCACATGCACGTGCATACCCATGTGTGTGCACCTGCACATCATATGTGCGCCCACACACAAACATGCATNTGTGGGCCATTTTTTTCTCTGTGTGCATCTATCGACGGACAGGTAGATGGGATCCACTTCTTGGCTAGTGCAGATATAAACACAGATATGCAGGTACCTCTGTGGAATGTTGACTTAGAGTCCTTTGGGTATATACCCAGGAGTGATGGGTCATATAGTAATTCTGTTTTTACTTTGCTGGGGACTCTCCATAGGGATTTAGGGCAGTGTAGAGGGTTTCTGTATAAAGAGGCTTCTTGAGTTCATGGTTTTGAAGGTTTAAGGCCATGGTACTGGCGTCATCAACTTTACCCTTAAGAAGGAGGACCTTATTATATATGACACCATGATGGAGTCCATGGGAAAGTGATCCCATGGAGAAGCAGGCAGCCAAGGCCCAGACAGATCAGGAGAAGCCTCCCACTAGGTTTTGCTCCCCTTCCCATTACCACCACAATGGGCACAGAGCTTCCAANACACAGGTCTGAAATGACATGCTCAAATCATATCCAAACCATGGGAGGAAGGGAGGACCCAGAGGTGTTGGTGTCGCAGTAGCCCTGGGAAATGGGCATGGGCNTTCTGGGGCAGCCTCCATGGGACAAGACCCACCCTCTGCCCCACACCCTCTCCCATGGGTCACCAGTCACATGCCTGGGAGCATGCAGCTCAGTATGGGACGTGACCCTGATTAATGGTCTGTACCTACAGTGTTCGGTAACCTGTGGCAATGGCACCCAGGAACGGCCAGTACTCTGCCGCACCGCCGATGATAATTTTGGTGTCTGCCGGGAGGAGCGGCCTGAGACAGCAAGGATCTGCAGGCTTGCACCCTGTCCCAGTAAGCCCTGTGCCACCCCCGACCCCAGCATGCAACAGCCTGGGAGAGGGGAGGCGGGGACCTGGTGCAATCAAATTCTGCTCTTCTTCCAAAACGGCTGGGCTTGCCATGGGTGAGCTTGAACTTGAGGACTCCCAGCCAGGGCTGAGACTTTTCCTAGAAAGAAATAGAGTGTGTGGGGGGGAGTGTTGACACATAAGTGTCCTTGGACAAGTCCTGGTGTGAATAGAGGAGGAGTCTCAGCCCATCCCTGCCTTCATCACATGATGTTACAGCCCTAAACTCCAATGACCCACAGTGAACCACAGCACAGCAGGACTCCACCAGTAGGAGTGCATGGCCTATGCAACAGAGATGCCAATGTAGGGAGGGGATGCTCATGTGAGTAGAGGGTGCCCTGTGTTCTTTGGGAACAATAGCCAAGAACACTGTGCAGATGCTGGTCCGGTATCACANGTGTTTCAACATCTTGGTCCACACGGCAACTCAAGACTCTGTCCCCACGATTCTCTTCTACAGAGGACAGAGTACAAGAGGTCAGATGACACTCCTGGTAGGGGTGGCAGGATTTGTCATCCTCACCATGTTTCTCCAGTACAGAGCTTGAGTAACAAGGAACCCTGGAAGTAAGGTGGGGCAAAAAGAGTGAAGGAACAGGACATGGATTAATAGGTGAACAGGCCTGAGGTGGGCGATTGGAGAGACATTGCTGGGTCCCAGGATGCAGACAGGCAAGAGACTAGACCAGTTTATCCAGGAACCATGCCCTCCTCCTATTGCAGTGGGCCCCAGGATGCATGGAGGCTAGCTGCTTTG
>LZPO01044391.1:937252-951978 GCA_001675575.1 Neotoma lepida
TTTCCTTCCAGGAAACATCTCGGATCCCTCCAAGAAGAGCTATGTGGTTCAGTGGCTATCCCGGCCTGACCCTGACTCACCCATCCAGAAGATCTCGTCAAGTAACCGACCCGTTTATAACTCTGCCTCTGCCCTCCAGTGCATGCCCTGCGCCTTGTGGAGCTTGCCTTGGGCTCCCCTACTCTCTCTCTATGGAAAGCTTCCCTGACTCCTGCTGAGCACTCTCTGGGTGAATCTATTTTCTCTGGGCCTGTGTGCTCGGCCTGCTCCTCCCGAGCTTGTACCGCTTGATGGCGGCGATCGAGGGCCAGCCTCAAGGAGGCCTGGTCTGGGGACACTGGCCTCTTGTCGGGGGCCAGGACCTGGTTTTGTGATGGCTTGTAAAGGGGCAAAGATCTGTTGTGGTGCCGGAGGGCCCTGAGGCCACTGTGCGAGTGTGACCACCTCGCTATGGCGACTGCCTCATTGGGCCACATCCCTCCAGGCTGAAGCTGCGGGTCAACTCCAAGGGGAAGCCAGCCCCATCCCCTTTCAGACGCCACCACCATTGAGGTGAGGCCACAGGGGTCTCTATGGTGTGCGTTTTTTTGCATCTCCTGTGCCGGGGTAACAGACCCCACATTTCCTNCGGTGTCAGGGGCTTCCTGGCTGCTGCTGCTGTCACTGCTGCTGTTGCCCTTTGCTGAGTGTGTCCTTTCTGACTTGTGAAACTATGGCCTGCTTCCGTCNGGCCTTGGCCCCCATCCCCCTGTCCTCTCATATGGAGGAGGAGGCAGGGAGACATGTCCCTGAAATGGGATGTCATGGACACACCACCACTTCCATTCTCTGTCCATTTGCTCCAATGGCCTTTTTCTTGTCGTGTGCATATGACCCGTTCAGAGGATTGAAAGTGAGATTGATTGATTGATGACTGACTGATTGACAGATATGGATGTGCCTCACCTACCAGTGTGAACAACTACAGAATACCTCAATTTTTATTGCTTTTTTGCTTAGAAACACTATGTAGAAGATGCCTTAAAGTTGAAAGCTAACAGAATTGGCTGCTAACTCCAGCCTCAAATGGGGGATGTGATCCGGGTAGGAGGCAGGCACTGAAGATCTAGGGGGACCCCACCCATTTTTGCCCACCTTTTGCCAAGGGTAAGGTTTCTAAATCCAGATGGCCTTGCTCCCTCTCTGAACCATCTGTGTGTGAAGGGACTCAGCAGGCACTCCATCTATCTCTGACAAAAGGGGTCCTCCTCTGATGCCCACCTGGCCAGTTGGCGCTGACTGTTTTGCGGAGACTCCCACAAGGAGTTCCCACAGCGCGGCCTTACACCCAGAGGGTGACACACCTGGGTCCTTAGCCGTGACCAATGTAGCACTCCCAACTGACAGTCCCAGCAGCCCCCCTGGCCCCAGCCACCTTCATCTGTAATAACTAATTCCTGCTGGACCACGCAGCCACGCCTCCTTCTCCCTCCCCTTGGCACTAATTACTGTTATGTAAATAATTGGTGTGTAACTGCAAATTAATCTTCTCATGACTGTTAACTTCCAACTTTGATGAGGCAGTGTAAGTGGCCTGTGTGGTTGCAGATGGTGCAACACGGTCCTGGGCATTTGCCTCCTGTCTGTACGCACTTTGGTTTATCAGGGATATTTTATTAGTATTTTGTATGTACTTAATGACGTATTACGTAGGTTTCGTTGTCGTCATTGCTTTTCTGTTTTTTTTTTCTTTCTTTCTCTCCATGAGACATTAGTGTGTGCCAAAGTGACTGTGAAAATGACCTTTTATTCTTACTAATGATGGAAAGACCTCTTGTCATGCATCCCACAAATAAACTCAATAAAAGTTCAGTTCAACTGGGAGCTTGGGTTTGGTCAGCTGGTGGCTTGTTCTCTTCACCTTCCTGGCAGGCAGCACTGAGGTGTCACGTGGCACCATCCAGTAGCATTAATCACCTGGTTTCTGGTTCTAGTACTTCGTTGTCCCTCACCCTACCCCATCCCTCTGGCCAACACAGATGTTTAGGGCCCATCTTTCACTAACACACATACCAAAGAATTTTTCACAGTAGGCCTGTTGCACTCCACTTTGAGTGTTGAGCTGTCAGTGCTAAGTGAGTACCTTGCAGAGATGTCTAGGTTTTCTGCTCCTAGGTGCTGCCTGGGTTGGCTTCTTCTTTTCTTGGGATCAGAGCAGAAATGTGGGGTACAGGTTATGTCTCCTGAGCCACTGTCAGGTCATTGTCCTGCCTTGAGATGCCTGTTCATAAAGAGTGGGTTCCTATCAGGATGGGGGAGGGGTGTGGTCTTGGGAAAGTTGGTTTAGGAGAAGCAGGGCAGTGGTCGTGTGTGTGTGTGTGTGTGTGTGTGCATACATGTACACAGCCCTGCCTGACTGTACCTCCTAAGTTCTGCTCTCAATAGCCACAGAGCCTGTGTCCTCTCACCGACCAACAATGACCAGACAGTGGGTCAGGGTTCAGCAGGGACCCCCTCACCTGAGGTCTGTCTTGTCCTATGGGTGGGACTCCTGCTCCATGTTCATCAGTGCTAGGGAGCAGTAAGAAAGGTCAGGAGGTAGTGGGAAAGAACAACAGGAGAGGGCCCAGCATCTAACAAAGGGGATTGGCAGCCCAGGCCAAGGCCCTAGACTCCAGAGACGTCACAGGAGCTGTGGTTGGGGCTACTGCCCACAGCTCTGCTTGTTAATCAAAGGAATCATAGCTGAAGAGAAATGGGAGTCCTGAGGACACTTGTGTCCATCTCTCCAGAGATGAGTCAAGATTAGCTGCCCTCTAGGGGAACCGTACATTAGTACTCCTGATGGCCCAGGATGCCACCTGCACAGGGCACATCTGAGGCCCGTGATGGAAGGGAAGGTGCTACTCACTTATAAATTAGTTTCATGAGCTTGTGGATGATGTAATGGGTTCACGAGCCCACCACTCATTTGTCATGATGTATTTGCTCCCACCAAGCAATTCCTCCTGCTTCTCTTTACCCTTTATGACACCAGGGAGAAATTCTTGCTTTGTGCCTTTCCCAACATCTGTTACACTTTACCTTCTCTCTAACCCAGAGTTCTGTGCAGTACTATCTCTCTAGAGATTGATGAATCTAAACTTGATTTTAAAATTCACTTCACTTTTTCTCTGTATTCGTGTTTGAGGTTATCTATGATACTTGTCTTCCATGAATGACACTAGTATCGATTGTGTCCTAAAATAAGTGATAAGTTTTAAAAGGCATTCAAAAAAACTACTAGGGGCTGGAGAGATGGCTCAGCAGTTAGGAACACTGGTTGCTCTTTCAGAGGACCCAGGTTCAATTCCCAGCTCCCACATGGCAGCTCACAACTGTCTATAACTCCAGTTCCAGGTGATCTGATACCTTCATACCAATGCACATAAAAATAAAGTTAAATAAATTGAAAAAAAAAACTACTAACAGGAAGCAATCAATAAGCCATGTAGAATTCATATACCACCAAGGCTGGGGGAGGGGCACACAAGTAACAATGTCTCCCATCCAAGGTGACTTTATGAACAATATGTACATTCTCAATAGTTTATCATCATCCCTTAGAATGGCCCAATAGTTTTGGCCACCCATGGTGGTGCATACTTTTAATCCCAGCACTCGGGAGGCAGAGGAAGGCAGATCTCTGTGAGTTCAAGGCCAGCCTGATCTATATAGTGAAATCCTATCTTTAAAAAAAATCCAAGAGTTGTTGCTATTTAGTTGCCACTGGGAATGGAATGGAAGATCAAATATCATAAAAAGCAATATTATCTTGGCAACCTTTCACCAGCCATGCCTCGGGACACACAGTTCAGCCTGCTGGAAGTGTAATTGACAGCTCCTTTATCTAGGAGAGCTGTCTCGAAAAACCCAAAAAAAAAAAAAAAAAAAAAAGACACAACCACTGGTGTATTTTCAATAAGGAGTGTAACCACCCCTTGATCTTGTAGATGGCTACATCCTGGAATAAAATGGTCCTGAATTTGCATATAATATGTGCATCGTCCCAAACACTTTGCATCATGCCCAGATTCCATGTAATTCACAATACAATGTAAGCACTACATAGATAGCTGTTTTACTGTGTTGTTTTTTGGAGTAATGACCACAAAGGAGTCTGGTTCATACAGTATTCTTCCCAAGTCCTGTCCATGGTTAACTGGATCCAAGGATGTAGAGCTTGTAGGCACAGAGGGCTGACTGGCATGTTTTTCTTGGTTGTTATTAGTATACCAAGCTCTTAAGCCATGACTTTTTTGGATTCACTCATTAGCTTGTTACAATTTTTCAAAACTGAAGTTGTGTAGTTCAGTCAGATGAAATCAGAGAGACATCTACCTGGCAAGCCAAGTGGAAGGGGGGCATCCTGAGAAGGGGATCCAAACCCTTAGGGCTGTCTCCATCAACTGAACACTGCCTTTGGCCAGCCACTAATCGAGGGCTGCCCTTGACCCAGAGTCAAGCAACATTTTCTGCAAAGAGCCAGACAACAAATACTTTAGGCACTGGAGCCCATCCAGTCTCTGTCACAGCTATGCCACTGTTGTTACAGTGGGAACGTGGCCAATGATAATAAATGTGGCTGCGTCTCAATAAAACTTTATTTATAAAACCAGGTAAAGGGATAGATCTGGCTCATGGCCCTGTATAGCTTCCTGACTTCTACAGGTAATCCTTGAATTGGCATGGCTGTTGGGTTAGTCAGTTTCTAGCACTGTGATAAGATACCTGATATGTCAGAAAAGTTTAGTGCAGTGGGCCATGCCTGGATGCAGCAGTGGCAGGGCAGGATACGTGAGATAAGTTTGGGTAAGTGTCCAAAGATCTGTACAAGTCTCAGTCTTTAGCCTCTGACAGAAACACCTCAGGAGGTCAGGTCAGGACAGGTGGCACACCGTGAGGCTCTAGCTGAGGGGGAGCTGAGCTTTAGTGGCTGGTTCTTTTAGGTTGAATTTTGTTATAGTTACTACTTGTAGATTACCATAGAGTGAAATCCTGCCACCAAATTACACTGAGGTTCCACTGAGATGGCAAAGTGAGAAGATCCGGTTAAGTCCCATTCTTAAGGCTGAACTTGGAGTCTCTCTTAAGAACAGAATGTCTCATTTCTGTCTCAACCTTAGATACCCTGAAAAAGCAGGTTCAGCTAGGGATGGCTTGCAGGAGGGGAGCACTCCAGGTGGGGGTCTGTGGATGCTGCTCTGCTCAGAGTCTTGGACCCTGCAATTACACTGACTCTCCACACAAGCTCACTGCCTCTCCTGCCTCTGGACTCTGTCACACGCCTCCTCCAGCAATCTGCACTCGGCGGTGGGTACATGTCCCCCTCACCTGTCCTTTGGTTATTTCTCCCACTCTTCTCTTTCAGAAGGCCAGTGCCAAGGCGACAAGTCAATGTTCTGTAGGATGGAAGTCTTGTCTCGCTATTGCTCCATCCCCAGCTACAACAAGCTCTGCTGCAAGTCCTGCAACCCACCCCACAACCTCAGCAGCACAGAGGACGAAGGTGTGGAACCTCCACCCGGGAAGCATAATGACATCGATGTGTTCATGCCCACGCTCCCGGGGCCCACTCTAGCTACACTGGTGCAGCCTTCACCAGGGCCTCCCTTAGAGGCCCCCCTCAATGTCTCCAGCATCAATGCTACTGAGGATCACCCAGAAACCAATGCTGTGGATGTCCCCTACAAGATCCATGGTGTGGATGAAGAGGTCCAGTCTCCCAACCTGATCCCTCGACGACCAAGCCCATATGTAAAGACGAGGAACCAAAGGATCCAGGAGCTCATTAATGCAGTGCAGAAAAAAGAGAAGGCCGGAAAGTTCTAATAAAATGGAAAGATTCGCATCAACAGCTTTTTCCCCTTGCTTATAGATATATTCCATGGGATGGCAAATCCTGTGTTTCGGGAGACAAAGCCAAAATTCTTGCTTCCAGAAAGGTTTGGAAAATAGTACAAAAGAATATATATGGGGTGGGGGTGGGGGTGGGGGCATGCGACAATCAGCCTAACATGCATTTTCCAGGCTAGAAATGACCTAAATCTTGTGGTAGTCTTAGGTTTAGAGTGGAATATTCAAGTTCCCTAGTTTCTATCAATGTTAGGAGGTCAAGAGGGATGACTCCCAGAGAGAAAAACTTACTAAGCAGTGGTTGAGAACCTTCATTTCCTTGGTGATGAGCGGTCCCCGGACCAAGATGTGAGATCACTAGCGACTATCACGTGACATGATGTTTTATTTAAGAGATCGATTGTCAGGTTGAGTACATTGAAGTGGAGGTCATGAGCCAAAATGACCTCAAAGGCCAGGCATATGATTGGATAAGTGTGGTAGCTAGCAGAGGACTTTAACCAACCAGAGAGCAGCACCCATCTAGAGCTGTTGGTAGGCTCCAGCTATAGCTGCCAGTGTGACATGTGTTTCTTCTCTACCAGCCTGGCCTTGTCATCTGTTGCCCATCCAGATATCTGAGTTTCCTGTACTCAAAATATTTTAAGTTGTAGGGGTGGAAGCAAGAGATGACCTGGGAGTTTCAGGTTGACATCCACCAGGCTGTAACCTCCGGTCTCTGTTTTAATTAGTAACTAACTCATTGTCTGGTGCAGTTTAAACATCTGGTGCTCATGGTGTGCAGTGTTTTGATCTCAGCTGAGCATGGGCTGTGTACTTATCTAGTTCTTTCCAGAAAGTGATGAGACTTCTGTAATGGGGGATATGAGGACAGTGCCAAATAGGAGCCACTGGGTCAAAGGCAGCAAGGACTTATCTCTTTCCTTTCCACCTACCTTGGCCTTGCTTGCTGCCTCCCAGGCTCTGGTGGAAGAGCCCCAGTATTCTTCTCTGGCCAGCCTGGGCCAAGGCCCCAGAGAGGAAGGATGTACTCTGTATGTACTCTACTGGGATGGCCCAGCATGAGGCCCAAGACCCAGGGTTCTCCCTTTCCTGGGATCCCAGTATTGCCACCAGCGTGGTGAGGTGCCAGGCTCTGGGGCCTCAGGTTAGGAGGATGGGTTTTGCCTGTAGTCTGACCTTGCCCTTTGCCCATTTCCAACCTTTAGAAGGACTAGAACCTGACAATATGGCCTGCACTAGGAAGTATCGGGTGGGAAGTGGGAACCCCACTTTATCTTTTTTCTTTAGAAGCTTAGATAGCTTTTGTTTGTGGTGGAATGGCATTTGGTGAGCCGGGTGTGAATGGGGGGAAGTAAAAGGGAGTAAGTGGATGCTAGGAGGGTGGTGAGCTTTGTCTCTTATTCCCTGGCATTTTGTGAGAATGCCACTCCGGTAGCCCACATGGTAAGACCCAAGGGCACATTAGCTCCTTAGCTGGGCTTAGCCTCACCATAACTCTGAGACTTCTCATGTGCAGGAAAGTTCTAGAAGGTCTGTGTTCTCACCAATTGTAGATCTTAGATTATTCTTTCTTATTGACATCCCCCAGCCCTGCCAGTCAGAGTTAAGAATCCCGAGACTTGAGTCAATGCCATTGTGGCTGATCCTCCATTGAGTTTCTAGGTGCTCCGTATGCTTGTGTAAATCTGCATGTGTGTGTGTGTCGGGGGGTCTATATGGATGGTCTATGGAAAGAAGTCAGAGCATAGAGACCAGCTGGACTAATGTTTAAGATGGTGCTTAACTTTCCTCTCAGAAGGTGGTCAGACCCTCACCACCCATTCCTTGCCCCCACATCCCACACATACTCCTACACTGCCTCAGCTCCCAAAGAACCAAACTGGAAAAAATCCTTTGACTGTCTCTCCTAGTATGTGGTTGTGAACAGTTCTGCTTCCCTGCCTCCTTGTTAAGCAGGGAATGAATCCCATGACTGGCCCTCATTTATTGAATCCAGATCAGCTGGGTTTACTCACAGGCTGAAGAACTGAGTATTTCCTGTCTTTGGTAGAATGTAGAGGAACATTCTAGACTAATAGTAGCCAGGATATGACTGAGTTAACCCATTCTAATGGTTGTGGGATAGTAACACTTCATTGTCTGATCCCAGTAAAGCTGGGCTTCATAGAAGCCCCATGTGGGACAGCCCCAGTGAGACAGATGCTCTGAGGGAGATGAGGTCCCACATGACATCTTTGGTGTCTTGGACAATGGGTCTCCAGGCCTCTCTGGAGCTAGTGGTGCTCATACACCTCTGCCCAAGGAACGAACAGTGTCCACTGGGCTCAGAGAAGAGTTCCTGAGCATGGGACTATTTGGAGAATGGACTTAGAAACAACCCTAAGCTTTCAAAGCAGCTCTTACTTCTGAGGCATTCTTGTAGTACCAGAGGCAGGTAGGTGTCCCCTAGAAGTTTCCAGCACCATGTTGTCACCCACACTGTCCTACATCACCCAGAAAAAAATCCTGAGGCACCTGGGAGTCGTTTTTTATTCTTAGGAAGAATCAGGCCACATTTGAAGAAATCCCGTGGAATATCGTATATAAGCCCCACAATTTGTATTTTAACAGTTGTCTTTTTGGGTCTGTTTTAAGTATATAAATGGTGCTCAATAGCAATGTCTTTGTCCGAGGTAACATTCTGACTCTACTCCTGTGCAACAGGCAGTCATTGAATGGAGCCAAACACGGTGCTCAACTTAAATCACAAAATTTGATCTGATAACAGCCATTGATGCATTTTTGTTCTGTATAGTAAAACTTGACTCCTTACTTTCATAACTTATTAAAGCGTCTGTGGTTTTGCAAATCATGAGCGTGTTGCTTTGTTACCTTGACTACACTCATCTCCAGCCTAAACTTGGGCAGGAGAGATGTGTCACACTGGCAAGTCAACCTTGGCAGTGAGCCCCAGGCTCCTGGGGCAGGGGGACATCTAAGAGCGCTCGCTGTGGCTGCTCAAATCAGCACCCCGTGGGGGAGAAGGGGCATCCTCTTCCAACTTACCTTGGGATATGTCTTAGCCAAGAGCCCCACCCACCCATCCAATCATCGTGACTCTTTCTCCTATGATTAGGGTTTCCAGGAGAAAATACTAGCCATTGAGCTAAATTTGAAATCCAGAGAAACAGGAACACTTTGTAGTGTAAAATAAGAGGCACACTAAAAACAATATATGGAAATTTTTCTGGAATTTAAATTTAACTGAAAGTCTTGCATGTGTATTTTCTAAATTTAGGCAGCCAATCTGTAAGCAGCATTACACTTAGAAAATATTTGCCCTCACCCACTTGTGTGCTAGCCAGTATTGGGGAGTGGGGTAGGGAACTGAAGGGCAGACTCCTCTATCTACTTGTGTAAAATCTTTGGGGGGGATGTGAAAAGAATATGTTGTTGTCAGCTGTTGTGTGCCACGTACTAGGAATGTCCCATATTTCAAAAGCCTTGATTTGTTATTCTAATAATTTCTAGCTTCATAATAACTCCTTGTATTAATTTGATAACTCCTAACAACTCCTGATTGTAGATTTTAGCTTGTATTTCTGCCAGTTTTGTCAATTTCTACCTCTTATAAAAGCATAGGCCACTTCACTATTTTTAAGGGTCACTTTGGGACACATGCAAATTAGTAGATACTGTCTTCTTAGTGACATCATCNAATGATGAGGTGACCAATTTTGCTTCTAGAAATGACTTGAGATTTTCCCTTGAAGTTAGGGGCTTTGTGACCTTTCTCTGGTAGGAGGTTACATAATGACACATATTCCCTTGCTTTTAGATTTCCCACATCTAGGCATTTGTGTGAGCTGTGTAGACAGTTTTTAACACTAGCTTTTTGTTTTAAAAAGATTTATTTTTATTTATGTGTATGAATACCACATGTGTGAGGCTTCTCACAGACATCAAAAGAGGTTGTCAGATACCCTGGATCTAGTTACAGGTGGTTGNGAGCCCCCTGGCATGGGTGCTGGGAACCAAACTCNGGTCCTCTGGAAGAGCAGCAAGCACTCTTATCCATTGAGCCATCTCTCCAGCCCTTGTTTTGAGACTATTCCAGAGCTCNTCATATAGAACAGGCTGGTCTCAAACTTGATAGAAATGCACCTACCTCTGTTNNTCAAGTGCTGGGATTATAGGAGTGCGCTCCCACATCCAGATCAGTCTAATGCTTTCCAGTCAAAATCCTTATTGACACCAAGGTCCTTTCTTCCNTCTTGTGTGCTCTTTGTCTTAACTTCTCCATTCTTTCTCCTTTTTCTTATCTTCTTTTTGGCCATGTGCTGCCCCTACCCCCACTGCCCATTTCTCCAGACACACCTGTGAGATTATTTAGCCTTTAAGCATGACTTTGAGGGATTATGTTGACTGGTTTAATTGAGGTTGGAAGATTCATCCTAACAGTAGCAGCACCATTACTTTGGGCTGGGGTCCTGAACTGTATGAAACAGAGGGTGAGCAGAGCATTGGCATCCTTTGCTGTCTGCTTCCAGGGTGTGGGTGTCACGTGACCAGCTGCTTCCCGTCCCTGCCATCCTGATTTCCCTGCTGTGATGGANAGTACCCTTGAACTGTGAGCCAAAATAAACCCTTTCCCCACTAAGTTGTTATAGGAAGAGAAACTAAGACAGAGAAAACAGAAAAAGAAAAAAAATCTTGTGCTACTGGCAGAGAAGAGAAAGGTTAGCACTTTGAAATATGCTCCAGCTTGGTCTCTGAAACAAAAGCTTGCCTCCAAGGGCAAGGTGTTACTGGGAACATTTTAATCAGAATATGATCATTAGACATTTCCAGCTCTTTCCAGTNTCCTCTCTATGGTAAGAAGAAGAGGGTAGTATATGGCCACGCTATCCTGAACATGGCCAATCTTATCTAATCTTGGAAGACATGCAGGTCCAGGCCTGCTTAGCCCTTGGATGGGAGAGAAGGGAAAGGGATGCCGATATCAGNGCCCAGGTCTCAGCAACTAGAGGTCTGAGATTTTACAGGGAGATTATCAGAGTCCAAAGACGACAGAGATGCAAAACCCAAAACAAGAGAAAGGGCGAGGAGAGGGAGAGACAGAGAGACAAAGAGAATAAATGAATATATCTTCTTAAACTGACAATGAAATATTTACCATGACAGGCCATTCCGAACCTCAAAACATAGCTCAAGCAAATAATGAATAGAAATAATACAAACTCTTAAATTAGAAATTGGCTTGGAATGTCTTCCAGTACTTTGAGGTTGAACAATGCACTTCTAAATTATGCATGGGTCAAAGAAGTCTCAAGAGAAATTAAGGTGGGTTTTTTTTCTGATGGGGGAGGGGTAGCACATGTGCATGTGCAAGCCACCTCAGGTGTCTGTCCCCACCTTCCATCTTGTTTGAGACTTCTCATGTGATGCTGCATAAGCAAGACTAGCTTAGCCAGCTTGAAAGCATCTGGAATTCTCCAATGAGGACCGAAGACCAGTGGCTCTCCAGGAATCCTCCAGGTCTTTGGTGCCAGACTAGGGTGGCTGAGGCACTCAGCTTCATGGACTACTGGGTTCTCAGCCTCTCTGGTGTGAGACAGCTATTGCTGGACTACTCTAGTTCTATCATGTAAGCCAAACTAATAGATTCCCTTTGAATATAGACTCAATTCTGTTGGTTCTGTGCCTCTGGAGAACCCTAACACAAATGGACTACATAGTGAGACCAATGTATGCATAGATCATGGGGCCATGAAAGATTTTATGGACAAATCTGTAGGTCACTTTCTTGAGCTTCCTTTTTTCTGACACACTCTATCCCAAGAGTCCCTGGTCCTCCTGATCTTCTGACTATAAATCCAAGGCTTTAGAGTTTTTTCTCTGCCTCGTGTCACATCCACATCCACGCACAAGCAGAAAGAAACAGTAAGAATAAAGTGATGAAGACCTTGCTGACCACTGTTGGCTCACAGTTCCTCTGGCCAGAGAGAAGGGTGAGAGCTCAAAGATGTGACTGGCCTGTTGAGGCAACACTATACTCCACAGAAATGCCCAGAATGCCAGATGTTCTCTTTCATCTTTGTTTCCTCCGTTATTCTGCTTGCCATTATTTTTCAGGGTATCTGAACAGCTGGCCTGGGTATTAGTTGCATTCTGTAGGGGAGACGGCAGGGTGTGCTTACTCCATTCAAAGGGGAGCCAAATCCACCATTTCTACTGATTACAAACATTCTCTGAGGATACGAAAGGAGGATTCTGAACAGGAACCTCACATTCACCACTTTATACAACCATTTTTTGCCTCAATTTTTATTAAACATACATACAGACAAGTTTAAGGGGTGACCAATGGAAAACTCTATATCCACCACGAAGATTCAACAATCACNGGTCAATTCTACAGTTTCCATTTAAAATATTCTGCAGACATCATGACTGACCAACTTAAAACTTTTGCATGCATAGGATAGGGAAATATAAATTCAACATCTTACCTATTCTAAGAAAATAAACATACCACATTATCTAATACCTAGTCTCATCTTTGTATTTCCCTAAATATCCCCCAAATGNTTTTTTTAACTGACTATATCTCTCAATAAAGGATCACACTCTGCATGTGGCTGTCTCAGGTGTCTTGAAAAAAAGCCTACTTTTTGTTCTAACATATTGGCTATCTTAAAAGCACAGCTCAATGATCATTTCCAATGTCTCAAACTCTAGATTTGTCTATTACTGTATAATCTAACTTGTTATTCTCAATTCTTTGTAAACAGGGAGGTAAGTCTAGATAAGAGATTTCTGTAGACTTNCACTAACTGGTTTTGGCAATGTATCATAAATAATAAAGTGTGCTTCTATGGCCTCAGCAGAATTCACAGTGGCTGCTGCTCACATGAAGAACTCTGCCTGCCAGAGCTCAGTATGGAAGCAGGTGCTTCTTCTGCAACTCACAGCTGTGCTCTTTTTGAGGTTATGCAATGTTCCTTAAATCTTTTTCCTGTAGTAGGTTTTACCATCAATCATTTTTTTTGCCAGATTTAATGATGACAGTTGTTAAATGATTTTTCTAAGCTTATTGATTTGTATATATTTAAAGATGGCTTTCTTCAAATAATTTTATAAAAAGTTTTTTTCATAGCCTTTTGAAAATATGACATCCAATCTTGTCATGAGTATTTTTGATGTTTGAAGTATCCTAAGTTTGGTCACAGGATGTACCTTCAAGTTAGTCCGTGTCCATCTATATTATATCAATAATTCTAAAATGATGTTTTATCATAAGAATAAACTCTAGGTTCACTTATATTCCTGCTCCAAACATGCAATCAGTCATTTCTTCAAGGNGTTCTGAATCCTTTTGATGGTGAATGACATTTGCAAACCAAAGAGTGGGCACTGAACATGCTCATGGCCACTAGGTACATAAGAAATTCTGAGGTTCATTTGAAGCCTTATTTTTCTTACAAATACACTTAAACACGTAAGACTACTCTGATGAGACAAAAGAAGTCAATCAAGACACATACTACGCTGAGCCTNCTTAATTCTCTCCTCAGACAGAAGGGTCTAATTAATGCTCTTAATTTCTAAAACAACAAACCAATGGGGTAAGGAACTAGGACTGGGGAGATAGAAACTACTAAGGTAATAAGTAGATTGTTTAATATAAAATATCCATCTCTAACTTTCTACTTGAATCNTAAGGGCTGGAGATAGAGCTCAGTGGTAGAGTGTCTCCTGAGCATGTACCAGGCCCTGGATTCAGTCGTCAGCACTACAAAGAAAGAAAAAAGCATTACAAGTTGTGTAATAAAAGGCAGCCTTACATGGAAGCATACCAAAGCAATACCTCCATGGGGACCTTTATTGGCTTTGAAAATTTAAGTAGTTATTATAGAAGCAGTATAATCAGAGACAGAAGAAAAGGAGGTATGTTCTCAACTCCACTATTAAGACCAANGCTAGGGGAAAACTAAAGCTAACTGATTACACCACTAATAACAACATTTGAACGGGTTACAAAACAAACAGTGTTCTTGAGCCTTGAGGATAGAAATGAACCTGTAACTCTCAGAGATTATCAGAGCTGAAGACCTTGATTCTTGAAAGGTTATAAATGAAAATCCCTCCTGGTCCTAAAGTGCTCACAGACTCATACAAGAGACTGTCAACATTGGCCTTCTACAACACACAACGTACTGTTTGTGTGACAGTCAGCCCCTACGTCTGTTCAGGCCAACTTCTACAGTACTCTAAGACTCTCTTNAGCTATACAGAACCAGATCCATTACCAATACAGGAGAGCAAAACAAAGTTTCCCTTGGGGGAAACATTCAATTTGAAAAAGTAAATACTAAATTAGTAAACTGAGTCTTTTTAATCATTAAGGACCACGGAGAAAAAAACAATTCCTAAACTCTTTGTCTGTATATGTATACACATTGGCACACACATATACCCATGTATATGTCAGTATGTGCATGCAGCATTTACCTATGACGATGTTTTGGTCAATGATAAGATAACATATATCACAGTGGTCTCATTAGACTATAACTGGCCTGGATAATTCCCACTTGCCTAATGACATCAGAGCTGTCATGACTTTATAACCATTAGAACACCTCAGGCACAATGCAATACTCACTTGTGCAAACAAACCCGCTGTGCTGNCAGCCAGACATTGCAGCACACACAACTATGTACAGTACATGACACATGATGGTGACAAACTACATCACTAGTTTACTCACTTGCTATACTATACTTTGATCCTTATTTTAAAGTATACACATCCTACTAATAAAATTTACACCAAGCATGAGGGCTCATGACTGTAATCCCAGTAT
>LZPO01044392.1:0-25069 GCA_001675575.1 Neotoma lepida
TTTGAGACAGGGTTTCTCCGTGTAGCTTTGGCGGCGCCTTTCCTGGAACTCACTTGGTAGCCCAGGCTGGCCTCGAACTCATAGAGATCCGCCTGCCTCAGCCTCCCAAGTGCTGGGATTAAAGGCGTGCGCCACCACCGCCCGGCCCTGAAGGATTTTTTCAGTTGAAAAATCACTAGCTGGACTCTTGCTGCCTATTAGAAACTGCTAGGTATAAAAAGACAAACCATAACATGGCCAGCACTCCAAAGAATGCCAGTAGAGTGGGAAAGACAGAGGAAACCACACACATGCTACATGAATAGAAGCAACGACTGGTGCTCTGCAATCCAGAGTTAGCCAACATGTCCTTTACAGGCTCATGTACTTGAAGTCTTGGTCCCCAGCTAAAAACACTACTAAGAAGCAGTGCAAACCCAAGAAAATAAGGCTTCCTTCCCTAGAGGAAGCAGTCACTGGAGATACTCTGACTCACTTACTTGTCTATCTTTGTTGGTACCTGACTCTGTCCAAGTCTATTTTTTATTTAGTTACAAAAGAAGTCAAGGCTTCAGTTATACCTTTTTTTTTCCGTTTAAAGAATTACTTTTGAGATTTCTCTCTTCTACTGTCTTTTTCTTAAATTTGTATTTCTATTTATCATTGAGCACAGGAACACAAATTCCTGTTGCAATGAGATGGATACAGAAAAACATCAAAAAGGGAATAAAATATCAGAACAGTGATTTATTAGTGGTAATGGTGTAAAAAGAAAAAATCCACCTGACTGAATGGGAGGAAGGATGGGGAAGGGTGTCTTTATAATGTGCTTAATGGTTTTCAAGAGTAAAGGAAAAGGAACAGGACAGAGATTAAAACACAACCACACATACACAACTAGAGAATTCAAGTAGCTTAAGACAAATTTGTACAAACTAGGGAGAAGAAGAGCTGGTGAGGTGGACCTCTAGGTAATGTAAAGGCATGTAAAGAAATTAGTATAATAGGCAAGTGAAGGGTCAGATGTTCAATACACAGGAATCAGATTTGGGGTTCAGAAGGATCACTATAAGCAATAAAAGAAATAGAGATTTTATTGAAACCAAGAAAAACAAACAAAAGATAATAAAAATCTAAAAACACAACAGTATATACACTTAATCACAATTTTTAAAATAGTATACTATCATAAAATACTCCAATGCCCACAGTGGTCAAATCTGCAAACTCAGGTGCATTATAGAGACATGACCATTTACCTCTTTGACTGAGAATTCCTTCAGGCCTAAATATTTCTGGAGTCTCAAAGGCAAAAATGCAATCACTTTCATGAACCGTCTCCAGGTCATCTGTGTCACTAAAGGAGCGATGGAACCCATCATAGTACATTTCCGTTAACACAATCTAAAAAATGGGGAAAATGTGAACAGTTGGGTAACTGGAAATTCAATATAAAATGATCTTCCAATCCCACCCTGATCTTCACAAGACCATCAGGTTGGTAATGCTCAGTGGGGGCTACTAGATGTCTTCTAGGACCACATTATTTGCTGGTAATGAGAGACTCTTAGATGTATATTAGCCTCTGTAACTATGTAACAATACACTCTGAATCCAGAACTCTATGGCACTAAATCCAGAGTCCCTCCAAGTTTGGGGGCAAGTTATAACAGAATTACTCATTCTTCTGTTTCACAGGAGGAAAAAGGAAACAGAGACCTGCCTAAGGTTCCACATGTTTTCAGTCTCCTGGAGAGGACAGACTACATCTGAATCTAAGATATTCTTTCATATCATTAAATTCTCCTCTTTTCAGATTAAAAAAACAAACAAACAAACATCAATGACCATGACTATCTGTACGGGAACACATAAAATCAACTCAAATGCCCAATGATAGTAACTAGTTAAATGCAGCCTTATTGACTAAGAGAGCTACTGGAAAGGATGACCTGCATATACCTGCATTATGAAGCTAAGCTCTACGTAAACAAAAAGCAGCTAAGAATGATATGTGTAATAACTCTACTTTTAGAAAAGATTATAGAATATACTCCCAGAAAAAAAAAATCTAAAGAATACTATACAACACAGCACTAAAGTTAGTGACTTTCTTAGCACTGATACTTAAGATACTTTTAATTTCTAAGTTATATTTTTATAATGAAACAGAAAAACAAAGGACAGGGAAGAAAACAATGGCTACACTTAAAGCTTATGCTGCATGTTCAGCAGTACTGTCCAATGTGAAAGTACTAGACTGGGCAGAGCAAGAGAAGGTTCCAGGCCCAGCCTGCCATCAACCAGCCCTGTGTCCTTGAACAGGGCCTTTCAACAGGATGAAAAGGCACCACTGGGCACCAACTGCCACTCCCCCTTCCCCATCACCACCTCAAGAATCCCAACATTCAACAAGTTTGAGGTGAAAAGGCCAGAGGCCTGTCTCACAAATGACCCAGAAAAAAAAAAGAAAAAGAAAAAATGCTCTTTGCACATTTCCTTCTAAGGAATTTTATGCTTATGCTGTTTTTTTCTCCTGGTGCGCATAGAAGTATAATTCACCTCTCCAGAAAGCAAACTAGTAATTATATCACCAATTTATACCACATGTGAAAAGAGTGAGACAGCACTGAGGCTTTACAGACACAGCTGCATTTGCCTTAGATACCAAGACCTCTCTTCTTTCTGCCCTCCCCTCATCCTGGAGAGGAAAAAGAATCAAGCAGCAATTTAAAGTAAAGAAAATACCCACATTACATCATTGTGCCAGTACTCAGCCTATGAAAATAGAAGAGATCTGCTACACTAAAGCAACTGCTTTAAGTGTATTTGCCCAAATGGGGCCAAATGAGACCAAAGAACAAAATACCTTTATTAATTCAAGTTATTATATAGAAGCTTCCAAAAGCTATCCAGGGAAAGCTACTTCACCGGTAAGTCATCCTTCCTTTTAAATCCTAAGGAATGTTTCCCATAATGTTTTTCAAATAAAAACTGTGTGTAAAATATATTAAGTCACCAACAAGCCAAAAGAATTTTTTGGTCAATTTAAACATACCAACTTATCAAAGATGTGATTCCTGTCCCCTTCCCCAAAAGGGAAAACCCAACTTTTCCCTGTATAAACAAAAGATTTTGGTCTTCAATAAGGAAACAAGACAAGATGGCAGGTATAACTCAGGTATAAAGCACTTACTAGCAGTGGCAAGGCCCTGGGTTCAAACCCCAGTGCCTCAATAGGGGCCGGAAAAACAACACAATGAACATACTATATACAGAACATCATACTGGCAAGATGCCCATTCTTACCACCCTAACAGGAGGGAATTCCTAAGCCTCTCTGTCAAATACCACAGTAGTGTGAAAGGTTAAGTAATTATACTTTACAAAGAAAGCCACAAGGTCTTGCATAAAGCAGTTTTTCCTTTCATATATACAATTAATTAAAGCAGGCAAAGGTTTTCTAACACTGGATTTGAGTCTGGATCCCCCTATCCATCCATCCTCCCACAACATATTTGGCAGAAAACTGAAAAAGAAAAAAAAATCCAAATAAGCAGAAAGCAACACTTTAGTGGCTCCCATGTAGTGGTCTTGGCAGGTTATTACCTGATCAGTGGGGATCTTTGTCTCCATAGACACGGCTTCCCGAAGTCTGGCAACAGTCCCAGACAGAGGCACAGCTACACCAATCCTCATGCAGTGGGAACATTTCCCTTGATACACTACAGTGACATAGAGAGGCCTGTACAGATCAAAGTCAGATCTTCTCATTAGTCACTTATTTTAGCTAAAATATGGAAGAAATGCAACAAACCTAACCTGAAATCAACACAAACACTAAAATGAGACCTGAGACAGCTCAGCTACCTAGCATGCACAGTCCTGCATTCCCCCAGTATGATGAAAAGCACAAACAGTGGCATATGTCCACCACTGCAGCACTTGAATCTAAAGACAAGAAAGTGGGAGTTCAAGGTCATTCTCAGCTACAGAAGTTTGAGACCAGCCTGTGATATATGAGACTCTTATCTAAAAACAAAAGAAATTGAAGCTAATGCCCTTTTATGTGGAAGCCAAATGGGAAAAGTTCATTTAGATCAAACTAGAAACTACTAAACAAATCAAAAGATCTTTGAAAAAGCAATCTTCATAAAAATATTTTTCAAGTAACATATTCGTAATTGGCTGTCTTTTTCTTCAAAACAGCCTAACTTCTGGAAACTCTGAAAGTCTGAAATAAGTACAAGGAGAATCTCCAGAGAATCTAGGACTAGTGAAAAAAAAATATGGCATGGGCTTGCCTGTACCATGTGCCTGCTCAGCCTGTACACTCAGACAGGCACTTAGCTTCAAGAATGTAACAAGGCTTGTGCTCATTACTATTAAGCCTATTACTTAACTAAGTAAGTAGAAGGCCTTAACAGGAGGCTACAGAGGAAGCAGTACTCCATCACAGCAGACTATTAATTTCACACATGCATTCTTACCTTGTATGGGGTAGTGGAATTGGCAAAGAAATGCACAGGAAAGGGTCAAAAGTGTTGCTCTGTTTCTGACAATGAGGACATGTCAAAGAAGATCTTTGAAAACAAAAATGTAAAACATTCATGTGAGATCACATAGAACTCCATCAAGCAGGCAAAACAGGATGGAACAACCATTCATTTGCTCCTACCTGTACTGGGCTTGAAAAAGTTCTTGTACAAAAGTGCTACACACAGGAAAAGATGGTCCCTCAGGCATCATATCAGTCTCTGATGGTGGCTTAAAACAAAACAAAACAAAACAAAACAAAAATAAAGTACAATTCACAGGCCTAAAGTACCAATTCTTCATTGAAGTTGAGCCTAAAATGTCACAAATACTCAACTTCCTTTATAAGCTGTATATGGACCCCAGATGCTTCTGTAACATACTGTGCTAAGGTAAACAGAACGCAGCACATAGCCTATAGGTCACATGGATTCATTCCCTCACAGACTACCGCCTTTCTCTAGCCTGTTAGGAGACTGGCCAGTTCTCCTCCCTAGAATGTTCCAATCTTCATCTTGATGCTTAATCAGTCTGCTTCACATTTTATTTAACCCTTTCATGTCCCTAGCTACTAAGCATCTGCTACCACATGTAGAGAACATTGTACAGGATGTTAGGACACAAAGATAAGTAACACAGTGCCTGGCCTTTAGGATGTCTGAATACAGTGACACAGTCAACCACGTATACACAGTTATGGTAGTACAGTGTTCAGAAACAAATGGACCTTAAATCAGAATAATCCACTAACTTTTTAAAACTAGAAATTTTGAAATACAGAATAGATTGTCACAAACTTCAAAAGTTCCACAGAAGTATTCTTCCTACTATATGAACCACTTTACTTATAATAATAAAGCTGCATGTGGAAAAGTTATACATGTGAATTGCTATGTTTCTCAGTAAAACCATTGTGGCCTCAGTTCCTATGCTCAAATCTAAGTCTAAGAACAGAGGTATTTATACATTTCCCTTTGACTGTGTACTTGTTCTATTGATTACAGCATGTGTCTGACTGGTTCCCTTCATTAGACTGTAAGGTCCGTGGGTACAGTTGTCTTTTACCTACATTGCCAGCACAACAAGCAGGTAAAATATCCCATAAAGTGCCCATTTAGTTTTATACTTACCCAGAGCTAGTCACTCTGCTTAATGTAACAGCCCTCAACAGAAGTTTGTGAGAAGATTTCCCTCTCTCTTTACCCCTTTCCCTGCTCCCTGACTGCCCTTGCAAGGAGTGAGTGCATGTACTCACCTTCAGAGGAGGCTGGCCACTCTGCTTCACTGCATGGTTGAGGTCTTCATGAACTCGATCCAAAAGCCATAGCAGAAACTCCTGGGCATCATGCTGGGAATTTCCTCGATACTGCAGAGCATTCTTTGACACGATACTCTATGCAAGGAAATACATCAGCACAAGTAGTTGTGAGTTCCTGGCTTTGAAGACAAACTATCATAACTCTGAAAGAGGGATACAAAACCTCAAGGGTGTCCCAAAAAGACCATAGAAAAACAAACAAAACCAGAGGAATATCCTGACGAATGAAATTCAGTCAACAGCAAGGTACTAATGTTAACTTCTTACTTGTGACATTGACATGAGATGTTAATGACAAGGAAACTAGTGTAGACTTTGAAAGGACTCTTATGTTACTTTTGTTGACTTTTCTATAATTCTAAAATTATCCTAAGAATTAAGTTTTGGAATACATTTTTTATTAATAGAGCATTTTTACAAACTATGTGTCATGGGAGTAGAACACAAGATAGAAAATGAGTTGATGACATCTCAAGAGATGTCACTTAAGCCTTGAAGTGGTAGAGGCAGGGATCAAAGTGGGGGCAGCAAACAGTAAGAAAGTATGATGCTTTCAAGAAAAACCAAGAAGTTCAATAGACTTGCAAGAGCAGGTCTGCAAGGCAGAGCAAGAATGAGTAAAGACAAGACTAGCTCAGGAAGGATTTTAAAAGCAAACAAAAGATGGCACAGGAAGCCAGGAAATGGTTCTAAGTGAACTGGTTAAGACCATGTGCTGAGAAGAGAAGCTGGACACAACTATTCCCAAGTAAAAGGAGGCGTAATGACCTGTTGGGATTGTTAGAAAAGAACGCATGCAAAACATTTTACATATAAATGAGACAAATAAGCACTCCAACTTTAGCTATGAGTATTTCATTTGGAGTAGGGGGAGGGTGCAGTTGTAAAGTTGTAAAGCAGTTATGAAACAAAATGAGGAAAGAAACAAGGGTCTAAGGCAACACCGTGAAGACACACATGAGAAGGCAAATTTGCAAGAGATTTAGAAATGTGAAAGAATCAATAGAATTTGTGACCCAATTTGTAGAGAGTTAGGAAGTAGACCTCTATGCCACCCATGTCTTCTCTGATGGTGACCTTTACCTACATCAAGACAAAAAGGGGAAAAGGAAAGAGGGTGATGAGTTCTCTTTCAAATCCACTGTGGCTGACATTCTGTAGAGTCTCTAAGAGGAGGACAGGGCAGACAACTGAGAAAATACACATCTGGGCTCAGTGCAAGAGTCTACACTAAAGACAGAAGTGCAGAAGTCAACAGATGAGTGACTATAATCACAAATACCACTGAGATTGCCCAGTGATGTCACAAGACATTAAGCCAGAGGAGAAAACCCAGAAGACACACACATTTAGGCTTGGGGAGACATCAAAGGAGACCAAGAATAAACCATTAGCGCTGTGAGCAAGAGCATGGAATTCAAAGAATTGAATGAAGAGTTTCAGGAGGGAAATGACCTACTAGTATTATTAAAGGTAGAGAATGACAAAGCAAATGCAAATCAACCAACTACAAACTGGGGCCAGAGAGACAGCTCAGTAGTCATTTGCCATGAAAGCCTGGCAACCTGAGCTTGATCCCCAAAATCCATGTAAAGGTTGGTGGAAACAGAGTTGTTCTCTGACCTCCACACAGGTGCTATGATGTGTGCATATCCCCACACACATCATGCAGGTGCACATGGACACATACACACATACANATACACAGAGAGAGAGAGAAAGAGAGAAAAAGAATCACAAACTGCCTGCTATATTTCCAATTAAGAAAAATAATATAGCCCCCCCCAAAAAAAGGAAACAGATTGTAATTTGATTGTGAAGAACTGTCACAGCTTGATGACCAATTACATGTAAATAACAACAAAAAATTGGTGTATAACATATCAAGATTAGGTTTGGGATGAAGAGTCAAAGAGATATTAGAAATAATTCATGTGACACCAGCAAAACTTACCAGCAAACAAGTGAGGGGAGTCAGGCATGGTGGCTCACCTCTAATATCTCAGCACTTGGGAGTCTGGGACAAGAGGATTACTGTTACAAGTTCAAGGCCAGCCTGGAATACAGAAACTGACCCTCCTCAAAAAATAGTGGAGGGAGGACCTGATAACAAACAGGGCTAGAGGAATACAACATGGATGTCATCCAGAAACAACATGCAGGGTGGGACAAGCACAGGACTGCCTTCACTACACTACCCAACTTCTCCCAGCAGAGGTGAGACTTCTTTCTTGGTCTTTATTTCTACCTCTTCCCTGGTGGTCTAGTGGTTAGGATTCAGCCCTCTTAATCTTTGCTTCTTCAATGTCCCTGGACATCTCCACTGTGATGTGTTGGCTTGTGGTCTTCTGTTCCTTCACTTACATCAGAACAAAGCCATTGGTATATATAATAGAAGAATGAGATAGATTAAAAAAAAAAAAAACCCTAGAACATCTTTTGTAAGAAATATCACTGATACTAGCAATTAGACCAGTTGCTGACTGAGTATGGAAGAGAAATCGGGAGCTGGTGATACTAGGTCAGTGGAGCTAAAGAGAAATCCAGGAATGTCATCAAAGTTTTCCATTTCTGACTTGGGTAATGATCAGGAATAAACCTAAAAATGAGGGACAACAGAGTTCTGAATAAGCTGAGTTTGAGGAACCTACATCACCCCAAATGAGGTTGCTCATGGTGCTCAGTAAAGATATCTAGGTGGGTGATTGAAATCAGAAAAGCATATGACTACCAAATGAGCAAAGAGAACAATCCATGGGTATCTAGTGAGAAGAGCAGCCACCAGGCCAGAATCTTAACAAACATGAGCATAAGAAAAGGAAATGAGACTGGTCAAAGAAGTTCACACAAGCTGAACCAAAACAACTTCAAGGAGATTAAAGCAACAATGCAAAATACTACAGAAAAGTCAAGTAACACAGACATTGGGATGCTCACCCTCTGGGATGGCAAACAAAAGGGTCACTTGTCCATTTGATCTCAGTGAAGCAAATATCTGTCACAAATGGGTAAAGCAGAAGAAAAGTAAAGAAACTGAACAGCTTCCATGGACTGTCCTTCATATCCCAGAAGCTGAGTTGTGCAAGCAAGGAAAGAATCTGTGACTATCCAGAGAGAAACAGCTAATGGAAAGGGGGGCTCTGAAGACTATTCTTCAGCTCAAAGAGGAGGGATGCAGAAAGTAGAGAAATTTGCCTTAAACTGGTGTGGGGGGTGGGGGTCGGCCAACAGAAGCAACCAAGCAATGGAAGTCCTAGACACTGACAGCTGAACTACAGACAGGACAAGAAACCATTCCCATCACTTTGCTTTGCATGTTTTACTTCATGGAGCAAACAGAGTATACTTCTAAGAGTTCTTACATGTCATGGGAAAAATAACAAGTCTAAAGCATGTAACTAGGTCACGGCAACTGCCAGAAGCACAATGAACTTCTGATCTGATCACATTCTTATTTTCTTCAGTTTGTGTATCCCAGAAACAAATTAACCAAAATCACAATCTTCATTATGTATCAATGAAACTTTACACACAGCAGCCATTGAAATTTCAGGGCCAGGTCAACGTTTAATTCTTTATCAAGAATTGCAGTGCTTGCTTATGCTTCTTACCACTAACACTTCAACTCATCTAGACTCACCCACCAATCATTATGTACCAAGATATTGTACTACGTTGTTTATCAAGATAGTTGTCAAGCAAGACTAAACAGGCAACTGAACTAATACAAACCTAACTAGCGAAAAATCCGTACTGGGTCAACCCCACCCTCAATCACCATATCACAAACTGAAGGAACTAAAGGAAAAGAAAATTCCACTGAACAAACACAAAAGCTCCTCTTTATGCCTATTTTAGCCCCTCAACATGGTGACATCTCACCAAGGACACACAGGGGTCTATTTATCTTACCTCTTCCCCAGACAAAATGAAAAGCAGAATAATAGCCAATTCTTTAGTGTGTGCTTCAGAAAAATGCAAGTGGAAGTCAGGAGTCCTAAGTGCCACCAGCCATCACAGATGTCTGATTCACTGAATGAGTGACTAGGAAAGACCCTGATGGCCAAAATCTTTAACAGGCTCAACCCCTATAGCCCTGGCAAGCAATTTTATCATGTTCTGAGTCATACCTGATCCTATCTTGATTTTCCTTTTAAGATTTTTTTTCACTATTAAACCTTAATTTATTTGATGTCCTAAACTTAGTCACTATATTTTCTAAGTTTTTAATAGTTGATTATCACTATCATCTGCTGAATAACAGCATATGTTAAAGTATTAAAATTATGCAATACATTGCTTCTGTGAAAAATAAAACATGGACCTTCCTAAGCTTAACTTTATATGTGTGTCTGCTTCATAGAATCTGGGTACTTCTGTTTGGAAAATATTATACTGAGTCTATTGGCTGAAGTCCTACATCCTACTATAATCGGACCAAGTGTCTCCTCAGTTGATGATCCCTGCAGACACTTACCAAAGAAAAGTCAAAACACTTGCAAGACTCTAAGTTTCATAATAACATCTTTTTTTTAAAAGGAACATTGTTTTCCCTTTGCAACAAAAATGAGTTAGGAACATAGCTCAGAAAAGAAAAATAAAGTCTACACGGGAGCTATATACCTCCAGACATGAGGTTCCATGAGGAGAAATCTTCACAGAGCCCTGCAAACAGGCAACATCTCATGCCCCAGGAAAGATACTGACTAGTCATAAACATTCTTTACCTGACTCCAAGACAAAGACAATACAGTAATGATGTTGATTTCCTCTCATGGGAAACAGGTATCATAATACTGGTATGACATGACTGACTGATCAGAAGTTGGGTTACTCTTCTAGAGACAAAATAGTTTGTAAGATTCATCAAACCAATCGCTATCTACTTTCTTTGCCAGAAGGAGAATAGAATTTATTTCCCAGAGGCCTTGGAGGACTAGCACAGTGAGATGGCTCAGCAGGTAAAGGTACTTGACACAAAGCCTAATATATCTGAGTTTGATCCCTGAGATTCACATGATAGGAGAGAACTGATTCTCCCTAGATGTCTTCTGACATCCACATACACACAAAATTAGTAAATAGAATGCTTTAAAAAAAAAATCACAGAAGAATCAGGACAACTGTACAGGTTGAGCATTCCTAGTCCAAAATGTTCCAAAAATCGAAAATTGTATGTGTATGTGTGTGTGTGTGTGTGTGTGTGTGTGTGTGTACACATACATACATACAAGGTAGTACATGTGTAGTATAGTATATATGCATTTATGTGCAGTGTGTAGGTGCAAAGGCCACAAGACGTCAAATGTCCTGCCATGCTCTCCCCTACACCTCTCTCTCTCAAGACAGGGTCTCATGGTAGCCCT
Organism: Neotoma lepida; assembly: GCA_001675575.1. Taxonomy (NCBI): domain Eukaryota; kingdom Metazoa; phylum Chordata; class Mammalia; order Rodentia; family Cricetidae; genus Neotoma; species Neotoma lepida. The sequence continues at coordinate 11,200 of LZPO01044392.1, forward strand.
GCCTGATCACTGAAATATCTGAGTGATATATCAATGGGCCTCAAATTCAGAGATCTGCCTGCCTCTGCCTCTCTAGTGCTGGGACTAAAGGCATTCACCATCATACCTGGCATCTTCCTTATTCTTCTGAAATGGGTTTTTACACTGAACCTAGAATTAGGCTGGGCGCCAGCAAGCTCCAGAGATCCTTCTGTGTCCACTCCACATAACATTAAGGTTACAGACATACACACAGCTATGCCCAGCTTTTTACGCGGATGCTGGGATCCAATCTCAGGTCCTTATCCTTGTATGGCAAGCTCTATTACCTGCGGAACCTTCTTTCCAGTGCCCCAAAACCAAAAATTTTAAGTGCTGACATGACACTACTACAAGTGGAATATTTCACTCTTCCCCTCATGTGATGAGGCACAGATGCACTAAAAACACTGTATAAAATTCACTATGTGAATAAGGTATCTATGAAACATAAATGAATGCTGTGTTTGAGTCTGGTCCCATCCCCAAGATATCTCATTATACATACAAATATTCCGAAGTCCAAAACCAAATTTGAAACTCCAAACACTTCTCATCTGAGGTATTTCAGATTGGAGATACTCAACTTGTATCCACAATTTTAGGGAAAGAAATATATGAAATGGTAGCATCTAGGTTCACAGATAGTACCTAAAGTGAAATTTGGTTTCTAAACTAACACTAGAAATAAGTAACCATTGTCTTGAAAATGGTTCATCTTTTGAATCTGACCTTTGGGATAACCTCTAAGTTAATGAAGAAGAAGCTTTAAGGGATGAGATTTGTGCAAATGAGTGGGTACCATAAAACACATTAGAAGAGTGAGGAAACAGTGAGAAACACAAAGGACTCACACAGCAGTGTGCCATACAGGGTCCAGAATACCGCCATGGTCAAACAGTACTGTGTCCTTCACCTAGTCCCACACCTTCACCTCCACTGTGGAGGTCCCTTAGCCTATCAATACAAATCTGGCAACAGGCCCTGGAAGGCAACCAAGCCTAAGGTCTTGATGGTCTTATGTACTGAAATGCCTCCACCCCAACCTCTGATCCACTCCTTTACTCTCCTTCCTCAGAAGGATGAAGTAGGGACATGNAGGGACTCTGGCGAGGGCAGAGAGAAAAATTATGCAGATTCTATCATGTGAGTTTTCAAAGCATGAAGAGTAGACTTATCCTGTGGTGTTACTTAACCCTGAAAACAATGAAAGGGAGAAGATATCTAAAGCATGGGTTCCCAACCCTGGCTGCACACCACAGTCATCTGGGAAACCAAACCAAACCAAACAAACAAGGCCCATGTCCTGACAGCAGCTCAGAGACGCAACTTCATTAGTCTATGGCACAGCTTGATCACTCCAAGTTTCATCAAGTGTAATTTTTTTTAATGACTCTACTTCTCAAGTGGAAGCAGATTGAGACCAAAAATGACCAAGCTAGAGAAGCTCTGATTTCAATTTTTAAATCACCAAAGGTTATGAGAAGCTCAAGAGGCCCCTTCATAACTGCACTTTGTCACTTAAGACAATGTTAATGTGAAGATTTACTGAGTGCTGATACTGTATCTGGCTCAGGGTGATTATTTATAGGTGTTATTTCCTACAGAATTCATCCCAAAGAAAATTCCATGCTACAGTATCAGTAGTCACAAATGAAAACCTTTAGTGTGGTGGTGCACACCTTTAATACCACCACAAAGGCAGATGGAAGAAGATCTCTGAGTTTGAGGCCAGCCTGGTCTACATAGTGATTTTCAGAACATCCAGGGCTATGTAGAGAGACCTTGTCTCAAAACAAAAACAAAAACAGCAAAAATAAAAATTGAAAGATCTATGAAGTAGCTTGTCCAAAGGTAACATCACTCTTCAAGCTCATCTGAATTGAAAAGCCTTAAGACATTTCTATCCATGACCTTTCCTTGGTAAACAAAGCACTTTGCAACAATTGTAACCCAGTGTTTCAACTAAGGCTCACACAGGGCTTAAGTTTTCTCACACTGAACTTCATTTGTCCATGCAGACAAAAATGGGTTTAGAGACTGATTAACAGCTGTTCTCACCTGAAGGCTTCTGTAAGTTTAGTTGCTAATTTTAAATAAATCTTTGTTCCATGTGTTTCCATTTTATTCTCAGGTGCATTTTTCATATAATAAGCATAGCTTTGAGGGCCAGTGAGAAGGCTCAGCAGGTAAAGACACTTGCTGTGTAAGACTGACAACCTGAGTTCAATCCCTGGAACCCACTAAAGGTTGAAGGCAAGAACAGTATCACAAAATGGGCACTTAGGCACACAGGTACATGTACGTACACACACACACACACACACACACACACACATATAAAATAAACAAGGAAACTATAACCCCAAACAAATGAAATATAACCTGAAACAAAAATGTAGTTTATCTAATTGGGAAGTTATTTAAAAAGTAAGGAGGCATTTAGAATACTTAGGAAGACCAAGTGGCAGCATGTGAAGACTTCTCTGTCCCAGCATCTTAGGATGCTAGAGGGAGCAAACAAAAAACCTCCCTCGTCTCTCACCAGCACAAGTAAAGGCAAGAGCTCTGCACTTCACACTGCTCAAGATGCTTTGACTGAACAGATTCATCCTCTCTGTCCTCTGCATACATGTGGCAGAGGGAGCTGAGTCCCAGGGTTAGTCAGCTCAGTTCACCACAATATGTTTATGTATCCAATAAAGTAACAAGTAATTCAAAAGTATCTTCTTGTTACCTCCTTGGTCTTTCCCAACATACAATTCTTCCCAACTATAGTAAAGCAAAGACTTTTTTTCTCTTTTTAAAGGAAGATGGGACATTTTGGCTTAGAATTAAAAAAGCAAACACCCAAACCTGACACAACAAAAAAGTCATCAAATGGGAAATACAACAGTGTCAAAGAAGAAAACTGGAAAAGTCATCTGAATATCTAAGGAACTAAGACATATTGCTACCACAGAACATTAAAAATGTACAACTTAAGTTTACACAACTGAAAAGAACTGATATCTCAACAAAGCACTGAACAGAAATGGACTTGCAAAGCTTTAAACTAAAATTTTCTGTCCTATATTAATCTGAAACTCACAAGTTTACAAGTCATCAGCTTCCTGATCGTATCACTAGGGACAAAATGACACTGCCAGTAGCAACTGAGGGAGGAAAGAGAAAAGAACTGTGCCATCTACTCACTGGCTTCTAGAGGGTAGGAATAAAGCTAAGCATTCTTAGCACAGCAGGGTCAGCTTCCCAATCCGCGAAAGAGAAGCCAGAAGAGAAGCATAAGCCAGTCAGTGTTTCTCGAAGCAGAAGCAACCTATTCTTCTTGGGAGGTTGAATAAGTGGGAAAGGCAAGGACTAAGAAAGAAAGGAGGCAAGACTACCCTTACTTAACTACCCATAAAACCAAACATGCATATACAACTAACTGTCCCTCTGGAGACTGATTCCACAACATCTGTGGATACTTAAACTACAGATGTTCAAGTACCTTATAAAATAAATGGCCTAGTACTTGCATTTAGCCTATGGAATCCTCATACATATATTAATTAATTAATCTCTAGATTACAATGAGATATAATACAATCTAAGGGCTATGTAAATAGTTGCTGTACTGTCTAGGGAACAATAATGGGCTGGGGGCTCATACACATTGAATACAGATGCATTTTTCTCCTTTCTGGAAAACCCACAGGCTACCAGAAGATAGACCATATTTCTTCAACAAACAAGAGGGAGGAAATATAAGAAAGAGGAGGGGAAACACTCTCTCTCTCTCTCTCTCTCACACACACACACACACACACACACACACACACACACACACACACAGCATATATCCTGACTTTGGAGCTGTTGATATTTGATACCGGACTGACCTGTGTTTCTGGCTAATCTTTTTTAAACAAGAAATCCAAACTATTGTAAAGATACTCTTGCTTTGAATCCTTTTTCTTCTACTGCATTTTTAGAGCTGAAACTTCTACTAGGAGTAACCAAGAGATGTTACTCCTAAGCAGATCCATAAAGTTTTACTACACATCATACATTTATAAAGCCATAAGCCCAGGGAAAACCCAATAAATCTTAAGTGGCTAAGAATGCTTTTATGTCACAAGCCATGCATCTCTCTCCACACCCAACACAGCATGCTTGACAGTCAAACCAGGCCAACTCCTCAGGCTCAGGGAGACAAAGTCTCCAAACCAGTCACACACAGGCTCTCTGCTTGTTCAACCTCACAATGTGATCTCATTAAAACCAACCCAGTTTCTTCCTATCAAATGATAATTTATAATCTTCCCACAGTCTATGTCCAGTCTGGCTCAATCTTGACCAATTCTATTTTGGTTAAGTCTTGGTCATCTCCCTAGAGTATGAGGACACTAAATGGAAGAGTGTAAGGATACTTAAACAATAAAGGGAAGCCTGTGGAGTCAGAATACAGTGACACCCTAATGTCAAAATATTACTATCACAAAGATACACTTCCAATTTCTAGACCTAGTTGGTGACAGGACACCTGCCTCCCATGAGTGATGTCCTGGCATTGATCCTCACTCTGCAAGGTGAAACTCATCTACCTCACCACTAACCAGAGAAATTCAAATTAAACCAATAAAATTGTATTTTCCACTTAGTAACATAAACCAGTCCTTTTTTTAATTTCAACAGAGACATTCTTTCCAACTGCTAGTAAATAGTCAATCCTGTAAAACTGGGTAACAATATGACTTAAGGCAACTCCTGACAGGAATGCCATCACTACTTAGCCTGAAGAAATACATAAAAGAAGTATGTAAAAAGGTTCTTCATAACCAGAAGTCATTTAAATGTCCCCAAACAGATAATACTATGTTCATGAAATGAGCTAAAGAATGTTCATGACAAAACTACTCAAAACAGTATGAAATAGAAATTGCATAATGCAAAATTATATATACAAACACAAATACATACATGAATGGATTAATATCAATTATGATGTAGACATGTCAGGAAGGAGTTTGACACTCCTTGGCCAGTTATACACAGTTATCATACAACCTAGCAATTCTACTCCCAGTATATACCTGGAAGAAATAAGAACACACATCCACTCAAAAACCTGTATACAAATGTTCCTATCAGCACTATTTATACAGTCCAAAACTGGAAATGACCTCAATGTCTTTCAAAGGACCCAAAGGAAAAGACAACACGAATACAGGTGAGGAGGGAAGGTACACACCTGAAATACCAACATTTGGGAGGCTGAGGTAGGAGTGCAAGTTCTGGGCTAGGCTGAGTTCCAGGCCAGACTAGGTTACATAAACTATCACAAAAAGCTTAAAAAAAAAAAAAGTGGACTATTTTGTTGTGCAAAGGAATGAAATAAGATACATGCCACAAAACAGTGATCTTTTAAAGCAACATGCTAAATGAAAGAAGACAGAAAAAAGGCCACATATCACAAGTTTATGTGAACTATCCAGAACAAGTATGGCTATGGAGACAGAAAGTCAACAAGTGATTACCTAAGGCTGCAAGGCTGGGGAAACAGAGTGACTGTTAATTTTAAAGGTTTTAAGAGAATGCAGAGTTCTGGAACTGTGGTGGTTGCAAACTCCCTGAAAATCCCAAAACCTGCTCATGTGCCTATATACCTAAAATACATGATTTAGTATGTGTACTGTATCTCGGTAAACTTACTTTTTAAACCAATATATACTTTGTATCTAATTCGAAATAAAGGTGAAGAAACACAACTAGTCAAGGAGAAAAGCTGCCTTTGTGGAGGATAAAGCCACTAAGGGAGAGCAGGAGTTTCTAGAGTGCTGATAACTTCCTATTTTTGTACCTGGGCAACAAGTCATTACTTTAGGACAACCATCAAGCTGGACACTAAGGACCTGTGCATTTTTTGCATGTATACAATAGTCTATAAAAGTTTAAAAGTTATCTTCAAAAAGGAAAACAAAAACCACTAAAATGTCTTCAGCTACCCTCTTGGGCTCTAGCTCTATGTATTTCCTATAGATTCTATTCACTCAGATACTTAACTAGAAGCGGATCAGAAACTGTCAAACACAGGTGTGAAGCAGCAAGTGACAGAGGCTCCCAGGAACCAGAAACAGCAAGAGAATGCTGGGAATGAAGGGCACTGGTGCAGAGCAGTGGGAGCAAGTGCCGAAACACAGAAATGAGAATCCAAACCGAACAGCAATCTAGAACCCTTCACCTGTGTGGCCCTAAAGGAATACTCCATGTCACGGAAGAGGAGCTCAACAGCTAAAGTTTGTATCAATGACAGAAAGCACAAAGTATCTGGAAAAGCATGCACAGCATGTGGTCCAGCCATCCATATAAAAAAGTTAAAAGTCTTCAAGACAGTTGGTGTTTAACTAATTACCTGAAGGAGTCTTTTTGGTTGTGATCATATATTGACAATTCAATGGCACAGAATATATCACACTAAGAATTACCCACAGTGAGTTATCTAAGACCCCCAATCTATGAGCCTAGTTATATAATGGCAATGAAAGAAAAACTAAGGAAACTGGGGCTCAATGGCTGCCAAGACCTCAGCTGCTCCAGGGTTCTGACAGTCAAACGCATAGGTCCACAGATTTTCCAAAGGAAAGGAGCAGCCCCCAACCATGGCCTTCTTTCCTCTCACCCAGCTGGTCTCTGATGATGACTACATAATCAGGAGTATCCAGGAGAGATCAGGCTACAACGCCCCAACCAGTTTCCCAACATCAAACAGAGGAAGGGCAACTGACCTCTCCTCTTGCGTGAAGATAAAAGTGCCTCATGCTCAGCTCTCTATCCACCAGGAAATGAAGCATCTTTCCATTCTTTCCCCTACTATTAAAATCCCCAAATTATTTACTCACAGATATTTCCCAGGAGCAATTGCTTTTAAAGGAGTTTGTCTTTTAATTACTGAGCTTTACTATAACTTCCAGTAAATAAAGACTAAAGCAGGAATATTTACCAAGTTGTCACTGAACTGTTAAAAGGGGACTCTTACTTTAGGGCAGATTGAGGGATAGTCTAACTTAATGTATCTTTATAACTACCAAGAACAAATGTACACAGGAAAGATAGGCTTGCCATTAACATTCTCCCGCTAGCGAGATGGCCCTCAAGAAAAGGATGAATGTCCTTTCCTATAGTTTAAAAAGAGTCTTTCTCTGTCCCAGCAATGCTCAAAGGGAAAGGGCAGGACCAGTTACTATGTGGCAGGAGACTCACAGAATGAGAAGTCTGTACAGAAAATGCTCTTTGCATAATCTATAAAGCAAATAACACTACATATCTGCCTTACAATATTGTAAGGAATATAAAATAACCCCCTGTGCATGGCATACAGCAGGGACTTATGTGTTCCTCATANAAGAAAGACAAGGACAAACACACAGACGTGCAACTACCATTTACCCAAGTCAGAGAGAGAAATCAATGTAAACCACACATATACATCTGCTTGTACTTGAACAATGGAAGAATAAATCATAAAATTTAGAGAATGCAGGATGCAAGGATCGGAGAAAAAGCTAAACTTTTAAACAGATCACACTTTGTAGAGCTGACTTCAAGTCATAAATTCCATTTTCCACATAATAATGCAACAAAAGTAAACTTTAGACAACAATCCCTCAAAATCAAAAGCAAAATGTGATTTTTAACTTTATATCCAGTTGACAACAAACTCCAAGTAACAGACCCAGCCCTTAAAGCATCTATGCTATAGACATCATAAAGTGTTTCCAAGTCCCCTTGCTAGCAGCAGCACTGGATTATTACTGAGATGAGTGCACAGTGTAATGAAGCAACAAGAATCCACATGCTGGGAAATCAGTGTGGTGGATTCTCAGAAAACTAGGAATCAATCTACCACAAGACCCAGCTATACCACTCTTGGGCATATACCCAAAAGATCATCATACCAACTTGGAATCATACCAACACTTGCTCAACTATGTTCACAGCAGCTTTATTTTATAATAGCCAGAACCTGGAAACAATCTAGACATCGCTCAACTAATGACTGAATAGAGAAAATGTGGTTCATTTACACAATGGAGTATTACTCAACTGTTAAAAACAAGGACGCCAAGAAATTTGAAGGCAAATGGATGAAACTAGTAAAAAATCATCCTGAGGTAACCCAGACCGAAAAAGACAAATATGTTATGTACTCACTCATAAGTGGATATTAGCTGTAAAATAAAGGATAACCATGCTACAATCCACAAACCCAGAGAGACTAGGTAACTAGGAAGGTCCATGGGGAGGGAGATGCCCTGATCTCCCTGGGAAGGTGAAATAGAAGAGATTTCCATGAGTGGACTGTGGGCAGGTGGGGATGGGAACAGGAGTGATCAGGTTGGGTGGGGGACAATGAAGGGGGAAGAGTACTGAAAGAGACTCTGGAAGCAGGGAGGACATTTGGGGGTCAGGTAAAAACCTGGCACAAGGTAATCTCCCAGGAATCTAAAAGGATAACCCCAGCTAAGACTCTTAGCAATAGTTGATACATAGCCTGAACTGGTCATCTCCTGTGACCAGGCAAGACTTCAAGTGGAGGGAGTGGGACACCAACCCAGCCACATAACCTTCGAGCTACAGTCTGTCCTGCCTATGGGATGTGCCGGGGTAAGGGTGGCCTAGAGATTGAGGGAGTAGCCTCAATCAATGACTGGTCTAGTCTAAAACCCAGGCCAGGAGAGTAAGCCCACCTCGACACTGCCTGAAATACCAGGACCCACAGGCTGGATGACCCAGAGACCTAGAATAGAACCAAACATGACTGGAAGGGGGAAAATGTCAATGTAACAATGCCTAATGATAGTCTGCTGTACTCATAGATTGGTGCCTAGCCCAATTGTGATCAGAGGGGCTTCATCCAGAACTGAAGGTAACATGCAGACCCACAGCCAAACATAAGGTAGAGGTTGGGGAATCCTGCAGGAGAGAGGGAGAAAGGATTATAGGAGCCAGAAAATTCAAGGACACAAGAAAACTCACAGAACCAACTAATCTGGGCTCACAGGGGCTCACAGAGACTGAACCAACAACCAGGGAGCCTGCAGGGGACTGACCTACGCATTCTGCATTAATGTTATAGTTCTGTAGCTTGCTCCTTTTGTGGGATTCCTAACAAGAGGAGCAGGGACTGTCTGTCTCTTTTACTGACTACTCCCCATACTGGGTTACCTTTCCCAGCCTTAATACATAGGATGTGCTTAGTCTTACTGCAACTTGATATGCCATGTTTTGTTGATACTCATGGGAGATCTGCCCTTTCCTAAACAGAAATGAAGGAGAGTATTGGGGGGTGGGAACAGAGTTGGGGGGAGGGAGGGATTAGGAAGAAAGTAGGGAAGGGGAAACTGCTACATGGATGTAAAATTAAAAAAGAAAAAGAATCCACATGCTGTAAAGAATAGGCTCTCCTATAAAGGAGAAAGGAGAGGTTAAGTCCAAGGGAGTTACACAAAAGCCCCTGAAACTCTCAACTAGACTTTGAATTCATGATCTAGCTTTACAACCATACATTCCTAGAGTGTGGTATCTCAGTACCATTTGCACCAAGGAACCAGGCCCACATAAACAAATTGACTGAATCCAGATGTGGTATAAGGAATGTCTAAGCTAAGCCAGGAACATCCTAACTTCCTTACATCCTGGTTGGATATCACCAACTACAAGTATTGTGTCAAAAAGACTTAACCTATTCGCCAAAAATGACCAAAAATGTAAGTATCAACAAAGCTAACAGTAGGCACATGTCCCAGCACCTGGAAAGACAAGTCAGAGAGACTGCCTGGCTGGTAGGTGGTAAGTAATTATGATATGACTGAGAGAAGACATCTTAAGCCCGTGAGTTCATAAAGTTATAAAAACTAACCACATTAGGAAATAAATTATTTTTAAAATTGGAAGATAAAGAGAGGGTATTAAGTCTTTATTTCACAAAATTTACATTAGGGTAATCAAAGAACTGAAGAGGACAAGGGTCTCTGTAAAAGTGTTCAGAGCTAAAACATAAAAAATGAATGCCAGAATTAGTGTCACCATTCTTCAGCCCTTAATCAATTAATGGAACAGGGAATAATTACCAATGACTGCTAACATTACAAGAGGCACAGCCTGAGAGGACAGATACCTTGAAGGCATTTACAGCACCACTGACCATGGGAATTTTATCAAAATAGAGGAGGTGACCCTCTAACTTCAATCTTCTTAATATTTTACAAGAACTATGGACAGAGAAACACTCCAACTGAAGCCCCATGAATATATCACAAAAAGACTATAGGAACCTCCAGAACAGAACTCTTCAAATCATGACCATGAGGTGCAGAAACTGGCATTAGGCCCTTACAAAGAAACATGTACAGATGAACAACAACAGTGCTAAATTTAACACTGTCTTAAAGGAGCTGTCCTTTTTTTTAAGATGGAAGCGTTTAAAATTTTTACAATTATGTATTTATTATATGTGTACATGTGTGCACACATGTGATACAGAGTCAGTCATCTCCTTCTATCATGTGGGTTCCAGACTGGCAGCAAGTGCCATTACCCACTGAGCCATCTCACTGGCCCATAATATAGCTGGTTTTACAAGCTATTTTAGTTTCATTTTTCTAGGACTTCATATGTACTGTATTAACACACCAGCTCACACCAGTTTGAAGTGTGTGTGTGTGTGTGTGTGTGTGTGTGTGTGTGTGTGTGTGATTTGTTGTATAGGGGGTATGTGGAAGTCTAAAAACAACTTTTGAGTCAGGTCTCTACTTGCACAGTGGGTTCCAGAGATTGAATTCAAGTTATCAGGCTTTGGCTGCAAGTGATTTTACTCACTGAACCATCTTGCTGGCAGCAGTCTGAAATTTTTAAAACTTTGTCCTTAAACACAAATAATCTGAAAAGTACTGATGAATAGCATGAACAGTTCACACAACAAATAAATTACAAGAGGGAAAAAAAATATGGAAGAACTAAATGACTTATCAATCCACTAACAATTTAGGAACTTATTCAATCCTAATATATACAAACTGCAAAAAAAAAAAAGTGTGTGTGTGTGTGTGTGTGTGTGTGAAGATACACACGGATACACAGTATAGAATGATGATGCTACAAAATCCATGTTAGTTTTCTTAGGTGATTGATGGAACTGTGGTTTTAAAAAACACAGGATACATACTAAACTAGTAACAGAGCAAACACTCTTGGACTTCACTTCAAAAGTCAGAAGGAAGAAAGGCAATGGTTATTAAGTAAGAACAGCCATTGTTGTAAATGGAAAAGCTGAGAGTGAAGTTCATGTAGGCTCAATATACTCTCTGCACAAGGAAGTTTTCTCAAAGCTCAGCTAGTTATTTAAACATAACTAAGAGAAGAGAACACAGTGTCACAAGTCCCATGAAAATGCTACCTGCTTTCAAGAGAAAGAGCTACTACTACTGCCAACCATGGGGATTAGGGACACTTTACTACAGGAGTAGCTTTTAAAGTGGGCCCTGAGGAATTATGTGTCCTAGACCCACAGAGAAAAGAAAGTAAGACAGGTAGGAAAGTATGGGGCAAAAGCAAGAGACTGCAGGGCACCTGACTGAGGATAACAACGCTACCAGATGCCTATCAGGCAGTGTATTAAACTTTACAGATACTTCTCACCTATTCATGGTATTCAGTCTATGAAGAAAACTGTTTTTGCTTTTCCTTCGAGATAGGTCTCACAATATCCCAGGCTGACCTCAAACTTAGTGATCTTCCTATCCCAACTTCTCAAAGGCTAGAATTACAGGAGTAAGCCAAACAAGAAAGTATTATTATTATGCCAGTATCATAAATCAACAAGGAGGGAAATTTTCCCTTGCCACATCTCAGGATTTAACCAAATTTTCNTACCCTTCATTCATCCCTTTGGCTGTATTCCACTGCTTTCCAACATAGAAAAGGGACTGCATCATGAAGAAGCTTAAATCTAAGAAACACACACTGCATTCTGTATGTAACAGGAAAGGCAGTAACAATCTAAGAAACACACACTGCATTCTGTATGTAACAGGAAAGGGAGTAACAATTTTTGAGACGTAAAAGAAGTCTAATCTGGCAGCACTACAAACTGGAAATTGGGAGTTTAGAAATGAGGAAGGTAGGATGACTACGGCAATCATATAACTAAGATATAAGGTGGCCAGAACTAGGAGCTGGCATTGTGTGCAGAAGAGCTACCAAATGCTTTTCCTCAAAACAACCCCCTTACTTCACTGTAAGGCATGCCCCTCAGGCCACACCTCTTTTCTCTGCTACTCCACCATCAACTGCAGAAATGGCAGTTTGTCAGTCAAGATTATGCAGTCCAGCTCTGCTGCGCACTAGCACAGAATCCCAATATCTAAAACAAATTTAAGACAAGAAGAGCTGCTATGAAGATTAAAAATTGAATGTGAAATCACTTTGTATATGATATGGCTCAATACACATACACACACACACACACAGTATTTTCATGACTATGTTTTTTTAATTCTTACAGGTGTCTTCCCTATATGTATACATGTATGCCTGGTGTCCATGAAGGCCAGAAGAGGGCATCAGATCCCTTGGGACTGGAGTTGCAAATGGTGTGAGGCACCCTGTGGATGCTAGGAATTAAACCAGGGGGTGGGGAGGATAGAAGAGCAGTCAATGCTCTTAGCCCCTGAGCCATCTTTCCAGTCCCATGGTCCCCCAAACCAGATGGCTATGCCTTATTCTTAAAGATTANAATGCCAAGAGTTAAAATGATCTGATGATAAGCATCAACATTCCCTTTAGTAGGAGCACATACCAACAAAGTCATTGTCTGACCAGCCCCCTGGAATCTTCTAAAGCATGAATTGTTTGTTTGTGGATGTACTGTTTGCTGCCATCTGAGCTTAACAACTGGAGGGGAGAAGCAACAGATGTTCAGCGACTGGCCAGTTCCTCTAGGCACTGCCTCAGTACGGGCACAGAACAATGGCTTCTACACAGACAAGAAACAATCACAACACAACAAAAGACTCACGATAACCCCATGTGCTCCCTAAAAAAATGTTTGTTGTACAGGAAAAAAATCATTTGAAGAACACTGAATGAACAACTAATAACTGAGCAAACAAGTATTTTTGAAGGAAGAGGCAACAGATGACAAATTTCACTCAATTTTTAATGACTTCTCTTCCACTACTATAAAAAAAAAAAAAAGGCTTAGATTTTTTTGTTTTGTTTTGGGTATGTGGAAACTATGAGGTCATTGTTTTCCAGAGTTTTTACTATAGGAAACAGCTGTGGGGACTATACAAACAGAGAACACTGCCCCATTTAGTAGCCCCTCATTGTGACAAGGGTATAAAGGGACAGGAAAAAAATCCATCAAACCACATACTGATACCAAAACAGAAGTGGCCGAGTCAAAGCAAAAGCTTGAAGTACACAAAGGAAGATGTAAAACAAGTCAGTGGGAACAAGCATCTATGTCACACCAACTGTGTTTGGGTTAAGGTGTTTGTTCTGTGGGCAGACCAGACTGGGNAGCTCCTTTCAACTTAAATCATTCTTGCACATCTCCTGAAAATGCAGCACTCAGCAAATAGAGCATTAAAAGTGGGTTTTGCTCAGGTTTCTAAGGTTCAAACACAACTAAACTCACCTCTCACCTCCAAAACATTTTCCACTTTGTTTACCAGTCTTGAAAAATGCCACTCCAAGACACCTTGTCTCAAGAATCCTCCATATTACTTTCAACTCTTTCTCCTTCATTCTTCCCCACCAACCTGCCAAAAACTCTCAACTCACCTTGCAGTGCATAGTCTGCACA
>LZPO01044392.1:51032-62166 GCA_001675575.1 Neotoma lepida
AAAAAAAAAGAATTTAGATACTAAAGATCAAGACTTTACATAAATGGCTTTATCTGCTCCTACTCTACTTTCTTAATTTACTGTTCTCATTCAAGCTTAAGATGGAAGTTTTTGATCATTGACTTTCAACTCTTACATTGTAGGAGTCCAGCTCCCACTTTTTGATGGGTTCTTAGGTGGGGAAGAGAGGAATAAGGAAGTATCAGATAGAAAGAGAGACCTGGAAGACAAGAAGAAAGACAGAAACACAGAATAGCTTTGGTAGGGCCTGGGTCAATATCCAGCCAGCCTTGTCCTTTATTGAAAAGGGCTTTTTATAACATGCCAAGAGGAGAGGCAAAAGACCTCCCCCTTGCAAGATCAAAGCACACTGTACAGCCAAGTGTAGACCCTTCAAAACACCTGGTAACCATGCCCATGGTCAAATCATCCCATTATGCAGCCCTGATGGGTAAAGCAAGTCCAGATTCTTTTTATTTTTAAATAATCATACTTCAGCTGGAGAAATGATTCAACAGTTAATAGTACCTCTTCCAGAGGACCTGAGTGTAGTTCCCAGCAACCACATCAGGTAGTTCACAATTGTCTGTAACTCCAGCTTCAGGAGATATTACACCCTCTTCTGGCCTCTGTGGGCACTGCACTCACATGTGTGTGTACACACATACTGTTAAAAATAACAAAAATAAATTGCCATACTCATAGAAGTTTCAAAACCAGTACATAGAATTTCTTGAGCTTTCACTAAGCTTCTATTTGCAGTAACATTTTAAACAATTAAAGTCAAATATCTAAACCAGGAAATTTACATTAGCCAATACTGTTGACCAAACTCAGGTCTTAATTTATTTACAACAGTTTTTTAAGTAATTATTTTATTTGAAATTGTATATGTGTGTCTATGTGTAGATATGCACACATTAGTGTGGGTACCCTTGTAGGACAAAGTTGTCAGATCCCCTGGAGCTAGAGTTACAAGCAGTTGTGTGCTACCTGATGTGGGTGCTGGGAACCAAACTTGGGTCCTCTGCATGAACAGTAGATGCCCTTAACCACTAAGCCCTGGCTTTCACCAGTTCTAATATGCACATTGTGTGTGTGTGTGTGTGTGTGTGTGTGTGTGTGTGTGTGTGCTTTATAAATAAGTATAGATTCCTGTAATCATTCCACAATGAAGACACAAAACTGGATTGTAACCACCTATCTCACCCATTCCCTTATTGACTCCATTCCTGGACCTTACAACAACCAATCTGTTCTTCTTCTCTGTGGTTTTTGTCAGAGGTTTGACCAGAATTAGGATCTCCAGCTTCCACTTAAGTGCCAAGAGGCGGAGATAGGCAATCCCCACATCAGACTGTCTAGCTAAACTAACTGAATGGGAGAGCTCTGGAATCAAGTGAGACACCCTGCCTCAATATATAAGATGGAGCACAATTGAGGAAGACTCCTGATGTTAATCTCTGTCTGTCATATATGCACATGGACATGTGCATTCATGTGTGCCCACATACAAGTGAACACACACAGGCACACCACACACACACACATACATACACACCAAAAGTGAATGTCATATAAATGGAGACATGTAGTTAGATAACCTTTAGAGTTGTGTCTCACCCCACTAAGCACATTGTTCAGCTCAGGTTTAGGCAGCCATGCTGTGGGACTTCAAGGTAGCTTCTCTGACATTTCTATTTGTTTTGATTTGTTTTTGTTGTTTTGGTTTTTTTGGGTTTTTGTTTGGTTGGTTTGGTTTTGGTTTCGGTTGTTTTTTTGTTTTTTGTTTTGTTTTGTTTTTTGTTTTTTTTTTCAAGACAGGGTTTTTCTGTATAGCCCTGACTGTCCTGGAACTCACTCTATAAACCAGATTGAACTCAGAAATCCACATGCCTCTGCCTCTCAAGTGCTGGTATTAAAGATGTGCACCACCACACTTGGCTCCATTTTTTTTTAAATAAAGAAAGGAGTGTTGGAAATGCTACATGACTTTTAAAAATAGTAAGGCATCTATAACCACAGTACTGAGGGCTGGGAAGAAAGAGATGGATCCCTGAGGCTCAATGGCCCACTTTAATAAGAGAGTATGTCTCAAAAACTAAGGCAGCAGTGACTGAGGAAGAAATTGATCTCTAGCCTACACATGCATATGCATACATATTCATGTGCACCCACATGCATATATCCTCAGAGACACACATATATTACACACACACACACACACACACACACACACACACACACACACACACACACACACACACATAATAAAGTACATCTTACAGATTTCCATGGAAAGACCACGTAATTTGTAAATGAACAAAAAAATAAAATTTCAGAAAAACATGAACCTGCTTAGGTAATAAAAATGTTATTTATATAACAACTTTTAAGTCTGAAATAATAGACAAAATTGTTAGTAATAAGGTAATTTGTATCCAGGCCACATGCTTATTAAGCAATACTTTGATTTTGTTTAGCATTTTATAATGGCTAATATTATAAAAAATTCAAGTACAGGAGGTGGAGAGATAGATGGCTTAAGGTCAATAACACTTGCTGTACTTGCAGAGGACCTGGGTTTGATTCCCTCCCACCCACATGATGGCATAACCACCTGTAACTCCAGTTCCTGATGCTCTGACGCCCTCTTCTGGCCTCTAAAGGTACTGCATGCATGACATGCTTAGACACACATGAAAGCAAAACATCCACATACATAAATATAAATAAATGAATGTCTGTAGGGAAGTAGATTTGGGGGGGTACATTTTAAAAATTCAAGTGCATTTCAATTTTTTAAACTAGATGGAAGCCAGCAATATAGTTTAGCAGTTAAAAATGTCTGCTGCACATGCCTGAGATCCTTAGTCCCCAGAACCCATGTAAAGGTAGAAGGAAAGAACTGACTCCACAAAATTGTCCTCTGACATACGCACACACCCTGTGGTGTATGCCCTCAATACACACAAATTAAGATTTAAAAATTGAAGCATAAAAAAGAGATGGTTAAGAAAAACATTAAATAGAATGTAGAACTCCCTTTTGATGATCTGGATTAATTGCTCTCTAAAAGATTGCTTCAGAACACTTATAAAGCTCAATTGCTTGTGAAGTAAACTGTTGGCCAATTGATAGAGTTTCATCAGCTCCATCAGGAGACAAATAACAAGCCAGGGACTGTATATATAGTCATTGACATTACGCATACACATACTATGTATACTGACATGACACATATATAGCCAACTAGCCAACTTCCCCACCCCCAGTGCCAACCAACCAAACCACTTGCAATTGAATGAGTGTTTGATGCTTCCTAGTTAAGAAGGCTTGAGCTGAGCCCAGCAGCCTCCTTTAGTGCTTTCCATAGCAATCACCCACTTTCCTTTCAATTAAGATGAACCTCCAGTCACAGTGTCCTGCATTTCCCTGCATCTTACATCCTCCCACCTTTCTCCCAACTACAACCTTCTCCTTGATCATCATCGGCTCCATCTTCCTGTCCTCCTTTCCTGTTTCCACATTCTGTTGACCCTCCTTGCTCTCTGATTCATCCTTCTTCCACGGGTTTTCCTCCTTCAACAACACCTAACATCTTTCTCTCCAGACTGTAACTATAGTCTCTGTAGTGCACTGTGTCCTCAAATTTACTGTACAGCTGGACCAGGTCTTTAACACTCAGGTCTTCGTAGGGCATTTACCCAAACCATGGTAGTAGTTATCTGACTACAAGTGAATAAAAGTGGAAATTCAAAGAAAGAAATCAGGGAAAGCTGTAAATGTCTAGAATAAATAAGCTTCTCCAAACAATCTAGATCAAAAAGAGAAACCACATGGGAAATTAAAAAATACTTTGAGATGAGTGAAAATGAATAGACAGCTCATTAAATTTAATGAGATGTAGCTCAGTTATTAGAAGAAAACTTAGCACTGTGAACACCTTCATTAAAGAAAAGAAAGATTGCAAATGAATATGTAATTGTCTACCCTAAGACAGGGAAGGAAGACTGCACTGGACAAGACACATAGGGCTGTGTGGGCCATTGTAAGGACTGCAACATTTATAAACTCTGAATATCTTCTCTCTCCTCACATCTGGAGGGGAAACATGTAAGAGGTGAGGAACAAGTCCAGTTAGCTTAAAGGAATCTAAACAAGAGCCAGCAAGATGGCGCAGAAGGTGACAATGCTCCCCCCAAGCCTTTTCCACATGGTGGAAAAGAGGATCTGCCCCTGCAAGTCATTCTCTGACTGTGGTAGTTTGAATGTAATTGGCTCCCATAAGCTCCCATAAGCTCATAGGGAGTGACACTAATAGGGCGTGTGGCTTATTGGAGTAGGTGTGGCCTTGTTGTAGGAAGTGTGTCACTGTGGAGGTGGGCTTTGAGGTCTCATATAGGCTCAAGCTACCCCTAGTGTCTCAGACCACTTGCTTTTGCTTGCGTGTCAAGATGTAGGAGTCCCAGCTACTTCTAGAGCACTGTGTCTATCTGCATGNCACCATGTCACACCACAATGATAATGGATGAAACCTCTGAAAGTGTAAGCCACCCCAATTAAATGTGTTTCCTTTATAAGAGTTGCTGTGGTCATAGTGTCTCTTCACAGCAATAGAAACCCTAACTAAGACACTGACCTTCATGTATGTACTACACCACATAGGACCGCCACACTGGTATGTACACACTAGCATACACATGAACACAAAATAACTTGAAAGAAAATTAGACAATAAAATCAATACTCATTATCCCCACAATGCCCATATTTGAAAATTCTTTTAATCATTGAAACTTAGTACGGAGGTACCCATAGGGAGAGGCACAGAGCAGCACATATCTGAGTAGTCCATCATATATTCTCCTGACCACGGTCAAATATGGGGACATCTTGTCGTCAGCTCTCATACTATAAGCTAATACTCCTTTTTAAATAGTCTCATTAATGCCATTGTTTTCCAATTTTTATTCACCCCCACTCTGGGTGTGTGCGCACGTGTGTGTGTGTGTGTGTGTGTGTGTGTGTGTGTGTGTGTGTACAGCCACTTGCTGTTTGCAATGCCTACCTCTATAGAAAAAATGGTACTGAAGTTCATCTAGAAGATAATGATGATGTTTCTTACCAAGAAAATATATAAACTTTATTCAGGCATGAGTTATGCTCTTGTTAGTCTTGAGTTCAATGTAAATAAATCTACTGTATGTAGTCATGTATGGATTAGTTGACGAAAATGTTGCACCAGAGGCTCTCAGCAATGAAGTTCTACATTTCACCTGGGAGAGATTATTCTGTATTGGCTAATTCAATATATGGCAACTCTATAGATCATTAAATAACATGGAGAGCTAAGAACTCATTGAACATTTCTAGTTATAAAGGCAGCTTAACTGTGGCTGACTTTATCTATATTGACTTGATGGAATGGCTGAGCATGTCATCTTAGCTCCCTCGGCCTTCTCACTGAATCCATCTTCTGGTTGTGAATAGTGTTTTGTAGTGACCAGCAACACTTTAGAGACCTCCTGCATAGACGTCCCAGAAGCTGGGACAGGTGGTGGCCGCTGTCCGCGGTCCTGATTGCNTAAAGCCAGCTTCCTGCCAGAGAGGCAGAATCCACACACACAAGTGAATCTAAGGACCCTAGTCCAGGACCGGTGAGATGGCTCAGCAGGAAAAGGCACCTAGTGCCTGATGACCTGAGTTTGAGCCCTAGGGACCATATGGAAGAAGGTTAAATCAATTCTGAAAATTGTCATCTGACCTCCACACGTGTACCACAGCATGTAAGTGTCCCCACACACTAAATAAATAAGGGACAAGAGAGACACTTCAGTGGTTAAGAGAACTTGCTGCTCTTCCAGAGGACCTGGGTTCAAGTTCCAGCACCCATAAATGGTGGCTTACAACTGTCTGTAACTTTAGTTCCAGGGGATCTGATACCCTCTTCATCCGGCCTCCATAGGTATCAGGTACACATGTGGTGTACAAACATGCATGTAGGGAAAGCATCCATATATACAAAACAAACACATAAAACACTTTAAAAATTAAAGACCCTGGTCCTGACTCCCCAGTAATCAGTTTCCAGAAGAGACTTACTCAAAGAGGGGGCTTGAAGAGATAAACTTGTTCTCATCCCAATGGCACAAGATGATGTCCTCAGGAACTGAAGGCCCTTTGTTCTAGAGCAAGCTTCTTTATCTGACAGGGTCCCCATACCTGTGCCTAAGCCCATGTCTGCTAAGCTACCTTAGACATCTCTAAGTTGCTTTGGGTTCTCTGGAAGCTTTAGATCCCCTGCTATTTCTTGTAATAACCTTGAGACCTTGAACTCCTGTACTGACCCTCAAACTCTATAACTATTGCAAAGGGAAAAGTTTCAAGTGGTATTGATCTTAGGGAAGGTGACCCATCAGATCAGAGAAGCCAGGGGAATGGAATATCTCAATGAGATGGTTGATGTTTGTGAGTGCCAAAGGCAAAAGTGGGGAAACTGAGTCAGAGAGATGGCTCAGCAAGGAAAGGCACTTGTTACCAAATCTGATGATCTGAGTTTAATTCCCAGGTTCCACATGGTGGAAGGAGAGAACCTGTTTCTGAAAGTTGTCTTCTGACACCCACATGTGCACTGTGGCTAGTATATGCCTGCCTGCACACACACACACACACACACACACACACACACACACACACACCCCTAATAAATAAAAATGCATAAGCTCATATACTTGAATGCTTGGTCCCCGGTTGGTAGAACTATTTGGGAAGGATTGGGAGGTGTGGTCTTTTTGGTAAAGGTGTGTGTGTGTTACTGAGTGTCATTCCCAGTTAGCTGTTTCTGCCTTGGTTGTTGTGTTGAGATGTGCGTTCTTGTCTACTGCTCCAGCACCATGCTTTCCTGTCTGCTTCCATGCTCCCCACCATGATGGTCATGAACTCACCTCGGAAACTTTAGCCCCATAAACTCTTTCTTCTGTGAGTTCCCATGGTCATAGTGTCTTATCATAGCAATAAAAAGGTGACCTTTTCATTGCACCCTTTAATTTTTTAAAATTAATTTATTTATTTATTGTGTTTGTAGCCTGGAACTTGCTGTGTAGTTCAAGGTGGCCTTAGATTCATGGTGATTCTCTTGCCTCAGCTTCCCAAATGCTGGATTACAGGTGTGACCCATTCTGCCTAGCTAACATATATCCACTTTAACAAGACAAAATAACAAAGATGGACAAACTTTATAAACCTATATTGAGAAATAACCTCTTTTTGAACATATATATTCCTTAATACATGCATGTTTTAACACACACTTACATGATAGCTATACACAATCTACTATTATTATGGTCTATATACCATTTTACACCTCTGCTGTTTTAACTGTTCCTTTTGTTCTATGAACTACACTGATGGAGTACATTAACGTGGAAAAATCCCATTAGTAGGAATTTATTCTGAGGACATAATTAAAGATACACACAAGATTTTATACTAAGAATAATTTATATTAGTGAATATTTAGGGACAACAAACTGAGTAAGAAAATCATTCAATGGGCTTAAGTACATGTGCATAGTGAGGGAAGCTGCCCACCATATATGGAGAGATGAAAAACATGTCAATGCTATAATATGAGAACAGGTTGTGTAATGTCATTTTAAAAAACTCAATACATTTAAAACAGTGTATATTTAAAACTTTCAGGCTGGAGAGATGGCTCAGATGCACTACTCTTGTAGAGGACTCAAGTTTGATTTCCAGCACCCACATCCAGTGGTTTTCAGCTGACTATAACACCAAGGGATTCAATACCTTCTTCAGGCTTCTGCAGGCATCTGGACTCACGTGCACATAATTAAAAATAATTATTTTTAAATTAAATAACAAAACACCCATCATATGCATGTATGTGCAATATATACCCAATGCATGTACACACACACACACACACACACACACACACACACACACACAATTGTCTTAGTTAGTGTTTCTATTGTGATAAAACACCATGACCAAAAGTAACTTGGGGGGCAAAGAGTTTATTTCAGCTTACATTTCCAGATAACTGTCCATCACTAGAGAAGTTGGGACAAGAACTCAAGTAGGGCAGGGACTTGGAGTCAGGAGCTGATTCAGAGGCCATGGAGGGGTGCTGCTGACTGTCTTGCTCCCCGTGGGTTACTCGATTGGCTTTCTTATAGCACCCAGGACCACCAATCCAGGGGTGGCACCACTCACAGTGAGCTGGACCCTCCCACATCAATCACCAGCCAACCAAGAAAATACACCACAGGCTTGCCCACAGGCAAATCTTATGGAGGCATCTTCTGAACTGGGAATCTCTCTTCCCAAATAACCATAACCTGTGTTAACAACAAACTAGCCAGTACAATAATTCTACTAACTGTGTATTTAGTGAGGAGTGTGGATTATTGTGTTAATTCTCCACCATGAGCATTTATCGCAAGAAACCAGGGTTAGGGATTTTCTTTAAACTGTTCTTCAATAATGCTTGACAAGTTTCTGCCCACCTAAAGCGTGATCAGGAAAAAGAGGCATCTCACCGGAAGCCGGAGAGCCAGACTTCTGAGACCCACTCCAGCCTACTGAATCAGAGTCTGCCTTTCTTCTCTCTCCCTTCCTCCCCCTCTCCTTCCCTCCCTTCCTTTTCTGAGACAGGGCTCATGTAGCACAAGCTGGTCTCAAATTCACTATGTAGCTGAGGATGTCCTTGAGCTTCTGAGCTCTTTTCTCACTCCCATCCCCATCTCTAGCGTTACAGACATACACTGTCACATTCAGTTCTTGTGGAACTGGGGCTCAACCCCAGAGCTTCCAGTATGTTAGATAAGCACTCTCTCACCTGAGCTACATCCGCAACCCCAGAACTTGCATTTCAACAAAGTCTGTAGGTGGGTATGAACACATCAGAGTCTAAGGCGTTGTAATTCTTGTTAACGCCGTCCCTTCTGCGGGGCCATGTTTCTTCCCAGCTCAAAGAGATTATCGCTTGGATACCTATCTTTGGTCTCTCACAGTTTCAGTGGTCTAAACTTATTTCAATAGTCATTTGTGTGAGTTCCTATAGAAAGGCAGCTGACAGGTCTAAAGAATGAGTGGTTTGGTTGAACAGTTCCTGCTACCCCCACCAGACTCAAGGGGACACTGAAGCAGCTTCATGCTGCAGGTCCTGACAAGGTCAGAGGGGTGAGGAGTAAGAAAGAGGCTGCGTNGAAAGTCTGTTGAAACTGGTATAAGGGTATTCCTGTGATTTGGACCAGAGTGAGGCCCAGGAGCTGCACAGTCGTTGGCGCTGCTAAATACCTGGGAGAAGATGGGGCTCTGACCCAGCGGGAATGCAGGTTGCAGAGTGGCCTCTGGGCGGCACCAAGCACGCGCGGTGCCACAGCAAGGCACAGCTCAGCCCTGGCTGGGGCGCAGAGCTGACTCAGGACGGGAGGTGGCGCTGCGGGGTCGTGGCTTACTCCGGGCTACCACAAGCCCGGGGGTGGCCTGGGGAAAACACCTGGGCAGGTGTGGGCGGAGTCTAGGGGGGCGGTCCTAGGCCTGGCCCACGGGCGCTCCTGGCTGTGCCTCCTGGAGATGCTGGCTTTATGTAGTCAGAAGAAGAGGAGCGTCCCCAGACCCTGCACACGCCAGCCGCGATCCTTCGGATCTGAGAGGTAAGTCCAGTCGCGTCGGGTCGGTCCGATTCCCGGGTTCCAGGTACCTGAGCAGCCACCGGGCGCGGTGGCTTCCAAGAAAAAGATTACGCTGTCCGCGGGTGGCGGGATGCTGAGACATTTCCCAGGCGATCTGGGTCCAGCTCCGGCTTCTCCCGAGACCCCGGCCGGGGATACAGAGCTGAGCGACAGGCGCTTCTGAACCAGTGGAGAGCGGAGGGAGCGCGTCTCGGCTCTTCTCTGCCCAGCTCATCCCGCTGCCCAGCCTTGAAGAGCACTTGACCGCGACTGTTCCTTTCAGCCCCTGGAAATCTTTTCTTTGGAGGTGACTTGTAGAAAGAATCAAGCACTTGAAGTGGGCTGGTTGGAAGCGGCTGCCGACTCGGGAGCTACTACAAAGCAGNTGGCTTTTGCCACAAGACTGCNCCAGGTTGCTCCCCAGGGCCTGCAGCGTGTCAGTGGGGTAGCGCTGTCCCATAGCCTTGAGCCCTTGCTTCTGAGTCTCAAACTATTTCCGAACAACACCGTGGCATGGAGAGAATTGAAACGTTCCCTCGTCCCAGGCTTTCGTGCCCAAGTTCTAGGGTGAACAGAGCCTCGCAAATGTCTCACCCCTTGCCAANCTTTATTTCCATCACAGGGAAGAGGCAAGGTTTGGGGGCAGGTGAGAGAAGAGAGCAGGTGTCGGGAAGAAACCAGGAACCTGGAATTTCAAAGAATTTACTGTGTGGCCTTGGGCAAACAACCTAACTAACCTCTTTGCACCTCACTTTGCACTTCTGTGGGATGGAGCTAGTAATAACACCTCATTTAGTCTGCAGTGAGAATTAAATTAGGTAAAAATGTTGGAATAGGAAGCCTGGGCTCGGGTTTAGCCAGCTGCTATTATTGCCGCTGCTGCAGCTGTCACATGTAACCACTGTCATTATTTAGGGAACAGCATAACTAGATTCTCGGATTCAAATCCTAGCTGGGACACTTTCTATTATGACCTTGGGCAATCTACTTAGTCTATCCGTGTCTGTTTCATTTGTTTGATAGGGAAATTATGATCCCTACCTGAGAAGATGGTTGAGTGCATTCAGTCAGCTAACCCCTAAGATGAGTTCTGAGTGTATCAGCTTCAAATTCCTCTACCAAAGCCCCACAACCTAGTGCTAGCTATAATCTTGCTTTGCCTTAGAGTTGAAATGTTTATGTGGACATTCTGGAGTTCCCCATCACATCACTGGCTGATCCTCTAGGGAAGAGATGAACAGACAGAGGAACCCCAAGAATCATCTTCGGTGAGAAGACCTAGTGTTAGGAACAAGAGTGTCCAGAATTCAGCTTCTGGCAAATGTCTGGCAGAGGAGGGAACCATCTCTGGGCTGCAGTTTTATACAAATTGATCCTGGAGCTATGCTTTAAAGACAAACTGCTAACTTTCTTCCATCCTTTCTTCC
>LZPO01044392.1:65497-77759 GCA_001675575.1 Neotoma lepida
GGCTGCAAAGCAGGGCTGCAAGGGAATCAGGGGAGTCAGAGTCGAGCCGGGGCTGCAGAGCTGGGAAAAGCAGAAGAGGCAAGAGTGACCAGAAACTGAGTTGGTCAGAGGTGTGCCCTGAAGGCAAAGCTCAAAACCAAAATCAGGCCTCAGACTCATTCTCTACCTCCAAAGTCCCCCACTGTCTTTCTCCTTTCCTCTCTCCTTTCCCATCTTTCCTTTTTCCTTTCTCCACCCATATTCGATCCATAATTATTTATTTAGCTTTTGTAAATTGTCAGACACTTTGCTGGGTTCTGGGGCACAACACAGAATAACCCTAACACACTGTTTGCCCTAGTGAAGCTTAGACCACAGTGAGGGAGTGAACTATTAACAAATATATTTATGATACTACAAATAATAACAGTGGTCATTTAATCACCTATGTGCATATATATATATATATATATATATATATATATACTCCCTTTTAAAAATTAACATTATTTATATATTTATATACTTGGAAACAGTCATGTTATTTAGCTCAGATTGGTCTTGAACTTGTGATCTTCCTGCCTCAGCCTCCCAAGTGCTGGCACTGTACCCAGCTATATTTCTTATACCTATAATAAACATATTGAGCCTTGCCAATGACCTCATTTTACAAATAAGCAGGCTGGGAACCTGAGACAGAAAAGCTAAGAAACCTGTCTAAGGTCACATAGCCTGGATTAGGATGGAGACTTGAACAAGGCAGGTAGTTTGACTATGAAATTGATATCTTTAACTACTGTACTCTGTCACGACCTCTACAGAAAGCAAGAGGGAGAGAGAAGGGAGAGTTATGAGAGAAACTGGGACCATTTGGTATAGTGACGATTTAAAAAAAAACAAAAACAAAAACAAAAACAATGCCATTATGTTTCATGTAGTCAGCTCTTGTTTTCTGTGTGTTCGGGTGTTGTCAAGGTGACAGTCCCAATCTCTTGCCTCCCAGCACTGGTTGGAGGATGCGCTGTGGGCAGAGGCAGATTGTGATGGGTGGAAGTGGAGCCTGCACCCATACAGTTAGCAGTTACTTATGTGTCCTCATTTGGGCTACTTTATGGGAGGCACCTGAGAGTCAACACTCCAGAAATACTAACTGGAGGAATCAACATACTCCAGAACAAGTAGATAGAGGTGGCAAAGGTGAGAAGCCAGTGGTCATTCTGAATGGTGCAAATAGTGAAGACCTGGTCACCTTGGCCGAGGAAGTGGTCAGGAGACACAGGGCCGACACCAAGATGAAAGGCAACACGTAGAAGCAACAGCATTGTGCTAGAGGTCTTTCTTCTCCGTGACATTTCCTTTCCACTTTGGTAGGTACAGTGCTGTGAGTGACCTTCTGACTGACTTGGATAGTGAGACAAAACAGGCCTTGCTGTCCCTGTATGGAGTCAAAGATTTTCCAGAGGCTAAAGCTCAGAAACACCGAGAAGCAAGATCCATGCGATCCGCTTGGGAAGGCTCACCACCCAGATTCCACAACCNGATCCCACTGCTGGTCTTCAGTGAGAATGAGAAGGGAAAGGCCAGGGACTTCTTCACTGGTCGGAAGCGGAAAATCGATGGGAAAATCATTCACAAGGCTTCCAATGTCATGCATGTTCANGAGTCAAAGAAATTGGTGGGATTTCAGTTGGTAAGACTCACTTTGACACACAGTTCATAGGTATGGGAGGGGAGCTGGGGGGGGTGGACTCAGAGTCTCTTCTTGATCATTACAGCCAATAAGCCAACTGTAAGATTTATACCTTGTTAGAGTGANTTGCTGGCAAGCAACTAAAACCAGCCTCAAGCAGGTTTAGGCATGGGCGAAGTCTTAAGAGAGGACCACTGACTCACAAGAGCTTTTTAAAGACAGAAATTTGGGGAGATCTAGTGGTCTAGGGAGCAAGAAATTTTGGGATTCATTTGGATACTGATGCTGAATTAAAGAGGCCATTTTCATACTTCCTGTTAATGCCTAAGATGCAGATTCCATCTTGGGAATCTACTTAGCCAAGCTTGGGGAATACTTCCTGACAGGGTCCCAAAACAGAATTGCTGCACAGATATCAGAAAGGGGAAAATNAACTATAACATATGCACCAGGGTTCCCAGGAGTACTTGCCTTCATGAGGTGCCATGGCCAGGCTTCTTATCTCCTCTCTGGCCCCACTCAAGTGGCAATAGGAAGCAGCTATTCACTGAAAATNAATTCTATTACCCTCCTGGACAAAGATTGTCACTACTGTGCCTCTCCATGCCACCAATGGAGCATGGACNGGGACTATTTCTTCACCTTGATAGCCTTGATTATGAGACTTTTGAACCTAACAATACTTTCTATCAATCTAAACAAATTCTCAAGAATGAAAAAGGGCCCTCATCAAAAATCATTGAGACTTCAAAATCTTCCTGGTTCCATTCATATGATATTTACATGATTCTCTTGATACCAAATTCCTTGGACATTTGTCCTTTTAGGACACTTTCCAAGCCCAGAGTGATGAGAATGCCTGGAATGTCCCATGGCTTCTTTCTAGAGCCCTCATAATTAAGTATTTNAAACACGAGCCCTTCCAACCACTTGCTAAGTGTAGNTGAGTAGGATGGTATTCCAGCTAACATTCTGTCAGTGACATACTCCATACGTTAGTGCCTTGGCTGAGATCCTACGGAGAGGTAATGTCAGAGTCTGGGCTAGAATCCAGATTTCTAGATTGTGTCTATAACAAGAAATAGAAGAGTTCAGTAGGAAGACAGTGACATTAATCAGCTAAACCCTGGATATATGGGGACCCTAAAAACTTACCTTGCTTCTTGTCCAATGGCAGGCAGTAGCAAGAAGTCACAGGAGTTGACCTCAATGTCCTTCCTTGCTCTCTCTTCTATCTTTGAGGTTTGAGGTTGACCTCTTCAAGCTCCCGGAAGTAAGGGGAAACCAACCTTGTTCCCAAGGATCTAACCTGGCATCTGTAATTCATCTCAGTCCTTCCAGCAGCAATGGAACTGACAGCCTGGTGTCTCCTCTTATTCACAGTGCTCAAATGACACCTCTGACTGTGCCACCTACACCTTCAGCTCAGGAATCAATGCCATCCAGGAGTGGTACAAGCTTCACTACATGAACATCATGGCCCAGGTACCTCTAGAGAAGAAAATCAACATGAGCTATTCTGCCGAAGAACTGCTGGTGACCTGCTTCTACGATGGGATGTCCTGTGATGCCAGGTCAGGAGTGGACACTCTCTGAGGACCAGAAGCTCTAACCTTAGGCCTCTTTCCACGCACCTGCAGCTCACCTGTAGGTCTTAAGAACACTGACTCTGCCCTTCGGAAAATCACTTACACGGGAGCTAGGTTCCAGGGTCACTGGGAAAATGTACCTGGTGTGGAATCATATCTTTTTTTTTTAGAGAAAGAGTTTCTCTGTGTAGCCCTGGCTTTCCTAGAACTCACTCTGGCAAATCATTATATCTTTAAACCCATTAAATTACCTGTCACAACACAAGGTAGTCAATAGCATGCATGTAGCTTTGTACATTATTATGATATATGAGAGCCAATACTCTGGTAGGAAGGAAGGAAGGAAGGAAGGAAGGAAGGCTGTCTCTTATACACATCTAGATGTGTATAAGAGACAGGGGACATTCTGAGGTGACCCTACCAGTCTGAAGTTTAACTACCTTCTTTTCTAAATTCTAAGCCTTCCTGACCCTTCTATACATTAATATACACAATGGTCCTTGCAAATGTTGAGTGTTTGGGGTTAGGGTTAGGGTTAGGGTAAAGGGTTACCTGAGGGTAAAGGTACTGAAATTACATAATGGCCATAGGATGGGACGCCTCTGAGGCTCATTTCATGGAGCTGGGGGTTTGAAAAGCTTCAAGTGTTATCTGAGAAATTCAAGGGTAGAGGAATTTGGGGGCAGGCATGTGACATGAAGACTATCATATCAGGGATGAGGATGTAGTTCAGCTGGTTGAGTGATTGCTTAACATGCACCAAGCCTCAGGTTCCACCNTTAGGTATGGTGGTACACGTCTGTACTCCCAGCACTCCAGAGATAGAAGCAGGAGGATTGGATGTTCAACGTTATTCTGNGCTACATGGGGAATGTGAAGTGAGCCTAGGATACATGAGACCCTATTTCAAAGACAAAATAATATCAAATCAAAATAGAGATGGCAGTNAGAGGATTAAGAGTGAGAACAAAGGGCAGAGTCTAATTCTATATCAAGGCATATCAACCTGGCTGAGGGGCCTGTTCATTTCACCAGAGGAAAATGGCAAGAGTGAGGCACATTCATATCCATTATCCCAAAGGAAAGCTTTCTCCATCAACACTGTGCTTCCTGACTTCAGCTGGGATACACGAGGGATACACCAGCCCAGCTCTTTATGAACCTTTCTCTTCCTCCACAGGAACTTCACTCTTTTCCACCATCCAATGTATGGAAATTGCTACACGTTCAACAACAGAGAAAACGCCACCATCCTCAGCACCTCCATGGGGGGCAGCGAGTATGGTAAGGAAACCTGAGTGGAGGGGACCCTGAGACACTGGAGTAACTATCCTGATGGCAGCAGGAGAAGTGGGGATGTTTAAGCTTCTAGTCCCCTCCACCTGGCTCTAAAGCAAAGGCATACTTCCCTCTCCCAGGATACGGGAGCATCCATGTTCATTCTTTTCTTCGATATGGGTGTGTTTTTCTTTCTAACGCCTCTATCTTTGAGAGAGCCACAGGGACACTGCTGGGCTTCCTTTAGCTGACAAACCACTCTGGTTTAAGCTCGTTGCTGGGGTGACTAATACTGGGCAGGTGGCGTCTAAACAGAGCTAAACCCAGATGGACTGAATAGGAGATTAGGCAGGCAGACACACCTTTAGCTCAGTTAAGATGACAGATTCTGGAGCCAAACCCCAGCTCTGCCTCTCACTGTGTGACCTTGGTTACTGCCCTTCAACTATAAAATGAGAACAGTCACAGTAGCTCCCATAAATGTTATTCAGAGCACTTAGAATAAGACCTGGAACACACTCAAGCTACCATACCAAAATACCATAGTTTGGATGGCATCAACAATAGACATTAATTTCTCACAATGCTGAAGGCTGGAAGTTCCAGATCAAGATGCTGGCACTTGTGGATTCAGATAAGGCTTCTCTTCTTGGCTGCAGGTGGCTGTCTTCTACCTGTATCCTCACATGGCCTTTCCTCTGTTTCAAGAGGGTGCTGTGATGTCTCTCCCTTTTATAAGGACACCAGTCCTATNAGATTAGAGCCATGCTCTTAAGGCCTTATTGAGCCTTCATTAAAGCCCTATATCCAGATGCCTTCATACTGGAGGCTGGCACTTTGCCCTGTGAATCTGGACTGGGGAAGGTACACACTCTAGCCACACACACTGTGTGTGCAGCCATCACTGATATCACTACTGCCACCATTACAACTGTTTTATGACATCACTACTTCTGCCATGTCTACTTTATAAAGAAGGTAAGAACATGGCAGACTGGCTTGGTTTCCTCACAGAAGGAACTCCTCCATGCCTTTTCTGTGGTGCTGAGGATCAAACCAAGGGCCTTGCATATGCTGGGCAAAGCACACTGCTGCCGAGCTGCACCCTTAGCCTTTGCTTATTTTGAGATAGGGTCTCACTAGAAAGCCCAAGAAGGCCCCAAACTTGTGAGCTTCCTACCACAGCCTCCTGAGTATAGAGAGTACAGACATGCATGTACCACCATGGCCAACCAAAGGGAATTCTTGTAAAGTTCAATGTAAATACAACTTAATTTGTTACACAGATAGATTCTTGTTAGGAATAACCAGGCTCCATTATAGGGGAAATCTGGAATCCTGGCTTTCATAACTCTGAAATCTGTGTTCTTTCCAAGACCATGAGAAGCTGTGACCCAGAATGCACATTTCAGTGGCAAGAGGCTGGCTGGGAACTAAGTGAAGAGGGGCAGAGTTCTGGCTCTGCTTTGTAGAAGCTGTGTGGCCTCCTGTACACCACATCCCTCTCTGGGCTCAGTTCTCTTATTTACAAATAGAAAGGGTTAGAATAGCTCTGACGTTCCCATCTTTCAATTCACACAGATTCTACCCATTCATTCATTCATTTGCTAAACACTGTCTACTGTCTGCTGGCCCCACTTTGAGGAGCTAGGGATACAGTGGGTAATGAGAGATGCCATTTCTGCTTTTAGGGAACTTGCATTCCCATGGAAAGAGACATTAGGGAAATGAATAAGCATGCAGAGACATGATTTAATCACAATACTAATGAGAGGTAGCAGGGAGGAGGGGGAGGGAGCAGAAAGGGAGATGACAGAGTGGCTGGACTCAGAATGGGAAAAGAGCTGGAAAAGAGAGGGCTCAGAAAGATCTCATTGAGGGGGGTATTTAAAGATGAGAAGGCCCATGTTCACATTCACAGGAGCAGTCTGGGTTCTAGAGAAGGAAATAAATCCAATATGTTCTAGAGAGATAAATAAGGTATGTTAGTGACTTTTCTGTTGCTGAGATAAAACAACACGACCAAGGTAANGTAGGAAAGCATTCAGTTGGGCTTACAGTCCCAGTGGGTTGGAGTCCATGGTGACAAGCAAAGACATGGCGGCAGGAACTCAAAGCTTGAACTGTAAGCAGGAGGCAGAGAGCACACTAGGGGTGGCAGAAAGTNTCTGAAGCCTCAAAGCTNACTCCTGTGACATCTCCTCCAAGGCCATATCTCCTAATCCTTCCCAAACAGTTCCACCAACTGGGGACCAAGAATTCAACATATGTGTCTATGGGGGCATTCTTATTCAAACTACTACATAAGAGCAGTGTGCTTGGAGCTGATCCAGAAAGGGAGAGAATGGGATAAGTTGAGGATAAAGGCATAGATCAGGCTACATCTTCATAGCCTTGATGGTGACAGGCAGGGAGAATCAATGGCATTCTCCTATATCCAAAGGGATTTTACTGAAGGGCTTCAGGTGGTGATCTGACCTGATTTCCAGTCTTTAATGTTCCATCTGGCAGCTGGGTACAGAATATATTCTGCATAGAGAACAAGAGCAGGGGAAGGAGAGAGGTTAAACCAACAACCAGATACACCATCANGTTTATCTCTTCCCCAGCTCCACTCTGCAAACAGCCACAGCACTAGAGGTACCTTTAGATGCCCAATAGAACTTCCTTTATCAACAACTACATAGATTCACGTGTCTTGGACAGTTCCTTTTTATTCAGCATGGATTCATCACTGTGACTATGATTTGTGTTTGANTCACTACTTTGAACTTGCAATAAGCAGATCAAACACAAGTCCTACTGTCTTAGAGATTCCAGTCTGGTTTTCACCACCTTTTACTTTTGGGAGTCCCTGGGTCTTGGATTGGAGGCTCCCCCAAGCCCCTGGGGACTGTTTTGCTAGCCTTTGACCACAGCAAACTGCTCTGTCTCTCAGGACTACAAGTCATCTTATACATAAATGAAGATGAATACAACCCCTTCCTGGTGTCGTCCACGGGAGCCAAGGTGCTTATCCATCAGCAGAATGAATATCCCTTCATCGAAGATGTGGGGACAGAGATTGAGACAGCAATGTCCACCTCCATAGGAATGCACCTGGTAAGAGGATATTNACTGGCTTATGTTTAGAAAAGCTTTTGTTTTTTATTTTGAATGATGGCTACAGAAGTACAGCTAATGAAAAAGGATTCTGTTTTCCAAGGGAACATGGATCTATACTTTCCAATGGCTACCCCAATGGTCATTCCAGGATCATATTCAAGTTTGTGTTTGCATCTTCCATATGGATTAGCAAGCACAGGATGCCATCTGGGGAAGTAACTCAGGAAAACTCCCTTGTTAAAAACAAAACAAAGCAACAGTGTTTATGGAACTGAAGCATCAGATACTAGCTATAGATTTGTCAGCCAAGTAAGGAGAGCAGATAACATCCTTCTAGGATGCTTCCTGGCACATGCTTGGGGCAGGGGCAGGAGGAACGACACAGTGATACCCACTTAAAGTTATGGAGTTTTCAAAGGTCTGTTCAGTCTATGGCCATACCACCCTGAACACGCCCGATCTCGTCAAAGGTGTTTAGCCCATCACACTTCCAGCAATTTCACCTCATCTACCAAGAATTCTTTCTACCCTCAAGCCTTTGATCTTCTGTAACCTAAGTGCATACTGGAACCCACATGCCTATCAGAAGAAGCATGCATGGACCCCAGACACCAAATAACATACCTTATTATTCCACTCTTAATCTTTGCCACTCTGACAAGAAGGCATTATATCCATTGTAGTTTTTCTTACATTCTTCCTTAGTGGAGAATTTTTTTTTACCTGTGTGTGGTGGAAAAACTAGACAAACAATCTATTTATGAACTATTGCTTATATCTTTATTGGCATCTGTGTTTAATGTCTCACTGTAAACTCCCAGCCATTGCACCTCACAAACTTAGTCTCCAGAGCAGTGGTTTCCAAAATCTAAACCATCAGACTCAGATTTTCTAAACTAGAATCTCTGATCATCAAGGATCAAAATCTTGTGATCACAAGAGTCAATACTATTAAGAAATGTGACTTAGAAACTTAAGCAATTCTCAGTCAGCGGTTATGAGGTGATGTGGTGGGCTTGACTGACCCTCCATCATGTAGTCAGTCAAGAGTTATTTTCTNCATACTTCATCAGTGCTAAACCCAGTGGAATCCAGCAGAGAAAATCATCAGATAGAAAGTATGCAAATGACAAATTATAGTCACTATGTGCTATGAAGGAGAAGTGAGGCTTNACATAGTGAGTCCTGTCTATAACCCTAGTACTTAAGAAGTCAGAGCTGAAGAGTTCCAGGCCAGCCTAGACCACATGGAAACACATTACCTCAAAAAGCAAAATGAGAGGCAGGTGGTAGGAGGGCTTCGTAAGAGCATATCATGGGTGTCTTGGTCAGTTTTCTGGTTAAAAGCCTAAAATTGGATTATTTATAGAGTTGAGACTTTTGTTTGGCATGAAATTTGGGGCTGGAGAGTCCAGCACAGTGGTGACCATTGGTAAAGGGTCTTTTTGCTGCATCNTAACAGGACAGGGGCCTCACAGAGTGAGCACGCTAGCTCAGGTTGCTCTTCCTCTTATAAAGCTACTAACNCCATCATAGGGACCTACCTTATGCCCTTATCTCCTAATGATTCTCCAGAGANCCCATCCCCAAATATTATTAACACATGAGTTTGGGGATTACATTTCTAACACATGAATTTTGAAGGGATACATTTGAACCATAGGAATGGGATACTGACCCAAGGGAAGGGGAGATTCAGGGTATGCTATTCTGAGGAAATGTGGTTTAAGCATCACTAGTAGAGATGATGAAGTAGAATGGTGGTGGTACCTGGGACATCTGTTCCTTCAATGTGTAGGGGATGAACCATTCTGATAGTCATCTGGTGATACAGATGCTCTCAGACACAAATCGCTTGAGACTTTTGTTCCAACATAGGAGATAGGTAATGTGTACAGCTTGGGCTATATGAATGCTGATTTCCCAAAGAGACAAAAGCATCTTGATTCTTCAGTATGCTCAAATGAGGAATTGGAAAACCTGGGGTACCACTGATTTTCTCTGTTCACCAAAGAGCCGAAAGCTCTCAGAAGACAACAGTGGANATTTCCACCCAGCATCCCCCACACTGTTTTCTCTGAACTCTGAAGAAGGACTTGGACTTTTCAGNTCTTTCTTCCCTTACTCTTTCATCCTCTCTCTGCCTCCTGCCCCTTGTAGTGTCTGTAAATGGTTAAGAGTAAGCTTTCAAAAATTCAAAAAAGCGGATTCTACCCTCTGGGTCTCTGTTTTGAGCTTGGGAACATCCACCATATTATTAATCAAACACTCTCTATACCAAGGGTAGGGAAACAAGGATCTGGTTGAGTTTTCTGCCACACCTGTAGAAAATCAAAGCCACGCAGCAGGGTCAGTCAGCCGGAGGTATGATTGATGACCATGCAGAACAACAGCAGAAAGACAAGGATCACTCAGAGGTCAGCAGGGAATCACTAAGAATAAATCCAAACAAACTAGACTTCCTTCCTTTTTCATTTTTCATGTTTGTTTGCTGACTTATTATTTGTTGATAGGTATGGTAAGCTNATAGACTTCGTTAAGGAATTAGTCAACAAACTTTTCTTATTATTTTAAAGGCCTATATGGCTTAACATGTCCAAGACTCTGAATATCAAAAGATGAACCCAACCTTTAAGAGGAGAAGAAAAAAATCAACACACCTGGGCTAGGGAGGCAGTTTGCTGGTGGAGCATTTGCCTAGTGTGCACATTTGCTAGTGCTAGGTTCTAGCAACACACACACACACACACACACACACACACACACGCACACATACGCACATGCACATGCATGTGCACATACATAATTGATCAATTGTTGATTGATTCATTGATCAACATGATCTGCAACACAGAGTTTGTGTCTGGGGAAACAGGACTCTTTCTGTCTTGTACCTCATCTCAGATCTCGGAACATAATATATTCCCAGTAATTACTGGGTAGATGCATGGATGGAAGAATGGATGATTGGGTAGCTGGATGGGTGGATAGCCAAACAGAGGCTATTAGGAAAGC
Source organism: Neotoma lepida (assembly GCA_001675575.1). Lineage (NCBI taxonomy): Eukaryota > Metazoa > Chordata > Mammalia > Rodentia > Cricetidae > Neotoma > Neotoma lepida. Next base: position 76,154 of record LZPO01044392.1, read on the forward strand.
TTCCAAAATGATGAATTCTTGAAGAATAAGTTCCTGCCAAATGATATCAGGAAAGGCTAGTCCAAATAGAGAGCACAGCAACTATAAAAGGGCTGTGGGTAAGATGTTAAGCCACATAGCAAAACTTTTTGAACCTTGAAAGCTGGATACAGTGCCACATGCCTGTAATTCTAGCATTCAGGAGGCTGCAACAAGAGGATCAGGAGTTTGAGGGCAGGCTGGCCTACATAGTGAGACTTTGTTTTAAAAATATCATTTGGATTAAAGTCCAATCAATATGCTGGAGACAGCACATTAATAACAATTTCTGAGAGAAACATTAAGAACCTTCACTAGGGCAATGGCTGCAAAGGTGAGCAGGAGGGAGAAGTANAGAGAGTATGAAGCCCCAGGGCTTGACAACTGATGCTATTGAGAAAAGCTAGGGGAAGCTAGATGGATATTTGGGTCCTGGCTGAGCTGTGGGGTGGGTCAGTGTCAGGCTCAGAATTAGGGAATAAAAGAGAAAGGGTGTTGAAGATGACTACATCAGTTCAAGACTTGCCCAATTAGTTGTGTCTTGAGGGCTAGAACAGGTGAAGTTAAAATGTCCAGTAATCGAACCTGGAGCTCAAAAGAACATCTGGGAGATATTTCTAGGCTTGGAAATAAATGCCATCACCCAAGACCTGAAACAGAACCCTCAACATGAACTGTTTAGGAGCCGAGCAGAAAGAACATAGAGAGGCAGAGAAGCAGAAGCCAGGAGGAATCTGTGTCAGATAACTGGTAGAGCATCTCGGGAAGGTGTGTCAAGTGCACTTGAGAGGTCAAGCAAGAAGAAAGGTGAGAGAAGTTCTCTGAGTCTGGAGACCAAGAGGACACTGGCATTCTTTGCCAAGACAGCCTTCGGTGGAAGGAGTGGAACAGAAACTAGAGTACAATAGGTTGGATGGTGAATGGGAGTTGAGGAAGTGAACAGGGGTGGACCATTCACTCCTGGAGGTGTAGGGCTGAGTCATGGAGCAGAGAGACACTGCACTGTATTGCAAGCCCCACAATATTCCTTTACGTTCAAGTTTACTCATCAATTCTTTTCACAAGGATGTGTATCTCAGGGATTTAGGACTCAGGGGTTTGATTTTGCACTTNGATTGTATGATCTCCACACCTTGGTTACCTCATCCGTATAATGGGATTGTAACAAAAATGCTGCGCTGTGGCTGGTGGGAGTTCAGTGAGTTAATGTCGGCTAGGCACTTGTGTTACATGCACTACATGCTTGACATATAACAAGTGCTCAGAAAAATGTGCTAGCATTCCTGTACATGCTTGGAGAAAAGAGATGTGGCCAGGCATGATAATGAATGCCTGTAGTCCCTGCACTTAGGAAGTGGAAGCAGTCACAGATTTGATGCCAACCTAGGATGCACATCAAGACTTGTCTGAGGGGCAGCAGAGATATTAGGGAAGGTTTATGTTTTCTTTTTAATAAGCCTTTCTTTTATGAGATACATATGTAATACNCACATGATACATATCCATATTACTATATAACACTATATTATTGTATCATATGTATGAAGAATACTAATTACACATATATAAAATATACTAATTATTTGCT
>LZPO01044392.1:82583-101675 GCA_001675575.1 Neotoma lepida
GTCAAAATTATCTACACCTTGTAGGTAAGAGATTTACTGTAAGCATATTGTAAATTGTTCTCAGAAAACACTGAAGCTTAGGGAAGTCAAGTCATTCAATCTGAGGTAGCACCACTGGGATCTGAATTCAGACTTATTGCAACTTCGTGCCCTTCCCCCCAATTCTTACTGCATAGCTAGAGAGCCTGTCACTGCAGCTTGGGTAGGGACGATTGGCCATTGACCATAATGTAGTTGTTGCAGAAGGGGCCCCTTAGGAGGGCTCAGAATCCTACCACCTTGGTTCATGGTCAGATAAGAAGGTCAGGGTTGGCTCCTGGATTCTGCTTCTATGGGCAGCCTATGGCACCATCTCAGTTACATCCTCTGGAGCTAGGTAGAGTGAGGGCACCCCTTCTGCAATAGGGAAAATCTTCCATTCCTGAAAGTCTCACTCTGAAATGTACACNGTGGAAACCGATTACAGCATTGCTCTGGGTGAGCTGGGAGACCCGTTTGCTTACCGCTCAACCCTCTGTAGTGGCCCTGAGACAGGATGTAGGTGTTGCACAGTTTTGACACAGGCAGCAGGAGACACAGCTCCACCTTGAGCAGCCTGGGTTCTTTTTAAAGACCTTTATCTGGGTAAAGCCAGGAGTTTGACTTTCGTTCGCCACAGAATAGAATCTCAGGATTGGTCAGTGTGAATCAGAACTGGAGGTGTGGCAGGGCTGGAAAGCATCCTGGCAAAGTTCCTCCAGCTGAGTCTGTGGAGGAAAAACCTCCACCTACCAGGAGTGAGTGAGGAGAAAGTCCTGAACCATCCAAGGCTCCCATGGAACAAGCATCATTGCAAACACAGACCATTGGGTCCNGAGATGTCATTTGGAGTCTATGACTTCTATGCTTTCTGAGTACCCGTGGACTGCCAGAGTCCCAGCCACCTTTGCTGACGTTCCTTGGCTCACTGAAGCACACAGACCCCCTAACCTGGATGCCTGATGGTATTCCTGCTGCAGCCAGCAAGTAGAGCCTGTGGCAGATTCTGGCTCTTGTGGACATGTCAGCAGGATCCTGGGCCCCAAGATTCCTAGGGAGCTTGCAGCTCACAACAGTCCGGAGGGTGGCAAGGAATAGAGGTGTCCTTGGGGAGAGCTACAGCTTGGCTTCTCTGCATTTTATTTCCCAGCCCAGCCTTGGCAGACGCTAGAATCTCTAAGTGGATTTGCCATTNAGCTTTAAGGCTATTGATTCTGCACTGACTGGAAACAAACTCATTTCTCATTAGCGATATTAGTGGAAAGAACAGGTTAGATAACAAAGTTATATCTGTCTTGTCTGTCTGTCTGTCTGACTGTCCATCAGGATGAAGCAGCCACTTTTCCCTTTGCTTGCTTCNGTTGCTCCAGAGTTTCAAAGTGAGCACGGCCAATTGCCCTTCAGGAACTTGCAGTTAATTGAGGGAGACTAATGGGTCAGCAGATGAATTACAAAACAAACAGAGAGAGAGAGTAGCCTTTCCACATGCTCCTGGTCTGTTCCTATCTGTGTGGAGCCTCCCTGTTCTTTGTTTTGCCCAATTATCAATGTTTCTTTTAGAAACATGCCATCGTTTGCCTCTTTAGCCTCGATCTACAANAATGTGCATGGTGTACGGGTGCACACATGCATTCTCACATGTGAGCAGACTGCAGACCCTCACTCTAGGCTGGCTACGATTTCTCTTTAGTTTCGCTCCTCTTCAGAGATGTTATCGCTTCCCATTCTTCTTCCTTTCTTTGCTTATTTATTTATTTACTTATTTATTTATTTTGTTATCGTTCATTTGTTTTTTCTTTTTTTCTTTCTTTGTCATGTCTGGATTGTTTATTTGCTTTGACATATAGTAAGCTGGAGGCAAAGTTGGTGAACTGCTGCCCGTGGATGGATAGGGCTTTGAACTTTGAGTAGTGATGCTGTCCCTCCTCCTATGATCAGGCTATTATTCTGTTTTCCTTGATTCTGCTAAGCAGGTTATAACATCCAGAACCAGAAGGAAAGGGAATGGGCCCTGCTGAAGGGACTGAACCCTTAGGCACCTCACAACCCCACACTTCTTTCTAACCTTCCGGGCCCCCCTCCCAGCGGATAAACAAATGGCTCAGTACCATTCTGGAAGCTGAATTCAGGTTTCTCAGCAGGCGCACGGGATGGTTTTGTCTTAACTCCTTCTCTGATTTGTTTCTGGAGATCTTTCTTCCTGACCCCTATGCTGGGAACTGAAGTCATGCAACCTAGATAAGAGCTCTACCACTGAGCCCCATTCCCAGCTCACATTCCCAGCCCCAGAATTTCTCTCTCTTGCCAGGTTCCAGGCACAATGACCCCTCCTACTTCAATCTTTACTGCTCCCTCTGCCTGGCACTCTTCCCCCAGTTCTCCACAAGGCCAACTCCCTTTTACCATTGCATATTGAGTCAACACAAAAAGGTGTATGGTGATATTTTGTGTATGCTCTAACAAATAAAGCTTGCCTGAAGATCAGAGGCAGCCACTAGTTAGCCATAGAAGCCAGGCAGTGGTGGCACACACCTTTAATCCCAGCACTTGGGATCTCATGCCTTTGCTCCCAGTACTTGGGAGGTTGAGACAGGAAGTGATATGGCTGGGCGGAGAAAGGAATATAAGGTAGGAGGAGACAGGAGCTCAGTCCTTTTTCGGCTGAGGAGTTGGTGAGGTGAGAGGTGGATGTGGCTTGTTCCTCTGTCTCTCTGATCTTTCACCATTTACTCCAATACCTGGCTCCGGGCTTTTATTAAGACCAATTAGGATTTGTGCTACAAAGGTGCTTTGTGAAGCCTTGTAGGGAAAGCTGTGANATGGTCCTNGTCCTCATCTCAGCCTGTTGCTGGGATAAAACAAACAACAAACAGACAAAACAAGCAAACAAACAACTCACCTTGAGCAGANNCTGTTAGCGGAAGAAAAGGCTTACTTGGCTCCTAACTCCAAGTTACAGTCCATCATAGCAGAGGAATGTTGAGATCCCAAGCACTAGTCACACCCTATCCAGTCAAGAGCAGAGAGAAACAATGCANCCATGCTGCCTGCTTGCCTGCTACTCAGCTAATCCTTCTCTACTCTTACACTGTCCAAGGGCCCAAACCAGGGAATGGTGCCACCTACATTCAGGGTAAGTGTTCCTACTTCAAGCAATAATCAAGACTTCACCTTTCCACACTCACACCCACAGACCAACCTGATAAAGACAATTACTCCACTGAGATTCTCTTCCCCGGTGATGTNAAGTTGTGGCAAGTTGATATCTAAAACTAACCATTGTAGGCTATAAAAGAATTTACCAAGACATAAAGCAGAGAAAGAGAATGTATTGAAATACCTTGAAAAAGCAAGTAATGTCCCAGAGCAAGCCCAGACCACCCAGAAGGGGTAAATGTTCTTTTATAGCAGTTAAGTGGGAAGTTATTTTACCATTAAGCAGGCCCATATCTGAGGGGACAAACAAATCCTTCTTTATCTTGTTGGGTAGTAAATTTTACAGTATTTCTGGACAGGTATGGCATATGGCTCTAGATGTCCATGTGAGAGATTGTAAATCAGGATCTTAATGACCATGACCTAATCATTAAGGTGTATGCATTTTGCTCTTCGTTTTGGTCTTTGCCTCTGCCAAAGGGCCCTTTCCCAGAGATGCCTTCCTAATCGCTCTGGAAGATTAACTGTCTCANNCTCCTATGTCTTTCTACTCTGTGTCCTTGAGCATTATCTAAAATTAATCTCATTTAAGAAAAATCTGTGTGTGTGTGTGTGTGTGTGTGTATTGATGTATGTGCCACAGGACATATGCAGAGGTCAAAGACATGTCAGGGGTTTCTTATATCCCAGGCTAGCTGGGTCTCAAGCTTCCAGAGAGTCTTCCGTCTACCTCCCGTTTCCCTGTTAGTGTGCTGGGATAACAGACACAGGATCTACTGTGTCCAGCTTTATGTGGGTTCTGCGGATTTAAACTTGGGTCTTCAGACATATGTGCCAAACACTTTACTCACTGAGCCATCCCCCCAGTCCTATCCCATTGATTGACTCATAAGCTAGTAAGGCAAGGTATCGGATTGGCCACTGGCTGTAGACCCTTCCTGAATACCTGCTCAGCGAGAGCAGGGCGCTTGCCAAGCTTTCTCATTTTGGATTTCACAGTGTCTCCAATGGCACCAGATAACTACTAGGTACTTGATAAACTTAGCTGAGTAACTAAATGAATACTCAGCTTCAGAGGGGCCCCCTCAACTGGGTCGCTAGGAAGGCATTGATGACTGTGTGCTGTTGTAATTGCAGACAGAATCCTTCAAGCTGAGTGAACCTTACAGCCAGTGCACAGAGGATGGCAGTGATGTGCCCATCACGAATATCTACAATGCTGCCTACTCCCTCCAGGTATGGATGGCAGGGCCCTCATCTCTGGGTCATGGCCTGGATCCAAAAGATGAAGTTATATCTAGGCTGAGGTGTGCCTGGGACCAGGAACTAGGGTGAAGNTATCTGGGGTTGGTCCAAAGACCTCAAGTACAAATGATGCCAGCTGATTCCAGTCTTCTTCAGTCCTCTGTAACCAGAGCTTAATTGACTTACTGAGGTTTATGTGGAACACAATGTACAAGGCAGACAGGTCTACTTGCTAAATGGGTCTTGGCAAAGGACAGACAGGAGCAAAAGCTTCCGCAGGAGATGCTGGCTGAGGGGTCAAAAGCTTGGCTTCCAGATACATGTGTGCCCCATGACTTGGGCAAGTTGTATCCCCTTGACAGTTACAGAGTTGTGCTGGATCAGGGTGAGCTAATTGGCAGCTCCTGGACTCCTCCAGGTTGCACACTGATGACTCTAGCCAGAATGGCATTAAAAATTCAGGAAATGTTGTAAGAAAATCCCTATTTCTAGCTTCTCTTGAAAAAAAAAAATGAAGTGATGATCTGGCAAGCCATATCCCAGCAGGACAAACCAGAGAAGGAGCCACCACATTACACAAGCTATAGAGTGACCGAAATCCACAGATCTGACCCCCACAGCATATGACATCACTGGCCCTGTGGGCATTGCAGTTTAAAANCCTTAAGTGCAATGAGCGGTGGACTGTGACACCCCTCTCACAGGCTGGAACTCTGAAGTTGGCCTCCTAGTGGGATGCTAGAAAGCCCATAGATAGCATNTTGGCAGAATATGAAGACTGGAGGCAGGGATAAGGGACTAGAGAGATGGCTCAGGCAGTAAAGCACTTGCCTCAGACAGTATGAGAACACGGGTTCAGACTATCAGAACCCACTTGAAATGCCAGGCATATGCCTATAACCCTAGCAATGGCAAGATGTGGGGTAGAGTCAGGTGNGTCCCTACCTGGTGGCTCATAGGTGGCTAACCTGGTCTACATGGTGAATAAAGTTCCAGGCTATTTTATATCATGTGAGTGCTGACGCTGAGGTAAAAGAGGAAATTGGAGCAACTGCCAATAACCAGTGAGAAGCACAGCCCTAACAGTCCACTACTCAGTTCTAAGTCCTCCACACTGAATCTCTCAGGATTATCACCACAACACCCAGGAAGCTTCTAGTGCAGGGTAGGGGCTTCCAAGCCAAGCTATTAAGGTTTAAATCTCAGGGTTTTTGTTTTGTTTCTAAGACAGGGTCCTAGTTTGTATCCCAAGATGGTCTTGAACTTACTATGTAGCTTGGGCTGTCTCTCTAAGTTGCTATGCCCCTGCCTCTGCTTTCTGAGTGCTGGGATTTTAGGTGTGTACCACCACACCTGGCCCAAATGTCAGTTTTGATATCTATCTTCTGTGTGACCTCAGGCAAATGACTCAAATGGCCACTGTGTCTTTTTTCATCTTTAAGTACAATATTACTCCACAAGATTGTGGTGAGCATGAAATACACGAATATATTAAAACATTTGTCCTCAGTAACTTATCACTAAACATTACCCAGGGCATCTTTCTAATGAACTCACTTTGGGGGGGTCTAAAGTCCATTTGATTGTAGCATGAATTCTTGTAAGCAGACACTCTCAGGCTAGCTAGCAGTCCCTCTTTGTGAGCAAAGAGGTGTGTTTGCATCACCTCTTGGCTCAGTTCTGATGGAAACTAGAGAATTCCATGCTGGGCTTCCTGGAAAAAACTTGACCTTTAAATTTTTTTTAACCATTTTGTTTTCCTTAATTTTATGTGTATGTNATATGGCCAGCATGATAGGAAAAGGCNTTGGAATGTAAGATATGCAGGCANGGNGTTCTTGNCCNCCACCTGCAAGGAGGTTGAGAACATTCTTGGGTATTCTCTTTCAGATCTGCCTGTATTCATGCTTCCAGACGAAGATGGTGGAAAAATGTGGCTGTGCCCAGTACAGCCAGCCTCTGCCTCCAGCAGCCAATTATTGCAACTACCAGCAACATCCCAACTGGAGTGAGTGATCCCACCTCCAGCCTTGCACATCCTAGGAGGGGAATCAGCTTGGCCCAGCAGTGGGCTCCCCTGTGATCTCTTGAGCTCCCATCCTGATTGCCTCTTGCCTGAAGAGGATGTTAAAGGTTCTTTCTATCACCAAGCCTGGCTTGGATTGTACTTTTCAATTATGGACTAAATGCTATGTCCCAGCCTGTGCTAATAGCTTGCCCACATAGTCAATTCTAAAAGCACTGTTGATAGTACTTTTGCACAGAACAGAGAATCAAGGTTCAAAAAGATTAAGTCACTTACCTGAGGACCCACAGGCAAGAAGTCACAGAACTGAACCCAAGAGCTGCCTAACCCCCAACTCAGGTCTTTGTTGTTGTTGTTGTTTGTTTGTTTGTTTTCAAGACAGGCTTTCTCTGTGTACCCCTGGCTGTCCTGGAACTCACTTTGTAGATCAGGCTGGCCTCAAACTCAGAGATCCTCCTGCCTCTGCCTCTTCAGTACTGGGATTAAAGGCTTGTGCCACCAAGCCCAGCTCCCAACTCATGCCTTTAACCAGGAAAAGATACCATTTCCTGACATCACAAGCCAGCAGTGGTTCCCCCCACCTCCCAAACAAACAGCATTTGTAAAAGGTGCAGAAATAAATAACTAGCCTGAGATAGTGGGGCTCCACAGGTAACCCTAGGAAGGGTGTTGTGCCCCAAAGTTCACACCTACCTTTCTCCCTGTCCCCCCAGTGTATTGCTACTACCAGCTGTACCAGGACTTTGTCCGAGAAGAGCTGGGCTGCCAATCAGTGTGCAAGCAATCCTGCAGGTGCGTAGATCTGGAGGGATGGGGCAAGCAGGGCTGTGCTAGGCCAGCGGCCCGTGTTCACTCTGTGCTCTTCTCCCCTAAGCTTTAAGGAATGGACACTGACCACTAGCTTAGCACAGTGGCCATCTGAGGCTTCTGAGGTAAGTTCTATCCTCCTCCCCACCCCCCACCTTTGGTGTCCTCAACTATTCTACTATGGAGGGGAGGGGCATAGTTCCCNGGTGGGTAGACCTAAACTGCCAAGGCCAGAGAAAGGGGTGTGTGTGACTGAGGAAGGGGGCNGTGGGTAGCCCTGAGCACATTCTTTCTTTCTCCATCACAGAAATGGTTGCTGAATGTTCTCACCTGGGACCAAAGCCAACAAATAAACAAAAAGCTCAACAAGTAAGTTCACCTCCACCCAGTTCCCTCTGCCTCTGTCCGACACAGGCTCCGGGCCCTTTGCTTGCTTCCTCATTGCCAAGCCCTCTCCTTTTCCTTCATTCATTCAATCATTTAGCCAACAAATATTTACCGAGCTCCTATCATGAACCAGGCCCTGCTCAGACTTTTGTTTGACCATGATCCACCATATGAAATACATTTTGCATTGTGGCCCATTGAGTCTATAACTGGAATAAAGCATGCAACAGTATTTCCTTATGATGTACAAAGCACTTGGGCTGATTTTTAGTTGACACACAATGCTCTGGCCAAACCAATTGTTTACAGTTGTCTTTCTGTACCCTCAGGGCATCTGTTCCACCACTCCCCCACGAATACCAAAATCTCTGAATGCCCAAGTCCTGTATGTGAAATGGTTCGTNTTTGCATATGAACCACCACATCCTCTCATCCGTTTAAGTCATCTCTAGATTCCTTGTGGTGCCCAATGTGATGTAAAACCTATGGAAATAGCTGTCATATTAGATTGTTCAGGGAACCTGGCGCTAAACAAGTCTGTGCATGTTCAATCCAGATGTAACTCTTTTTCCTCTCAAAAATCCCCCTCCATGGTTGGTTGAACATATGGATCCAGAACCAACAGGCACAGAGGGAGGGTAAATTTCCACCCTAACTGGTCACTACACACCAATCTNATTGGTTAGTACCTATAACATCTCAACTGGCAAGCATTTCAATATATTCTGATATTTCTTCATTTTTTTTCCTCTTAAATTTTTTTTTAGACAGGATCTTATGTAGCTCAATTGGCCTCAAGCTCACTATGTAGCTAAGGATGACCTTGAACTCCTAATCTTCCTGTCTCCACATACCATGTACTGGGATTGCAGGCATGAACCACCATGCCCAACTTTGTCTGATCTATTCAGTTATGTAGCAGATACTACCACAGTCCAGTAAACTTGCTTTGTGACTTGTTGGTGTATCCTGACTTACAGAAATAGTCCTTTTAGTATTCTATCTTCTCATCCTACTTACATTTTCACAAAGAAATTCGTTTCTGAGATACTTTTGGCAAAAATTATCTAGGCCAGAGATCAGGAATCTCANCAGGCAGAAGAAAATTGGAGAGACTGCACTCACCTTTGCGACCCAGGAAATGTCAATGCGTGTCTCTGGTCATTGCTATGNCCCAGCATAGAGTCTTCCCCGGGAAAAGCCAATCTGGTCTCCAATCCAGAGCATCCCATTAAGGGCCAGGAGGTGTGTGAGTTTTGNGAGGAAATGAGGGCATCCAGGTGACCAAGCATGTTCTCTGCCCCCACCTCCACATGGGGTTTGCAGTGAAAAGATAAAGATAGAGTTAGCTCATCAGTAATCCCCAAATTTTGAAGCCAAGGCAGGAGGGTTGAGAGTTCAAGGCAACCTTAGGTTACACCTTGAGACTCTGTCTCAAATAAATATAACAAATAGAGGAACAACAACAACAAGTAGAATGAGACTGGGCATTTGCAAACAACTGTTGCAGACCAGTGACCCCTAGCCAAATCTAGCCCAGTAAAGCAGTCCTTTATTTNCAGCTTTTCCTAAAACATTAAATGTTCTATGAACATGTGACTTCCATTCTTGTGTCACATCACATGGCTACGTAACAGTGAAACTTTGAATGAACACGGACCTTCCGGCTCCACTGTCCTATCAGGAGAGAGTTTAGAATGGTAGTTAAGGACATGGCCTTGAAGCCAAATGGGTCTGGCTTTGAACCAGCTCACTCAACAGTCAGCTATGTAGTGAAGGAACCCAATCTATGTCTCAATTTCCACACTGGTATAGTAGAGGGATGATTAAAACACAGCTCCCTCCCTCAGAGAGACGTTGTGAGAGTTGCATTCATTCACTCAAGGGTCTTCCAACAGTGTTTGGCAACACCGGAAGTGCCTAATAGATGCTAGCTGCTATTGCATTCATTATCACTATTACCTTAGCCTGCCTGCTTCTCTCACTTGCTCCACCAACCAGTCTCCTACAGGAGTCTGAGACTGCAATCAAACAATTACCAATGTCAAAATCCAGTGCGAGGGTGGCTGGGTGAACTGGAACGTCCNGAAGTTGAGAAACAGTTTTTTGTTTTTTTCAGTGAATGGATGGCCTGAGAACCAGGCCCAAGTTGGAAATGCACTCTGAGGTATAGAAAGAGACCCGGGGACAAGGTTCTAACCATCTGAGGGAGTTCAGAGGACAGGCCATGACAGGGGCTTGGACAGGAGGGAGATGACAGCCGTGCTGAGGGGCTGCCATCTGGCAGGAAGCCAAGGCTTCCCACCCACCTAGGCCCCACCTCTTGGAATTTCTGCAGGACTGACCTGGCCAAGCTCCTGATATTCTACAAAGACCTGAACCAAAGATCCATCATGGAGAGCCCAGCCAACAGTGTGAGTAGTCTGTTTATCCAACAGGTCCCAAGTCCATCAATATGCCTGTCTACCTGGTCCAGGGGAACAGTCCATTGAGGGGGCCTGACCTGATGTAGGATGGCTGCTAGAGGACAATTAAGCCTTAGAGAGGAAGCCCAGAGTGAGAGGAGACAGGCCTGTAGCTGAGACCAATTGGGAAAAGCCCTCCAACTCCCCTTTTGAGACAGGGTCTGGCCTTGAACTGGCAAACATCCTTCCCTCTGCTCCCTGAGTGCTGGATTGCAGATACGTGCCTTGGCCTTGAAGTAACATGGTCTTCCTTGCAGATTGAGATGCTCCTGTCCAACTTTGGTGGACAACTGGGCCTGTGGATGAGCTGTTCGGTCGTGTGTGTCATCGAAATTATCGAAGTCTTCTTCATTGACTTCTTCTCTATTATCGCCCGCCACCAGTGGCAGAAAGCCAAGGATTGGTGGGCCCGGAGGCGGGCACCTCCCTCCCCTGAGACTCGCTCCAGCCATCAGGGACAGGATAATCCAGCTCTGGATACAGACGATGACTTGCCCACTTTCACCTCTGCTATGCGCCTGCCTCCAGCCCCGGAGGCCACAGTGCCTGGCACGCCACCGCCCAGATACAATACCTTACGCTTGGACAGTGCCTTTTCCTCCCAGCTGACAGACACTCAGTTGACCAATGAGTCTTGAGACAGAATCAGAGAACAATCATAGTCGAAGGAGGCTCTCCTCCTGACACAGACAGGCCCTCCTATCCTTGCTTTGGGTTTTTGATACGTGACTAACAGCCTGCTGTGAACAGGACATGGCNTGGGAATCCACAGAAGGCCCTGTTGGGCTCTGCCCCAACATTCATAACTTCCAGGATGAGCTATACCCTGCAACCTGGACTTGACATTTCTGAGCAGAAGAGCCAACAGCAATGGCCTGGGCCAACAGTGAGCTCATCACAGGATCCTGAGAGAAGTGTGCTTCCAGAGCCCCAAGCTCAGGAGTTCACCCACAATATCCTTGGCCTAGGCTGTAGCCCAAGCATGTTATCTTGACTAGCAAGGCTGGCCAGCCATTGCCTGATGCATGTGACAAAAGAAATTAGTACCATCCTTGGATCCCAACTGTTGGTCGCTGACCTAAGTCATTGACACTGGGACAAGGTGTACTCTGTGCCCTCAGACAGACAGTTGGCCCAGGGCCTGGGAGCATGTTTGGAAAGGGCACAGTAGAGCAAGGCCAAGGGGTGTGGCAGGATGTCCCCACTCTGGGAGCAGGGTGGGGTAGTAGAGAAGGGCCAGTTAAAGGGCATAGCTAGACACTCCTGCCAAGTGGTATTCCCATAATCTCAACTCAAGAGTGGTACGTTGGGAGCTATGCTAAGCACTTACATAAATCACTCTAGGGCATAACAAACACCAGCCTACAGGCCCAATCCTTTATTTTGTCTTTGAACTGAGAATGTATGTGTGTATGAGTATGTGTGTGTATGTGTGTGTGTGATGTATATGTGTGTGTTTATAATTTTTTATGTTCAACACATAGCTAATATATACATATATATCAAAAAGANAATATTTTGTGACTCACGAAAATTATGAGATTCAAATGTTAGTGTCTATAAATAAAGTTTTATTGATAAACAGTCATGCCAATTTATTTATACTTTGTTCATGGATGGTATGCAAGCTGAATTAACACAGCTGAGTGATTAAAACATTGGGCTTTTCTGGAAATAGTTTGCTGACTCCTGGGTTAGTGCATTAAGGAGGAATAGACACTAGAGCAAGTTNATTGTTCAAGATGACATAGCCAGAAAGTTGCAGAGCCGGGATTTGAACCCACACAGCCTGACTGGCCGGCGTGAGCACTCTCATTCCCCTATCCTAAATGCAATCCCTATGTGCATTAAGTATGGAGCTGATGTCACTTGTGGAAAGAGGAGGAGGCTTAGCACCCAGGATCTAGACTAGAAGAAGGTCCTTTGTACACAGATCAGAAAGGTCAGTATTAGGAGACTCATTGACACACAGGCACAGGGACAGAGACTAGTGGAGTCCAAGGTCTTCATGAAAGAGGCTGTGGGGACTGTACATGAGCCAAGGAAACAGATCCCACCCCATCCCATGCCTGTACCTATAGTCACCACCTCTGCCCCATGTAGTATTTCTACTGGTTCTTGGGGGTCAGCTAACAGATGTGGTATACTAGGAGCTGTACTAAGCACTTACATAAATCACCCTATGGCATGACAAACACCAGCCTACATGATGACTCTGGATGGCATGGCACTCCCCTGGAGGAGTGGGCCGATGCAGCCAAGCATTAAGGGCATAAGCCTGGCTTGGCTCCTGGTGGCTGTCAGGGAACATGCAGCAGATGCTCACTTGGGCACCCTTTAAAGGAGAGCTAGGGACTGTGCCCTCAGATTCGTGGAACTGGCCAGCCCTGGCATGTTGTCACTAGCAGGAACACTTCCAACAAGGCTGAAGTTGCTGCTGGGTGTGTCAAAGGTGAGACCGACAGCATCTGGCTTAATTGTCCTCTAGTAGATGGGCGGGCACACCTCCTGGCTCCAGCCATCTCCACGCCTGCTTGACTCCCGCAATGTTGCCTTTTCTCCTTTTCCATTCACCCATCTTTTAACACTACAAACCTTTCACCCCCTGGTGTAAGTTTTCATCCATTCATGTCTCTCATTAGATCATGAACTTCATGAAAACAGGAAAAATGTCTTAACCTCTTTGTACTCAGATTGAGATAGGACTGAACACANTGTTGACATTTAATTGTATGGAGCTTNTAAGAACAATAATAATTGGGGTGGCAAGGTGGCTCAGTGGGTAAAGGAGCTTGCTGTCAAGCTAAATGACCTGAGTTTAATCCCCGGAATACACATGTGGAAGGAGAAAAAACTCACTCAAGTTTGATCTGACCTCCACATGTACACCTCAGCATGTGTGCCCACACAAAGCAAACAAATAAATGTAATTTTTNAAAAAAGAACAATAAGAATGGCACAGTTTACCAGATCTTATTATTTGCTAGGGGTTCTGTGAAGTGTCTCACACACATCAACTTCTGGAGTGCTAGCCCCTTGGNTACTCTTGCAAATAAGAAACTGAAGCACACAGAATTCTCCTCTAACCACACATCTGGTAATTCATGAGCCCCACCCAATAGTAGAGCCTNTGGGCTTAGCAACCAGCCACCCTGCAAAGTGCCTTTCGTTCAGAAGATTCCCCCCAGAGGCCAGGCTTGTCTGCCCCTGAGGAAATTGTCACTGGTCCTCCGGCTTTAGGNCCAGAGGACTTCTTATGTCAAGACAAGGGTGAGGACAACCCCATGGCCCATCGAGCATTTTCTAATGATTCAGAGACTCCCTGGGAACCAGCACCCCAAAGGGTGATATTAAATAAAGATATGTTTTTCCAGACTTGGAATATAGCTCAGTTGGTAGAGTACTTGTCTAGCATGCAAGAATCCCTGGGTTCAATTCCTAGCATTGCTTAAGCCAGGCATGGAGGCACTTACTTACAGCCCTAGCCATACTCAGCTACACAGTAAATTCAAGGCCAGCCTGGGATATATGAGACCCTGTCTCAAAAAGAAAAACTTTTGAATGTTTTTTTTCAAGACAGGTTTTTCTCTGTGTAACCACCTGTCTTGTGTTAATGTAATTCTTGACTGCATATATTGTAGTGAATACCTTCAATCCCAGGGCTGGAGATCAAGGGCTGCATAGCCAGATCCTATCTCAAAGAAAAGAAACAAACAGAAGCCATGCAGGTAAGAGACAGTCAGTGGCAGAGCAGTGAGTGGCCAGTGCTGTGAGAAAAGAGACCACTCCTGGACACTGTCGGGGANGAGCTGGCCCAGGTGCTGCTACAACCTGGAGCTGGTGTTACCTAAGAGAAGCAGTTTTACCGGAGGAAAGATAGATTTTCACTCATGGTCTCAGAGGCTTCTTTCCAGGTTGATTGGATCCATTGCTTTGGGCCTGAGGTGAGGCAGAGCATAACAGCTACAAGGGCAGACTGCTCACTTTATGAGAGACAGGAAACAGGGAGGGGTGGGACTTCCAAAAGCCTACGTCCACAACCCACTTTCACCAATCAGGCCCTACCTCCTANAATTTTCACCTTTTACCCAAGGCGTATCACCAGCTGGGTACCAAGTTCTCACTCAGCACTTGAGCCCAGGGACGATATTTTATCTTCAAAGTATAGTAGTGAAGTGCAGATCGCTATATCATGGAGAAGAATCTTCTGGAAAGAAGGAAACACCAGCACTGGCAAAAAATACTCCCTTTTATAATAGGATTTTATCCCGTCACTAAAAAGGAATGAAGTGGGGCTANTGAGTTGGGTCAGCACGTGAAGGCGCTTGACATCAGGCCTGAAGACCTACACTCAATCCCCAGGGCCCACATGGTGGGAGGAGGGAACTGTCTCCTTCAAGTTGTCCTCTGACTTCCATACATGCCCATGCTGATTGCACACACACACACACACACACAGGAAATGAATAAATGTAATTTGTAATGAAGTATTGACATATGGATGAATTTCGAAACCATCATCCCAACTGAAAACACCAGCAGACATAAAAGATCACCATAATTGTTTCCACTTATTACAAAGACTCAAAAAGAGACAAACTCAGAGAGTCAGAGCAGATTGACGGCTGCCCAGAGGAATGAATGGGTGCTTGTGGCTGAATGGACTTGGGGTACCCATGCAGGGATATAAAAACATTTTGGAACTACACATAGGCAGCGCTTGTAGAGCATTGCAGATGTGCTGNACGCCACTGAACCTCAAAGGGGTTGACTTTATAGAACATGAATTTTACCCCAGTAAAAAATTCAAAGTAAATTTAAGAACGGACATAAAGACACATCTATAATCTCAGTACTTGGGAANCAGGAGGATCTTGAAGTTGAAGACCAGGCTGGGCTATGTAACAAAGCCCTGCCTCGTATGTATGTATGTATGTATGTATATACATATATGTATGTATTATGTGTATTTAAAAAGTGAGCTGACTTGATAGGTGGTGNCAGTGCATCCTTTTAATCCCAGCACTCGGAAGGCAGAGGCAGGCAGATCTCTGAGTTCGAGGCCAGCCTGGTCTACAGAGTGAGTTCCAGGACAGCCAGGGCTATGCAGAGAAACCCTGTCTCGAAAAAATAAAATAATAAAAATAAAAAATGAGGTGGCTTAAAGNAAAACTACAAATGAGAGTGTAAAGCAAAGTAAGATGCCCCCACTGCAGAAGCCAAGACAGCAGAAACTTCTGGGTNGATAGGGAGTGCCGAAGTGCTCAGAGGCACAGAGGGCATGTGGNCATGGGCTGATGAACAGCTGCTTCTCATCCTGAATGGCATCACATACAGGTGTATGCTTTCCTATCAGACCACACAGAAACTACGCATTCTGCTACGGAGCATGAATTTACACTATTTAAAAGGTCTTAAGGGCAGGGGAGAAAACCCAGTCTGTAAAGTATTTGCCTTACAAGTGTGAGGACTCAAGTTGAACTCCCAGAACTTGTGTAAAAAAAGCCAAGCATGGTGGCACATGCTTGTAACCCCAGCTCTGTGGAGGCAGAGACAGGCAGATCCCTGGGGCTCACTGACCAGCCAGGCTAGTGTAGTTGGAGAGCTCCAGGCCAGTGAGAGAACCTATGTCAAAAAACAAGGTAGATGGCGCTAACGGAAAGACACCCAAAGTTGGTTCTCTGGCCTCAGGTGTGCATGAACATATATACTAGTACACACCTGCAGACACCCACACACACACACACACACACAACCCACAACCCACATACACATCTCAGAAAAGAAAGAAAATTATGTGGATGGTAATGCAGGCATTATATGGGTCCTAAAAGCAACCTGACACCCCTAAATGTAGTGGCAGTCAATGAGATACCCTGAAGATAAACACCCCCTGCTTTACTCCCTCCTCCTCCAGAGAAGCAGTCCTGAGAAATAGCTGTGTAGCCATCCTCTGGGCCCTGGGAACATCTTCTGCCTGTTCCAGCTCTGGCTCACACAGCCTCCAGTCCATCCCAGCAAATCGAGAAACTATTCCAGGCCCTTCTGTCCCAAGGCAGGGCCAGCCTAGGGTGGAGAAGGGTCTGGATCAGCAGGANTCCTGAAACACGTGCCCTAATTGCAGGCTACTAGCTAAAGGAGCCTCATTGTGCCCGGCTGGAATCAAGGAGCGGGAAGAGCAGGTGAAACCGCCCAACTTGTTACTGTGCTCCTTCTCCTTCTCCCTCCTTCTGGAACATTCCCGGGGGATCTTCCCAGCCTCCTCTCCTCAGGTCTCCAGCCTAACCAGCTAAATGTTTGAAAAATTCTGCTATGCAACAGCTCTGTTTGTTAACTGCCTGCCTGGACTCAGGGAGGGACAGTCACCTTTTTTTCTTTTTAATAACATTATTAAAAAGTATTTTACTTGATCTACACAAAAATAATAAATAATATATTAGAAATATGTTCTGAAAAATAACAAAACCCTAATTCAGTTTGAGTTGAGAAAACAATAAATGCTATAGATTTTGGCTCCCATCACTGAAAAGNCCAATGGTCTGTAGTTTCAGGGGCGGCAGGATGCAGAGCCTTGAACAGAAGCTCAGAACTTAGACTTTCCCCTTCTCGTCTGTGATGTTAGCTCCGTTCTTAGACATACTCTTCCACACAGTGTGTCAAGATGATGTCATAGTCCTAGGATGTGCCCCACCTCTCAGCACCCTAAGAGAAAAGAAGATTCTCTCCTAAAACGATTTCTAACTTACTGAGTGAGCTGTGTTCATGTATTCAGGCCATCGGCTCTTTCCTGAATCAAACGGCCCAGCCAAGGGATGAAACCATGATCGGCCAGGCCTGGCATCTACACTTATTTCTGAACTGGAAGAGCAGCCTGGGCTTTAAAGGCAACATTGAAAAGAGAGTAGGCTAAGGAGTGATTATCCAAGAGCCTCCANCACTCAGCACGGATAATAGATATATGTGACAGGTTGAGAATGGGAAATGGGGATAAAGCAGGAAGAAGAAAACAAAGGCCACCGTTATTCTATGATGACAGCTTTCCAAGATCTGTCACCTTGGCCATCTTTTCATACCAATCCAGCTTGGAGGAGTTCCCAAGCCAAGAATCTGAAAGTGACTGAGGCATAATCATGAGAAAGCAAAGCAGAGGACATTGTAGTAAGAAAATGAGGCTGGCCGTCTGTGGCTCCCTGACAGCCTTGTAAGACAGTTAACCACCAGGTCTCCATCAACCTCAGATCAAACTTCTATGGTCACTTTAAATTTTACCTGCAGCTACTCATCCATAATCAATATACTCATCCATATGTCCATCCATCTTCCAATCCATCTATCCATCCATGCATCCCTCCNTCTACCTATGCATCCATCCACCATACATACATACATACATACATACACACATCCATCCATCCACCTACCTATCCACTCACCCATTCAACTATACATCTACACACCCATCTATTCATACACATATTTATATATTTATCCAACTAACCACCTATCCAATAATTACCTTTTAAGCTCTGAAGTTTTACTATCTGGTTCAAATCCAAGTAATAACACTTATAGCTATGTGACTTTGGGCAAGATTTTTGATCAGTATAAGACTCCAATTTTGCTACATAAGATTGTTTTGAGCCAGGCCTGGTGGTTCAGGCCTCTACTGCTCACTACCCAGGAGGCTAGACAGGAGGTTGTAATTTCAAGAACTGCCTGGGCTACAAAGTAAGTTAAAAGCCAATTTAGGTAATATCAAAGACCTGTATTTAAAAAAGAAAGAAAGGAAGGGAAGGAGGGAGGAAGGAAGAAGACAAGAAAGTGTAAAGAGGGATGGGAATACAACTTAATGGGTAGAGCACTTGCCTTGCAAGCATGAGAGCCTGGGTCCAGTCCCAATACCTCAGAAACATAATAATAGATAAGAATACATACATATATATGATAGAAAAGAAAACAGTTACTAAGTTCTTTGCCAAGGGAAGGGCTCATGAAAGATCCTTGGCAGTTTCCTTTGTGTGTATGGGAGAGATGTGGGTGTGGGTGTGTTTGCAGGTTGGTGCAGGCACGTGTGAAGGCACATGTGTGCACATATATCCACGTGGAAGCCAGAGGTCAACTCTGGGTGTTGTTCCTTAGGTGCCATCCATCCCATTTTTTTGAGACAGTGCCATTGACCTGGGGCTCACTGATTAGGCTAGGCTGGCTGGCCAGTCATCCCCAGAGATCCACCTGCTCCTGCCTCTCCATTACTGGTATTAGGCACCACCATATCTGACTTTTTATTTTTATTTTTAGTCGCGCACGTGTGTGTGTGTGTGTGTGTGTGTGTGTGTGTGTGTGTGTGTGTGTTTAGCCTATGCATGTGTGTGCACATTAGTGTTAGGGGACACTCAACAGTGCATGTGTGTGTAAAACCCAGAGAGGTCAATATTAGATATTTTCTTCTATTGCTCTCCACCTAATTTTTCAGACAGGATCTCTCACTGAACCTTTACTCACCTATTGGCAGTCTTGTTGACCAATGAGTCCCAAGATCTGCATGTCTCAACCTTCCCCTCAAACCCTGGGGTTATGGATACATACCACCACATCAGTTCTTTACATAGATTCGGAGATCTGAACTTGGGTCTTCCTGCTTGCGCAGCAAACACTGACACTGAGCCATCTCCCCAGCTCCACNTCTGTATGTTTATGTGGATGCTGTGGCTNGGACTCAGGTCCTCATGCTTGGGTGGCAAGCATTTTACCAACTAAGGCATCTCNCCAGTCCCTTGGCAGAATTTTTTAGTGTTGAGTTTCTGTTGTTGTTTTCCAACATTAAACACCACACACACAATGTTGGTAGAGCAACTTGCGGGTTGTTTGGGGCAGGCCACTGTTTTCTCTGTGTTCCTGCAGGCGGGTTTTGACTATAAGAACTGTTGGGACCACAAGGTATTCTGGGACTTCCTGTTTTGAGAGTGGGGAGGGAAGGAGAGGGAGGGA
>LZPO01044392.1:125606-136614 GCA_001675575.1 Neotoma lepida
AAGCTCGCTGATTTGGACAACCTGGCTACTGAGCTTCAGGGTCCGCATATCTTCACCTCCTAACGCTGTAGTTACAGGCACACATTGCCATCATGTCAGGCTTTGTACATGGGCCCTAGGGATCTGAACTCAGCAGGCACTTTACTGACTGAGCTGTCTTCCCAGACCTAGTTACTTTTCTATATGTGTGAATCTTGTATTCTTAAGAAGACCCAGCTGGTCATGGTAGAACATTCCTATAACCCGTGCTCTAGAGGCAAAGGCAGAAGATAGTGTGTTTAAGGTTGGCATGGGCTACATATTAGCTCTGTCCCTTAAAATATTAAAATAGAAATTACACACAAACATAGACACACAACATGTATATATATATATATACACACACATATATATGTATGTATATATCTGCAAGGGCTCATCTCTAGCTCTTNTTTCTTCCGTGTAGTTGGTAATCTAGAAATATTTATTGATTTCTAATTTCACTATCTTTCCCTTCTGATCAGGAGTCACCGATTAGACTCTGTCTTAAGCTTTGTTGCCCAGATACATATCTAGGGAGACAGACCTGTGTGAAAGTGATAAGATGTTCCCCAAAGAAAACTGGCAAGAGAGTTGGCAAGTGGGGTGTGGAAGGGGAGAAGACAAAGCAGGAGGTGTCATCAAGCGATGGTGTAAATTACACAGAGTCTTATTGTTGGGTATGGAGTCCAGTGCCTTCCATATTCTAGGCGTACTTCTACCCCAAACCCAGAGAGGATTCCTGTGACTTAGTCCTCCAGGGGAATTTTAGGAACAATATAGATAAGACCATGTACTGACTCTTTAGGGTCAGGAGTTTCATATCCGCTGAGTCAATCATTGATTGTGGCCTGCCCTTAGGACCCAGGAACCTCTAGGTATTGTATTTCTGGGACAAGCAGAAAAAGCAGGTCCTAGCAGCCTGAGGACAGCCCTTCAAGGGAAAAAAAGGCATGCTAGCTTTAGGAGAAGCACATGGGAACGCACACTAAACAAAAAGGCAAAATAATCAAGAGACTAGGTGGGGTGAACTGAAGAATCCATACCTCATCTCAGTAACATTAACTCAGTGTCTTACACTGGAGACACACCATGGAACTTGCCGAGACGTAGGCTTAGCCTTCAGGGGTCCGGTCCTGGTGACACAACTACATACGATTATGTCACATCCAAGGTGAGAGGTCCAGCAGCAGAGGTGGGAGCCCAGGGAAGACCAGAATCAACTCAGCCACGTGCTTCCTGAGCGTGACTTGGGATTTTAGAGGATGAGTAAGGGGAAGAAGGAATTCCCAGCAAAAGGAACAGCATGTGCATGGGCAGAGAAACAGAAGTACACGTTTGTTTGGAATTGGGGAGTAGCTTGCTGTCACGAGAACACAGGGTGTGGGAGAGAGGAGGTGAACTGGAAGCTGAGGTCATAAAGACAGGCTGAGATGGGGAAGAGCCTTTGACACCTGCTAAGAGACAGCGACACTTTAAAATGAGTCTAGCTATGATTAAAGAGCTATTTTAGGAACAGGGTGACCATATAAACCATGTACTGGGTACCAGATGTTCTGAAAGCCCAGCATCCACGACCCAACCAGAGAGTTGTGTTTCTCTAGCAACAATGTTGGTTCAGGGATAAGCAGGTAACCGTGCAGATGAAGGAAAGTTGGGTCTGGGGGCTGTTGGAGTTTCTGGAGAAGAGGTTTGCTAAATTTGCATATTCAGTGGAGGAAGGCCTGAAGCAATATTTTTTTAAAACTATTTAAAATTTAAAAATGAGAGCTAGGGATATGGCTCAGTTGGTAGAGTGCTTGCCTAGGATGTAAGAAGCCCTGGGTTCCACCCCCCCAGCACTGCCTAAAACCAGATATGGTAGCATACTACTGTAATCCCAGCACTTAGGAGGTAAAGGATCAGAAATGCAAAGTAATCCTCAGCTATATAACACCTGTTGAGCTACATGAGACTGAGAGAGACAGACAGACAGACAGACAGACAGAAACAAAGACTGAGAATATGAAGACATACAGAGTGGCCTCTTGGGATACTAGTTCAGTACTCAGTCCAGCTGGACACAGCAATATCAGTGCTCTCTATGTGATTATGAATATGAGTTAATTGTAGGAGAATACTTTGTTCTGAGACATCAGTCACATATTCTTATTTTAAAGAGAACAAGTCTCACATTACTGCTGAGTTAAGTCTTGCACAATGTGGTAGCATATGATTATAACCCCAGCACTCAGGGGGTGGTGGTGGAGTAGTGCCAGCCTGGGCTACATGATGAGATGCTGTCTTAAAAAACAAACTGAAACAACAACAAAAAGCTGAAAATGTTTCTAAACCAAAATTCAAAGAACCCTTCCAGACATGCACTAAAGCACGTCACAGTAGAGGATAAATTACATCCACGTGAGAAGATATCAACAGAGCGTCCACAGGAAATTTTGAAAAATAGCGGGCAATTCGGAGCAAGTTGAAAAAGAATGTCCATCACCACACGTATCCCATTTCTCAGGTCCATGTAAATCACCCTGTGGAGAGCAGATCACTTCCTCTCTGAGCCAAGAACTGGAAACACAACTAGGTTTTGGGAGAAAGAAAGGGGCTTTGACAATTGTTCCCCCTGAAGCCCATCATGAATGTTTGTACAAGAGAAGGTCCCCGAGAAGCTATCCTGAATCCCCAGTTCCTCTGTCAATGGATGTCTGGAACCCTGAGGACTTCAGGGACATGCGTTGGCAAAGCCTGCGGAGTATGAGCTGCCCCTTGACTTAGCATGACACAGCTAGCTTCCTGGGTAAGAGCATGTGCCAAGAAAGTCAGGAGTCAGGAGGGATTCAGAGAAAAATGCTTACCCTTAAACTACATTGTTAAATAAACAAGCAGTTCTGAAAGAAGTGGACTACGCATTCCACTCAAGGAAAGGGGAGATGCAAAGACAAGTCGAATGGAAGCAGACGGCTCGGTGAATAACAGAGCTCACTGCGCAAGCGTGAGGGCTGAATTCAGATTCCCAGCGAGGGTGGGAGGCGGGAGGTAGGAAGATGGATGGGGTTTGCTGGCCAGCACCCTAGCCAAAAATTCATACTCCAGATTCAGTGAGAAGTCCTCGTAAGAGGACAAGGTGCACAGCAGGACACCAGAAGTCTGTCCTCTGGGGGGCTAGACAAGTACTGGCATTCATATCCACACATACACGTGCATGTAAGTTTATGTAATACACACACACACACACACACACACACACACACACACAGTACCAGTAAGCAGAAGGAGAAAAACATAAAAGTACAAACACATTGAGGAAGAGAAAGTGAAAAATGGAAGAATCTTAAAAAAGAGCTGTTTATTGAAAGGACTAGTGCATGCATGTATGTGTGTGTGTTTGTGTGTGAGTGTGTATAATATTTGTGTGCATGTAGTATGTGGATATGTGTATATTTATGTGTGTGTAATTATGAACATAAAACCCCATCTTCTTCCTAACCCACTTCTAAGATCCCCTATTTGTGTATTTTTCATCTAGAGCCTTCTTCTCTCCATTATAACTATTTCAGAAATCTAATCGTCAATGTGTTATTCTAGTCAATCTAAGAATGGAGTACTGAAGAGGGGAGTGGTAAAGCTGGGTTTCATTTCCTGTTGCTGTGGAAAAAAAAACTGACAAAAGCAACTTAGAAGAGAAAGGGTTTGAGTCACAGGTCAAGGTAGAGTCCCCCACAGCAGGGACATGGCCAAGTTAGGAACTTGAAAATCTGGTCTCATCAGATCCACAATCAGGAAGCCAGGATGAATGAATACTGGCACATAGCTCACTTTCACCCTTTTCTGGGAATCATCTCGGTAGTTAAGAAAGGTCTGCCCACAATACATCATCAAGGCAATCCCACAGAACATGCTCAGAGGCTAGCCCCAGTCTAGATCATCCTCACAGGTGTGCCCAGGGGCTTGCCAACACCAACATCACACTAACGATGACAATTCACGTGGAATAGGGTGATGGCTTGGCCCCGGGCGGTTCCTGATGGGGGGTGTCATGGGACCACTTCATGTGAAGGTGATCCAGATTAAAAAAAAAAAAAAAGGACCAAGCAACATGATTAAAATCCCTTCTTGAGACCAGCAAGAGAGCTCAGTGAGTAAGGAACTTGCTGACAAGCTAGAGAATCTAAGCTTAACCCCTGGAGGTTGAGCTTAACTAACCGTGGAGGGAGAGACCTCTCTCCACAAAGCTATCCTCTGGTCACCATGTGTACAGTAGTAGACCACACCTTTAATCCCAGTACTCAGGAGGTTGAGGCAGGAAGATCAAGAGTTCAAGGCCAGCTTGGGTTACATAGCAGACCCCGCATGGGAGGCTGGGGAGAAGGTTCAGCTGTCAAGAATATCTGCTGCCCTTGTGGAAGACCTAGATTCAGTTCCTAGCACCCACACTAGGAGCTCACAAACACCAATAACTCCAGTTCCAGGGGACCCAGCACCCTCTTCTGGCCACCACAAGTACCTTCACACATGGGGTGCATAACTACATAAAGTCAGGAACACAAAATAAATAACTCTTTACAAAATAGAAATAAGTGACTTCATGTAATTAAAAATATACATTAAAAAGATTAAAGTCAATTAAATCCATGAAATGTCTCAATTAATTTCAAGGGTATAGGCCTCTTTTCATTATCAAATCTTCTCATCAAAACCCTGTCTCATGCCTGAATGACTTTCCTCAGATCCTTCAGTGTTGCTTCATATTGTTTCAGAAGTATCTCACATAGATTTTTTTTATTAAGTTGTTTGAGGACATCTTTGCATTTTCTGACTTGGAAAACTGAATGGGTGAAAGAATCACTCACCGTAGCAACCAGAGCTGATAAAAGCATGGAGACATTACACTTTTGGGCTAGGAAAAAAGCAAAATTCTGCTCTCAAAAATTCTAAAACAACTAGCTCAATTTAAATAAGAAAAACATAGGGGCTTGGGAGATAGCTCAGTGGTTAGCTGCTTACCATGCAAGGATGAAGACCAGAGTTTGGAATCCCAGAGCCCATATAAATGTCAAGTGGACGTAATGGCCTGCCTGTAATTCCAGGCTCAGAGGGCAGAAACAGGATACCCAGGGCAAGCTGTGAATCAAGATTAGCCATCTTGACACTCAGTGTTAGATTGAGAGACCCTGCCTCATTGAATAAGAGATACGATGGATGGTTCCCAACATCAACCTTGGACCTCNATGTGCATGGGCACCCACCAACACATGTGCCCATACACATGTAAATGTGCATGCACACATGCACCCACCACACGCACTGAAAAAGAAAAAAATAGAAGAACTAGGAAGAAGCCTTCTTGTCTTTTTATTAGCACATATTAACTATACATAATGGGTTTCACTGTGACATTTTCATAGATGCATATAATACATTTGGTTATTTCCACCACTCTTGCCTCTTGAGTTTCACATTCCCATGATGCTATTCTTCTTCCCAATTAGTCCTACTTATACCTTCACGTCTTCCCTTTTTTCTTAAACACCTGAGATCAAGTGATCCTCCTGCCTCAGCCTCCCAAGTAGCTATGATAGCAAGGGTGCACCACTGTGCCCAGCTTCAGGATGATGGATCTCACCTGCCTTTCAAGGGCCTGCAAGAAACCCAGATTCAATAAGGGAAAACGAGTAGAGATTTGAAGGCATAAAAATTCAGACTTAGGAAGAGGTGGGAATGGGGGGGGTTGAGGGAGGGAACTGGCGGGGCGGGAAGAGGGAGGAGAGGGGAAACTGGTGGGGTGGGAGGAGGGAGGAGAGGGGGATCTGAGGTTGGTATGTAAAAGGAGTGGAAGATCTTTTTAATGTAAAAATAAATAAATTAATTAATAAAAAAAATTCAGACTTTAGGATGATAAAAATAAAAAAGTGATTAAAAACTAAGCTGTCAGCTGGGGGAAACGGCACCCTGCTCCAGGGACCCTCACGCTGTGGGATATCTTTCTGCATGCTCTGAATATGTGTTGCTCTGATTGGTTGATAAATAAAGCTGCATTGGCCTATGGCAAGGCAGCTTAGAGGCAAGCAGGAAATGCAAACAGATATACAGAGAGAAGAAAGGAGAGGAGAGAGAGATGCCTAGCCGCTGCCTAAGCAGAAGCAGGATGCCAGCAGACTGGTAATGCCATAGCTATATGGCAAAACATAGATTAATAGAAATGGGTTACTTTAAGATGAAAGAGCTAGCTAGCAAGAAGCCTGCCATAGGCCATACAGTTTGTAAATAATATTAAGCCTCTGAATGATTATTTTATAAGTGGCTGCAGGACCAGGGCCAGGTCAGACCAGAGAAACCTTCTGGCTACACCCTCATCTACAAGGAGTCTATCTGGCCCCTGGAGGTCTCAGTCAACATTCTGTTGTATAAATCTTCCTTTTGAGTCTTTCTCTTTTAAAGGTTTATTTTTATTCTTTTAAGAATACATACACATGTATAGGTGTGTATGTACGCATGTGGCATGTGTACATTAGTACAGCAGTGTGTGTGCGTGTGTGTGTGTGTGTGTGTGTGTGTGTGTGTGTGGTACGCACATGGGGACATGCACATGAGTGCCTAGGTGTGGGAGTAGAGGCGTACTTGGGGACATGCACATGAGTGCAGAGGCGTGGGGACAGAGGTGTACATGGGTATGTGTATATGAGTACAGATGCCTGCAGAGCCATGAGATCTCCTCAAGTTCAAGTTACAGGTGGCTGTGAACCACTTGACACAGGTGCTAGGTTTGGAACTCGGGTCCTCTGAAGAGCAGCAAGTGCTCTTAACCTCTGAGCCATTTCTCCAGCCATGTCTGCCTTTCTTGGTTTTTAGTTTCAAGTTTCTGATTGGAGGAAAACTGACAATAATTTAGGGCAGGCAAGCTCAGATGTAACTCAGGAATAAGAAGACTCTCAGATACCAAGGTGACACCTATGTCACATCCTTCCAGCTCCTGTTGCCTTCGGTGGAAAGTCACTAATTGTGGAGGTCACAGAGCTGTGTGATGGTTGTTGGTTTCCCACTGGCTTTTCTGGAAAAGATACCTCTGAATGAAGTCACTTAAGTGGTTAAAAACTGCTCTCCATCAGACATTTCCCCGTCCTCTGGAGGAGGCAGCCACTCACTCACTGCCTTCCCTTATTCTCTGGGGAAAACATGACTGTTGTATCCAATGGTTAACTGTTCCTGTGGAAAAGAAAAGCAGCAAAACTATAATTCTTAAGTCAAGACTTTCTAACCAGTGACTTTAAAACCACTTTTAAGACAGAGTCTCATTATGTAGCCCAGAGAACTGGTCCTCCTGTTTCAGCCCTCGAAGTCCTGAGACTACAGGTGTGCACTAGCANGCTTGGCTTTAATCACTGACTTTCTTTAGATTTATAGAACCCAGAACACTCATTGACCTACAGATAGCAGCTGTCCCGATCAGAAAATCAGGCCAGCCCAACTTTCAACTACTCTGGTGTCTGTTTATGTGTATATCACCCCACATCATCCTTTATAATCCTTGTGCCTGCACCCCTAGGTAAGGTGGTGTTTGTTCACGATGACCGCCATCTTCTTTGACTTGTTAGCTTTTTAAGTAAATCTTTTTCTTAACTGAACAGTTTGTTCTTGAGTCATTGGCTTCTTCCAGTGGTAAGCAAGGAACACAGATTCACAGTTACATCTTCAATGCCTGTTAATGACTTTAAACTTAGACCCCAAAGAATTCAAGCATATAGACTAGGACTTTCCTGTCTAGCCTCTAAGCCTCACTTTTTCATTTGTTCATGGAGTTTATGACGAATCACCCCAACACAGAGTGTAGCCTATTGTAGAATATTATTTTAACTATGTAAAGGTGTGTTACTTTTGTTTATGCTGCATTCATTTAATTATGTAAAGATGTGTTGCATTTGTTTCATCTTGCCTGCCTAATGTACCTGATTGGTCAAATAAAAAGCTGAATGGCCAATAGGTAGGCAAAAGAGGGATAGGTGGGGCTGGCGGGCAGGGAGAATAAGTAGGAGAAGAAATCTAGGCTCAAGAGAAGAAGGAGGAGGAAAGAACAAGGGAGAAAGAGAGGGAGACACCTGGGGGTCAGAAGCCAGGCAGCCACCAGCCACCCAGACAGGAGAAGCAGGAGAGTAAGACATTCAGAGAGAAAGAAAGGTAAAAAGCCCCGAGGCAAAACATAGATGAAGAGAAATAGATTCAAATAAGAGCTAAGATAAGGCCAAGCATTCATAACTAATTTATAGAACTCTGTGTCATGATTTGGGAGCTGGTTGGTGGCCCAAAAGAAAGCCTGTTACAGTAGCCTGGTGCTTGACACACTAACTAAAGAAAGGCTAGCTAACTCAATGAGTGACAGTTTACAAATGGTTTCTTCTGAGTAGATTTTGCTGTCCCTCGAATACTGTACAATGGCAGTGTTTTACTATTATAATCAAGAAAAAAGTTATCTATATTTTCCTTCTTTTTTTTAAAGAAATGACTCAGAAGTTTAATGTCTAGAGAGAGATCCCAAGGAGGAAGGATGAAGGGAAAACATGCTGGGTTGTTGGTCTGGTTCATAAAAGAGAGAGAGAAAGAGAGAGAGAGAGAGAGAGAGAGAGAGAGAGAGAGAGAGAGAGAGAGAGAGAGAGAGAGAGAGAGACTGTATAGTTGCACATGTGTGGGAGTGTATGTGTACATGTGTGGGCATGCATATTAAATCCAGAGGTCAACTAGGTGTCTTTCTTCAGGAACTAATCATTTTGTTTTTGAAACAAGGTTTCTCACAGGATGCTGGATCTCATCAATTAGGGCTAGACTCTCTAGCCAATGAGTCAATGATTGAAGACAGTGATCCCTGTCCTCCCCAGCACTGGGATTGTAAGCATGCACCACCACATGTCACTTTCACATGGGTTCTAAGGACTGAACTTGGGTCTTCATGCTTATACAATAAACACTTTTCCCACAGAACCACCTCCAGGCCCTAGTTCATGAGAGTGTTGTTTGTTCCCCAAGTTCATCTCAAGCAGATACAAGGAGAACTGAGACTCAGTGAGCNGGAGTGGCTTCTGTCTCAACATGGCACTGGAGGCAGACAAGCAGGAAGCTGAGTACCATACAGGCCAACCAATGTCAGAATTTAGGTGACTACAGACAAGTACAGTGAGTGCTCCTTCTGACCTGAGACCTCAAGAACGTGTTCCATACAGAACGTCTGAGCTGAATCTGGAATGGTAAAGGCAGTAATTCACCATTGGTGGAGAGCTAAAGAGTCCAGTAAGAGAACACGGCATAGGAAGACACCCACCCACAGAAGGATGCAGTCATCGGGATGAAGGAGGATGTCCACGTTGACTCTTCTCTGAGTGGGCACACAGAAAGCTGGAAGGCTGACCTGAGAGTTGTGAGGGTTTTGAAACAGTGCTGACTCATTTAGCCCAGGGGAACTGATTAAAGGCCCGGGGTCTGGGAAATGATATGAATCTACATGTGGGTATGTGCACATGAGTCCAGGTGTCCACAGAGGCTGAGGCATTGGATCCCCTGGAGCTGGAGTTACAGACGGTTGTGAGATGTCTTACATGGATGCTGTGAGTAGAAGTCTGGTCCTCTGGAAGAGCAGCAAGTGCTCTTAACCACTGAGCCACCTCTCCAGTCCCTGGTTGTTATTTCTAATGATGCCATTCCTTGGGTTCTAGCTCCTCTCCCCCTCTCTTCCTCACTAAGGACACTTGTGACACTGTTGGACCCACCTGGATAATTCAGGATAATTCTCCATCTCAAGGTCGATTGACTGATTCCCCTCTGCAGCCTTCATTCCTCTCACTTGTAATGTGACATATTCCTAAGTCCCAGGGATTAGGACCTGGATATATTTGGGTGCTGTTATTCTGTCTACTACACAGACTAACTGTGGTATAGAGTGGGACATGAATACCACTCGGCGTGAGTCATGAACAACTCCTCCTTCCTTTCTGCCCTGAGCTTTTCAGTTGAGAATGACTATATCCTGAGAGATGCACAATGCTGCAGCCTGGGCTCCGGCACGCCAATGGGAAGGTAAGCTTCCTTGTCATTTGCATGGTCTGGTCATAATAATCTAGGCACATCNTCTGGTGCTTACCTGGGCCAGAGGAAGATTCTCACAGAGTGGAGGTGGGGGGAGGAGGGAGCCACCCAGTGCCTTCTCACCACACCTGCCTTCTTAAAAGCAAGGACAACGAACAAAGTCCTAATGTGACCTTCCTCTTCCCATCACCCCTTCATCCCTCCCCCACCAGGTAAATCCATCCTTTGTCTCACACAGTAGACAAAACACAGTAAACACAAAAAGCAGGTGGGGACTTAAGAAACATCCTATGTTTGGGACAGTGAAGTCCTGGGGGTTAAAAGCATCAGTTTCAAGGTGACCGGCTTCAGGAGCGTGACTTCTCAGTCACCAGTTCTCCAGGCTTCACTGTGATGCTGTGAGGTTGGAGTGTTTTCCACCGTTACCCTCCACTGACTATATCTTCCAGCTGTATTTTCAACAGGAGGTTTCTGGTTATGCAATAAGCATCCCAGGATGTGGAAACAGATCAGACATCAGCCAAGGTCACAATGAGGTCATCTTCATGGTCAAACTGGTTATAGGCAACTCTGAGCTTTCTGGTCCACACTTGGAGCACCAGAAATGTAAAAATGGGGACTTTTGTTCGTTTGTCCATTTGTTTTTAAAGATTTGTTTTATTTTTAATCATGTGTGTATGTGAATATATATCATGTGGGAATGAGGTGTCCATGGAGACTAGAGATGTCAGTTTCCCTGAAACTGGAGTCACAGGCAGTTGTGAGCCACCTGATGTGGGTGCTGGGACTTGAACTCGGGTCCTTTGTAAGAGNAGTACATCTTCTTAACAGTTGTTCCATCTCTCCAACCCCTTTAAAGAACTTTTTATTTTATTATTTCATTTTATTTGTGTGTGTGTGTGATGTATAGTGTGTATGTATGTGTGTGTGT
>LZPO01044392.1:144856-159925 GCA_001675575.1 Neotoma lepida
AAAAAAAAAAAAAAAGGACTTTTCTTTGCCAGATGTAAAAGCCTAATATTAACTGCAATGATTAGGTAATATGACATTGGTAGAAAATAAATAAATGTTCATGTAAAGAACAGACATTTCAGAACCAGACAAAGCCTACTGAGAACTTGTCATACCTTACTATAAAGCTGGTGTTAAGGACCAGAGGAAAGCAGGAATCACCTAATTGTCATATTGGATAAGCTGATTATTCAAAAGAAATCAGTACCTTTTGTAAAATAAGTCCTGGATTGAGTAATTATAACAAATAAAGCCACAAACCACTTCTAAAGAGCATAGGAAAATATGTTTCATCTTAGATTGAGGAAAACCATTCTAAGAACATCAGCAAAGGAGAAACTGGTGGATTCTGCTATACAAACATGCTGGGGGGCTGGAGGGATAGCTCATCACTAAAACATGTGCCTTGATTACCAGAATTCAACCCCCAAACTAGTGTTTAAAAAATAGCTAGGCAGGGTGGCTCAGCCTTGCAATCCCAGCACTGGGGAAGTGGAGACAAGCAGTGACCAGTCACCCTAGCCTAGTCAGTAGGCTCCACATTAGTAGGAGACTCTACCTTCAAAATGGAACAAACACAAAAGTCAGGTAGTATCTGAAAAGTAACACCTAAGATTGTCCTCTGGTCTACACACACACACACACACATACACACATACACATACACACATACACACAGATATACACACAGAGACACAGATATACACACACAGATATGCACACACACATACACACACACACTCAGATACACACATACACACAGATATACACACAGATATGCACACACACATACATATACACACAGAGATACATACATAGACACACATAGAGATACATACATAGAGAGAGATACACACACAGATACAAATATACAGGCACACATACTCACAGACAGACAGACAGACAGACAGACAGACAGACACACACACACACACACACACACACCACGTCTATACTCATGTCAGCATCCTCAAAAAATCATGCAAGAAAAGCCCATCACAAGCTGCTCTGATTTGCATGTGATTTGCATGTGTCACCCATACATCTCAGTGTAATGCTATTAGAACATGCTGGCACCTTTAAGAGGCAGGGCTTGTGCTGGAGAGATGGCTCAGTGGTTAGAGTATGTACTGCTCTTGCAGAGGACCTGTGTTTGGCTCCCAGCACCCGTATCAGGAGACTCACAACCACCTGTANNTCCAGTTCCAGGGGAACACCTTCTCCTAGCTTCTGAAGGNACCTGCACTCACATGCACATAGCTACACACAGACACACATATGTACCTGTAATTAAAAACAAAATCACATTTTTTAAAAAACAAGGTGGTGCTTAGTGTGAAGTGATTACGTCNTTGGGAACACTGTCCTGGNAAGGACTAACGCTGATTATCTGAAGTGACCAGTTTTCATGAGAAAGGATTGCAACAAGAGAACAGCCCTGGCTCCTCAATCTCTCTGGCTTGAGATTCTTCCACATATGCCCCCANCATCTTGAAACTATCCACCATGAGACCCTCATCATGGTGGAGCAGAAGTCAGCCCTACGCTCAGACTCACAGACATGTGAGCTAAGAAAACCTCTTTTTTTAATATAAAGTACCCGGCCTGGGACATTTTGTTATAACACAGAAAAGTACTGACATAAATACGTGGCAAATGTTCATCATATATATGAAAACAAGGGTATTCTATAAAAGCTGTCTAAAAACCAATAGGGCCAGCAAGATGGCTCAGTGAGCAAAATGACTTGCTAGCTGAATTTGATTCCTGACACTCACATGATGGAAGGAGAGATCCAGCTCCTGCAAATTGTCCTCTGACCACCACATATGCACCGTGTCATGCATGTGCCCACCAAGATAAATACATGTTTGTAAAGATCTCATGCTGGTTGGGGAGCAGATGGGAAGGATTTGGCAACATGGCACACATGTGTACACAAACAAATGAGCAGATAAATACATAAATATAAACACCAATAAAGAAAAGAAAAACAATTAAAAACTTAAAGGAAGGCCAGGTTTGGTGGTGCAAGGCTTTAATTCCAGCACTGGGGAAGCAGAGCAGGCAGATCTCTGTGAGTTCAAGGTCAGCCTGGTTTATGTAGTGAGTTTCAGGACAGCAAGAGAAAAATAGTAAGACCTTGTCTCAGAAATAAAGAGAAAGAAAGGAGGGAAGAAGAGAGGGAGGGAGGAAAGAAGGAAGGAAGGAAAGAAGGAAGGATGGATNAAGCAAGCAACATGAAGAGAAGTACTAACAACTTCATGGCAAAATGTTCAACCACAAGAAATATAAATTAAAATCATAATAAAAGACTTTCAACTTGAATAACAAACATTAGTGCAGTTGCAAGGAAGCAAATTAATAAAAGTAGCTGACATTTACTGAGCCCATGAGCCAGGAACTCTCACACAGCTTTGGTGGTAGAATTTTCTAGCAAGTATTTGGAAAGATTAATCAAAGTTTTAATGTTTTTCATAATTTACACCCAGATATTCTATTATAGTAATGAAAAGATTTCTACAACTTAGAAATTATATTGATATAATTATCATAGAAGGAAATTAAAAGGCTATATATTAGTAAATGCATTAGTAACAATGGTGAGACTGTATTNGAAGGAAACAATATGAACAATAAATAAAATCTAAATACTTTATCATATAGTCTTTAGACAATATGAGGCAGGAAGATCATAAATTTGAGGCAATCTGGGCTACAAAGCAAGACCCTATATCAAAAAGACAAAATAAACTAATTTTTAGAACATTCATCAACTCAGGAAACACTAAATACTGTTACTAAATTTGGGGCTCACAAATAGTCAATACCCATATGTAAAGAAAAATATAAACCCAGAAAAAGAGAAGCTTAGGAAGCATACCAATCTGTTTACAGTCGTCTTGGAAGTGGAGAAGGCAGATGGCTTTCATATCTTCTATGCAGTCTTCTGTATCTGTCATAAGTAGAAAATGCAAATGTCATTTAAATAAATACAGAATTTCTGGGCTGGTACCAGGATGCNGCATCTTGTATGTGGGTTTTAGCTGATCTAGACTCCTCCCAGTTTAGAACACTGGGAAGTTTAAGGAAACCTATGTGATCACGNATATCTGAGCATGGGACACAGTGAACATCTTAGTTCCTGGATTTATAGCTGGGNGAGAAATACAAAGGAGACCAGCCAACTGTAGGCAGAACTCCTGGGGTGAATAGTTTCCATGAGATTGGATCATGACAAAAGAGCAAGTCTGAGCCTGGATCCTTGGATCCATGTGGTACCTACTGTAATAATATGAAGTAGTAGTTAGTAGTTAGTAATTAGCAGGCATCGTGCTAAGCACTATATGCTTTTGACCCTCATATGAGGTCATGAGTTTGACTATTTGTTTTTATAACTGAAGAATCTGAGACTCAGAGAGATCTAGGACCCATCCCACATTCCCACAGCTAGTGACTGGTGGTATAGCCTTGTCTGTTGAACACTCCTGTGTACCTGGTAGAGCTAATCTCTGTGTGCATCTGCTCAGATTTCCTACTGCAAGAACCCTTGTTAAAGCTTTCACTGGGTTGGGGTGGGGTAGGGCGAACAGTCTGGGCCACAAAGAACTATGAACCAGTAGAGATTAGGACTGAAGCCAAGCCAGAGTGACAGCTGGAGATGAGAGTTGGCTTCAGGTGAGAGGTGGTGTGGGTTCGTGTGTAGCGATCTCAAAGTCCCATGATTTTGGTTATGACTAAGAAGAGATTACTATGTGTGGAGTCTTGGCATCAGTATAGAATTGCAGATGGCACAACCGAGTGGCTCCATGATGGTTAGTCTTCATCATCAACTTGACTGGATTTAGAGCCACCATGACAACATGCCTGTGGGCACGTCTCTGAGGGATTGAAGACCCACCCTAAAGGTGAATGGCATTTCTTAAACTGGGGCCCTTGAGATAAAAGAGGAGAAAGTGAGCTGAGCACCAGCATTCATCTCTCAGCTTCCTGACTATGGGTGTAATGGACCAGCCACCTCACACTCTGCCACGCCTTCCCGTCCTTGNCAGCCTGCATCCCCTAGACCTTGGACCAGAATAAATCCCTGCTCCTGGAGTTGCTTCTTGTCATGGTTAGGGTATACTGAGGGGAAAAGCAACTAAACACAGCTATGTTTGTGAGGCATAGAACCAAACTGCCTGGATTCAGAGTCTGGCTCCACATCTATCCTGTGACATCCTTCCATGCCATTCACTCGTCCTTCTGAGCCTCAGTTTTCTCATCTATAAAGTGGGGACAATAATAGCATCTATTTCCTTGGATCACTGTAGAAAACAAATGCATTATGGAAAGTAATGTAAAGTGTCTGGTAAATAATTTCCCAGTTAATTTGAGCTCACAGTTTGTTAAAGGCCGATGGTGAAGCTCAGTGGTAGATTACCTGCCTAGCCTGTGTAAAAACTGGGTTTGCTCCTTAGCATTGAAATTAAAAGATTTGTTAAAAATATTGTGGGGGGGGGACACATGCGTTTTGTGGAGGCCGGAAGACAACTTTTGAGAGTCAGTTCTCTCCTCCCACAGAATCTTAGGGATTGAACTCAGGTCATCAGTCTTGGTCGCAAGCACCTTTACCCACTGAGCCATATTACCATCTCCAAGACTCATTGCTATTTTAANGTCATCTAGGCCTGGTGGCACAACCTTGCAATCCTATTTGGGAAGCTGAGGGAGGAAGATCATACCATATGCTCAAAGCTTGCTGTGGCTTCACAGTAAGCNTANGATAAACCTGTCAGCCTAGTGAGAACCTGTCCTAAAATAGAGACTAAAAAGGACTGGAGATGTGGCCTAGTGTTGGAGCACTTGCATAGTAAAAGGACCTGGGGTCAACCCCCAAACCTGCAAAATGATGGATGGATGGATGGATGGATGGATGGATGGATGGATGGATGGAATGATACCATTACTATTATCATTTATAGCTATTAATAGTAAAATTTAAATGTAGATGTGGAACTTCTGGGTCAGTAGAGAAGGGGAAGTCAGAGAAAGGATAAGAACAAGACCATAGAGTTNNTGAGGAGTGCAGGCGAGTGGCAAGCCAAGACCCTCTCTTGTCTACTAAGGACTCCTGGCTCCAGGTACAGAGCTAAACTCTGCAGACTCAGCCTTGTTCCTCTTCGGTCCTCACAGTGAGCTTTGAGGAAGACATCGCTGTCCACCTTGGACAGAAGAGGAAGAAGTGTAGGTGCAGGGGGTTACCCCACAGTGACCCAGATAACCATCTGGGTCAGCCTTCTGGAGCCTGACTTTCCAAATTGTTGTGGTCACTTGTGTTTTTCCTCATCCTCCACCCAAGGTAAATACTTTCATGAAGGCTGCGGCCCAGCCTNTGGTAGGCCCTCTGGCATGTGAACTCTCGCTGATATGTAGACATCCATGAGTAATTATACATAGACTTAGAAATGGAATCACCTGTGTGCTTGCTAGAGCCAACTTCTCATTGGCTTGGTCTAGCTCCCTCTATCATTCCTCTCTTCCTCCCCAGGTCTCTCCCTGNAATCTACACAAATCAGGTGCGTGACCTTTGAATATTTTCCCTAATCTTATTATTTCCCCACTGCCCTAAAACATCTCTCTCTCTCTGTGTCTTTCATCACTTATGCAACTTATTTGTAATTTTGCCTTTTATTTTTAAATATTTTTAATTTTAAATTATGTGCATGTGGGGCTGAGTATATGCATATGAGTGTGAGTACAGTACCTGCAAAGGCCAGAAGAGGGCAGCAGACACCCTGGAGCTGGGTTTACAGGCAGTTGTGAGCCATCTGATGTCGGTGCAAGGAACTGAATTCAGATCCTCTGGGAAAGCAGGAAGCACCCTTAACTGCTGAGCGATCTCTGCATCCCCAACTTGTCCTTTTCAACAAAAATACAGTCATCATCTTTGCTTTCAGTGCTAGGCTTNGAGTCAAGGCCTCACACAGCTAGAGAAGTGCTCCATCTGTCAATAAGTTACATCCCCAATCCAGACCTTTGCCTTTCCTCGGTCAATGAAACCTTTGAAAATCATTTGGATTCTCTTGTATGAGGTTAGCTTACTATTGTGCAACAAAGTCACAGACCCCTGTGTAGACTCTACCATCCCGCACCTGTGGGTAGCTACCATCTCAGCATACCGCCATGCATAGGAGGCAAGGACTTCCCTGGACATTGATGCTTTTCTTTCTAAGGGATGGGGGTCTAAGGAGTGGCGTGTCTCTGCTACATACTGGCTTTGTTTAGCATTTTTAATGTGGANGTGGAAAAGAGATCCAGGCATAAGAATCAATAATCTCAGTTCCAAATCTTAGCTTCTTCCCACTGTGGGGACNAATCTTCATGAGCCCTCTAAGCCTTCGTGGTTTGAATCAACACAAACGTATTCCCTCGTGGTTTTGGAGATCAGAAGTCCTGCAAGCAAAGTGTAAGAAGGGCTGTGTGCTTTCTGGAGTCTCTAGAGGAAAATCTGTTTCCTTCCTTTTGTAGTTTCTATGGCTACCTGAGGTCCTTAGCCTACAGCCCGCATCTCCATCCATCTTCGGTGGAGCAGCAATCTCGTCCTGCTTCCAACACAGCATCTGCTTCTCTCCTTCTGGTCCTCTGCCTCTTTGCTACTCAGACCATCTCGATCACCTCAGCCCATCTAGATAAACCAGACTAATCTCATTCCCAGGTCCCTAGTTTAGTCACATCTGCAAAGTCCCTTTAGTTGGGTATGATGACATACTCACAAGAGTTCAGAACTTAGAAAGTGGATCTCTTGAGGAGGGGAGAATTATTCAGTGGCTATGCCATTCAAATGTGTAAGAAAAACACCACGTACCTCGACTACTCCCAGAACTTTATGCCCAAACTCTCATTTCCAGTTTTTGACATGTTCTTCTAAAGATGTTTTCAGGCTGGAGAGAGGCTCAGTCATAGTGCTTGCTGTGCAAATATGGGGGTTTGAGTTTGGAACCCCAGAACTCACATAAAAGTCAGGCACGTGCATGAGTTTTCTGTTACCTCAGCATTTGGGGTCAGAGTGGAAGGTTAGCCAAATCCTTCGAGCCCAAACACCTCAGCCCATCTAGATAATCCAGACTAATCTCATTCCCAGGTCCCTAGTTTAGTCACCTCTGCAAAGTCCCTTTAGTTGGGTATGATGACATACTCACAGGAGTTCGGAACTTAGAAAGTGGATCTCTTGAGAAGGGGAGCATTATTCAGTGTCTAACCAAAGCCGTGACTGTCCAGGTTCCGTGTGAGACCCTGGAGGAAAAACACAGTGGAAAACAAGCAAGAAAGACACCCAGCACCGACCTCTGGCCTCCACCTGTACACACTTGCGTGAATACCTCTACACACGTGTGTGCACATGCATACAAACACACACACACACACACACACACACACGTAGCTAAATGTTTTGTTCAAACTCCAATGTCTCTTTGTTACTTTTTTCTCACATGAATACATAACACACTCAGTCTTCTGCTCTGACTTCTTTTTACTTAACAGCCTGTCTTGGTGATCGTCTTAATGTCCGCTCTGAGCCTCTGAACCTGTTGGAGGACCTAAGAGGCATCCAGCTCCCCAGGTAGAAATGCAACTTACAAACAACAGACAGAACAACCAGANATTGGAGAGCATCTGGGATTCTGAGAGGTGGGCGGAGGCCCTGTCTGGGATCCCTGGCAACACTGGGAATTCCAGCAGGTGGATNGGCAGCAGGAGCTGTGTCATCAGCTCCCAGGTTTCCCAGGCAGGACTGGGTGTTCAGAGAGAAAGGGACCATTGCTGAGAGGTAGGAGGAATTCAGTACTGGGCAGGTTACCAAAACAGGCACTCAGAACCAGAGAGTACAGCAACCACAAAAACAATTCCACAAATATTTGCTCAGCGGCTCCAGGCCAGGTGTGAGCTGAATGCTGCTGGGATGAAGCAGCCCTGAGCCTTGTCCTCCCACAGCTCAGTCAGGTGAGTTGACAACTAGAGAGGCTGTGGATACAGTGTCCCCACCGTGATGGGGAGAAAGGACTTCCTTATGAGAACAGGGGTGATGATGCCGAGTGTGGCGGCACATGCCTTTAATCCCAGTACTCAAGAGGCAGAGGCAGAGGCGTCTCTGTGAGTTTGAAGCCAGCCTGATCTGCATAGCAAGTTCCAGGCCAGTCAAGGCTACATAGAGAGATCCTGTCTCAAAAAAAACAAAAACAAAGCAGCAACAACAACACACAAAACAGCAAAATATACACACACAACTAAATAAAAACAGGAAAAGAATAAAGGAAAGAAAGAGGGAATGACTCCAGGTGCATTTTTCAAGGTTCAAGATAAGTTGATTGCTGTAACAACCTTCAAATCTCAAAATATTTAATACAACAAAGTGTATTTCTTACACTAAAATCTCATGCTAGACTGGGCATGGTGGCACACACATGTAATCTCAGCACTCAAGAGGCTGAGGCAGGAGGACTGTATTGAGTTTGAAGCTAGCCCAGTTGGCTACACAGCAAGCTCCTGTCTTTAAAAAATAAAAGAAAGAGGAGGAGGAAGAGGAAAAGTCAGAGGAATCATCATCGTCTTCTGGGCTTGTGAGAAGGCTCAGCAGGTGAAGGCACTTGCTAACAAGCCTGCAGGTCACCCTTTGACCTCCCCCCATGAGCTACGGCATGCCCTCTAACTGGAAAAAAATTAATCTCATACTGCTGGTTGAAAACAGGTAGATGGGATTTGGCTCCGTACTGTCATACAAGGATCCAGGTGAATTCTATTTGTCACTTGGCTGCACTGTCCTTCCCAAGAGTAACAGTTCCCATGGGATCCTCAGCATCCCCTTGGCAAAAAGAGAGAATGTGAAGGACAGCAGGAGAGGGTCCCGTGGAACAGAGTGTGATCTAGAATCAGAGTTAGTTGGCTTCCTACCAGCCAGAACTCAGAAATTATTTGCAGGGGAGAGGGAGAGAGAGAGAGAGGAGAGAGAGAGAGAGAGAGAGAGAGAGAGAGAGAGAGAGAGAGAGAGAGAGAGAGAGAGAGAGATTGAGAGATTCTGTCTCCTGTTTAGAGAAGAGATGAGGGGAACTGAGAGGATGCTGGAAGACTGGCTATCAAGTTGAGATAAATATGGTCTGAACTACAGGAGTGGCAGACACCAGGAAATAGATGTACAGGATTCCAGCTGAAGTGGATGCCCAGCAAAATGGAGATAACCTGAAGGAGCCACCTGAGTCCTTAACTGTTTGTACAGAACAAGCACCTTGCTGCTTAGGGGCAGATTGAGGTTCCCTTTGCACAGGCTGAGTTTGTGCTACCACCTGAACAGTTACAGAGAGCCACACACTGCAGTCAGTTACCAATGGATCTAGAAACAAATGGGGCTTTAGGCTGCTCACAGTCATGAGAGTCTATGAATTCAGTGCAGCTCTGGAGAGGAGGAAAGATAGAAGAGGATCCAGAACACATGGCCATAGAATGTCCGTGAGGTGGGCATTGAGGTGGGCGATAAGGGTGGGTGGCAGATGCAGAACTCACACAGTCCCAGCACTTAATGACAAAAGCAAATGAGGCTGTGATATCATGGAAGCATGTGTCTCGATCTACTTTCTGTAATAACAAAATGCCAGACACAGGGTAATTTGTAAAGAACAGAAGTTTATCTGCTTCGTGGTTCTGGAGGCTTGGAAGTCCAAAGTCATGGCCCTGGCATCTGCGACATCTGATGAGGGCTTGTGTTGCATTAGAACCAGGCAGAAGCATTGCACAGGGAAACAGAGCAGGAACTCTAACTGAGGCCTCTCTTCCTCTTCATCCATGCCACCACAGCCCCACCTTCATGACCTCATCTAATCCTAATCATCTCCCCAAAGCCCCACCTCTAAATACCATTGACATATGATCTGGGGGTTCCATTTCCAATACATGATCTCTGAGGGGTGAACATTCCAACCACACAGCATCACGGAAGTTCAACAGTGTGAAACAGAGAGCTAAAGAAAATGAAGGACTATAAATTACCTATCACTTTTGGCATCAAGGAAGTCCAAAGATGACCTCAAAGATAGGACAAAAAGGGGAGGTGGAGGCAGAAGTGTGGGCAGCCCAACTGAGAGCATTGTCCCATGGCCTGTGGAGCCATTCAGGACACTGTCACGGAGGATTGGGTACGCCAAATGGGCTTTTGAGGAGCTTTTCCAGGTTTTGCTTTGTTTGATGTGTGTAGGAGGAAATATCCGTGTGTGTGTGTATCCATGTAGGCATTCATCTGAGTGTGCAGGTATGTGCACACATGTGTGGAGACCAGAGGTCAATGTCAGAAGTCTTCCTTAGCCCAAGTCTTTTTTTTTTGAGACAGGGTCTTTCACTGAACCTTGAGATCACTGTTTTGACTAGCTGGCCAGCAAGCCATATGGATCCTCCTGTCTCTACTTCCCCAACACTAGGATTACAGGTGCATGTCACCACACCTAGTTTTTTGTGGGGGTGCTAGGGATTCAAACCCAGGTCCTCATGATTACACAACAGCCACCAACTGAGCCATCTCCTCAGTTTCTGATTAGGGGATTTTGAGACAGGTTCTTTCTATGTAGCCCAAGCTGGCCTCGAACTCATGATCCTCCCATCTTAGCCTCTCAAGCATTTAGGTGATTTACAGACCTATACCACCCACCACATGCACTAGTGAGTCTTCTCTCTATGTCTTGGCATGCTACAAGCCGTTTGGAACTTAGAAGCCTAGAGACAAGAATGGAAGATCCAAATTCATCGCCTGCCCCAGTTTAGGCAAGGAAAGACACAGCCCTGCCCCCAAACATCATGAAGTGCTCACCCCTGGTGACTTGAATTNTAAGAGGGGAGGCAGCAAAGAAATCCACAGTAAGTGTGTTGAATGGAGACAACAGTGTTGTGAAGAAAACCTACTGGAGACCCAGATAAATGTGCTGGGTGACGCAACTTAGGACATCCACCTGGTTAGGACAAAGACCTGGTGGAAATTAAGCAAACCACTTAGCTGTCTCTGTGGAAAAATGTTTCAGAAAGAACATAAGAACAAAAAGTTAAAGGAAGCATGGGCTGGAGAGATGGCTCAGTGGTTAGGAGCACTCGTTGCTCTTCCAAAGGATCAGGATTTGGTTTCCAGTGCACACCGTGCTCATGACCATCCATAACTCCAGTTCCAGGGAATCCAGTGCTCTCTTCTGATCTGGACTGGCCTCTGGAATGCACATGGTGTACATACATACATACAGGCAAAACATTCATACACATAAATAAATCTAAAAAATATTGAAATAAAAAAGAAATATTCACATGTATTGATGTTAAGGATGCCAGCCCAAATGCCCATATGACACAGGATGATGGAACCATGAAA
The DNA here is from genome assembly GCA_001675575.1 of Neotoma lepida. Taxonomy (NCBI): domain Eukaryota; kingdom Metazoa; phylum Chordata; class Mammalia; order Rodentia; family Cricetidae; genus Neotoma; species Neotoma lepida. Next base: position 156,273 of record LZPO01044392.1, read on the forward strand.
GAACAGAGCTAGAGAACTGGGGAACTTTGGGACATGTTTTATGATGAATGAGATGGGGGTGGACACTGGAGAGGTTCCAGCAGAGAAGGACAGGATGTGACTTAGGTTCTTCTAGAATCCATCTGGATTCCGTGTGGATTAATGGAGAAGGCCTTGGAGGCAGAGAGAGGGAGACAGACGTTGCAGAGTGTGATAATCCAAGGCTGAGGGAGAACTCTGCAGGTAGAGTGCAAGCATGGAGACCTGGATTCCATCCTCAGGACCCACGCCACAAGCTGCGTGTGATAGCACACACCCGTCATCCCAGCACTGGGGGATGGAGACAGGGGGACTCCCAGGAGCTTGAGGGCCAGTCAGTCTAGCTAACTAGTGAGCTCCAGGTTCAGTGAGAGACCTTGCCTTAAAAAATAAGGCCAAGGGGCCGGCAAGATGGTTCATCAGGTAAAGGTGTCTGCTGCCAGGACAAACTGAGTGCAGTCCCCAGGATCCCAGATGGTAGAAGAGATGATGACCTCCACACGCACATCATGGCATGTACACACCCACACATGTATGTACACACAAAGCTCACATACAGACATATGCACACATGCACACACAAATACACACATGCACAAGTATATAATAATCCAGCTGAGAGTTGATGAGTAGAGATCAGGCATCAGCAGCAGAGAGGGGGTGGGAAGTAACTCTACTCTAAAAATATCTTGAAGACAGAGCCAGCTGGATTATGGCTATGAGAAATAAAAGACAGGTATCCAGCTTGCCTCCAGAATGATTCAACTATAAAACAGAACAAAGTGCCAGGCATGCCACAGCATGCTCAAACCTCAAAATACCTCGCCAAGTAGAAGTCAGACACAGAAGGCCACAGAGNAAGAGCTTCTATTCAGTGAAATACACAGATTGAGTAAGTCACACGGAGAATGCAGAGCCGTGGGTCACCAGGAACAAATGGGTTAGACAGAGCGAGTGCTTCATGTGACATGAAAATGCTAGAGATCATGGTTATGCAACATGGGGGCTGCATAAAGTGCCACTGAACTGTCACCTTTGAGTGGTTGAGGGCTGGGGAGATGGCTCACTGGGTAATGTGCTTGCCATGTAAGCATGAGGGTCTGAGTTGGGATCCGGGGGACCCATGTAGAAGCCAGGCATGTTGGGCATCTGTCATCCGGTGCTGGGAGAAGAGGAGGGCAGACCCAAGTGGATCCCTAGAGTTGGGTGGACAGCCTTAGCTAAACCAACGAGCTTCAGGTTCAATGAGAGACCCTGTCTCAAGAAAGAAAGAAGGTGGAGGGGCTAAAGCATTAGCTCTGTGATTAAGAGCACTTGTTGCTCTTGCAGAGGACCTGGGTTCAATTCCCAGCACCCACATGGCAACTCAAAACTGTTTATAACTCCAGTCCCAGGGTATCTGAAGCCCTCTTCTGGCCTCCTCAGGCAGCAGGCATGCACACGGTAAACAGACATATATGCATGGGAAATACTCCTGAACATAAAATAATAAATTAAAATAATCTAAATTTTTTTCCTCCTCAGGCAGCAGGCATGCACACGGTAAACAGACATATATGCATGGGAAATACTCCTGAACATAAAATAATAAATTAAAATAATCTAAATTTTTTTAAAGTAAGGTGATTGAGGAAGACACCTGAAGTTAGCTTCTGACCTATGCACATACATGTACACACACAAACACATATATACACATCACACACACATAGAGGCACACACACAAAAAAATGGTTGGTTTTATGTTTTGACTTTCACTTGCTTTATTTTTATTTTTTTGGAACAGAATCTCACTATGCAGCCCGGTCTGGTCTCAAACTCAAAATCCTCCTGCCTCAGCCTCCCTAGTGCTGGGATTACAACTGTGTAGTACCACACCAATTTTTACACTTAAAAGAAGACTATAATAGATGTGGTGTGAACAGTAAAGATGAAATTCATCATCTAGTGTGGAGGGAAGGATGGCAGGAAGGGTGGTCGGTGCAGCAGGCTTGGGAGATAATTCTGCAGCTGTGCTGGATCTTCACCGTTACTGCCTGTGAGCATCCCAGCAAGCCAGCCACACATACATGTGCTGGGATGTCAAGGAAACCATCAGGGCTCCCCAGGAGCTCATCTTTATACTTGCTGTGGGAAATGGGCAGAAATAGAATGACATCATCCGAGAAAAGTAAACAGTTTTACATGTGGATTGACAAATCACACTTTCTACGTTAGAAAGTGCTGCAGCTCTTTAAAACTATCCAGGCGTGACAGACCTGGAGCCAGGCAGGGCTGGGCACGTCAGGAGGGCAGAGGGTTGGCAGGAGCCAGGTAACCAGGGCTCCCTCAGCCTCCTCACAGTGCCTGGTCTTCTAACAGATCCGTGTTCTGGGCCTCTTAGCACCAATTTGATCTGCTGAGACTTGTCGGTTTGAAAAGCCACATCTGGTTAGTGAGCAGAGCAGAACTTTGCCAAAGGAGGAACAAGGTGTTTAGAACAACAATCTTGTGTTGCTGGTGTTTATGGGCAATTTATACCGACCACCAATAACAGTAAGAGCTGGTTAGTAAGCCCTGGCCTTCTGCCAGGGCATTCGTGTTCCCTATCCAGTTCTGCTCTCACATGAAGGCCCGATGTAGGCATTATAGTTATGAACCCCAATTTGAACAAGCACTAAGGGGGTTAAGTGATCTGCCTAAGGACACACAGCAAGAAAATCACAAAGCAAGGAGTGAACCCAAATATGTCCTACTCGAAAGCCTTCTGCTTTAGAGGAATAAACACAGAAAATTCCAGAAATTTCCTTTCACACCATCCTATACTTTACAGCTGAGAGAGTGTGGTCTGGGACCCTGCAAACAACCGTGAGTCTCCTCGTCAGCCCTCGCTACTGAGATTGGTGTGTAACTGATGAGTAATTGGTGCCTTGAGTTTGCTGAATGAATGAGTTGTATGAATGAGAAAGCACACAAAGGAATGATTAGCATATGCCACATGGTTCTGTGCTCAGTAATTAATAAGCCCTTCTCTCCCGCTAAGCTATGAGCTACAGGAGGGGAAAGACATGTACATGCCTACACTTTAACAATGAAGTTCACCAGTGAAAACATTCAGAATCTTGTTTAAAATACATGGAATCAAGGGTTCAAATCACACCTCCTCTTCTCTACCAGCTGTGTGGCTTTGAGCAAATGAGTCAACCTTTCTGTGCTTTGATATTTTATCTGAAAACTGGGAGAATAAACACACACACACACACACACACACACACACACACTCATTAAAGATATTTACCAAGATTAGACAAAATAAAATAAGACCCAGCCATACTGTACCTGAGTTGTTATAGAGCAGCAGAGAAAAAAGCCCCTGCTGTCCCTGGTAAACTCAGGGACAGTTTGTCCTAACAGCTAGAATAATAAATAAAATAATAAATAAAAGCCTTTCTGGGCTAAGCGCCTATCATACACACTGCATTTGATCCTAACAACACTAATGAGATGGATGTCATTGTTATCCAATTTTCCTGGTGGAGAAACTGAAGCAAGAGATCAGAGTTCAAAGTTATTTTCAGCATAAAGCAAGTTCAGACACCAGTCTGAGCTACATGAAATCTTACTTCAAAGCACCAAGATAAATTTAAAAGGGGAGC
>LZPO01044392.1:171763-192378 GCA_001675575.1 Neotoma lepida
AAGAGATCCGGTTTCAAAAAATAGGGTGAAGAGGGATAGAATAAGACACCTCATATAAATCTCTGGCTTTCATACACATGTGTACACATGTGCACCTGCATGATCACACACAGACACACACACACACACACACACACACACACACAAATGTCAACCTGCCACCAGGTAATCTGGAGTTCTTTGCTACCTCCAAACTCCAATCCCCCCTCATTAGAAACCATGTCACAAAAGGAGTGTCAGTTGTACAAAGCTGATCACAGCAACCCAGGNCCACAGGGAGCTCATTCTATCAACAACTATAACACAGCCCAGCCAAAGGGACAGTCCTCACAATCAACACACTTTGGGTTGAACCATATGAAATGACCATGTTTGCGGGAAAATAATAGCTAACTATCAACTATTTTTCACCTGAAGGTGCTACAGCAGCGGTTTTCAAAGACCCTTTCAAAAGGAATAAAAGTCCAAATTCATTTTCATAACAATACCAGGACATTGTTTGTCTTTTTCACCAAGCTAATGGTTGTATTCAAAGTGCAGAATCAGAGCTGGTAAGATGGTTCAGCCNGTGAAGGCGCTTGACACCAAGCTTAATGAGTTCCATCCCCAGGACCCTCATGGTGGAAGGAGAGAACAGATTCCTGCAAGTCGTCGCCTGACCTCTANATGTGCATAAATGTATGTACACACAATACATACACACACAATAAATCAATGAATGAATACATAAATGAAGAAATAAGCACAATTTTTAAATAAAGCACAAAAGCAATGAGAAGTTTCTTAGTCTGTTTCCTGCCACTATTTCTCAGTTCTAGACCAGGCTCAAGGAGCTGCAACTGGTCTTCTTGCCGAAAGAGTCCCTAGGTGATACAGGGTGTCACAGCAAAAAAAAGGGACAGCCTGTGTGTGTCCAGATATTAAGGTCTCTCTACTGTTTGTTTGCTTGCTTTTGAGACAGGATCTCACTAGAGCCCAGGCTGGCCTCAAACTCATGCTCTCCCTGCCTCAGCTCCTGGGTGCCAGGATTACAGGTGAGCACCACCTAGCCCAGCCCTTTCTCCTTCTCATAAAGCCACCAGTACTCAATCATGGGGCGACACCCTGATGACTTAGTGCTAATCACCTCCCAAAGGCCCCACCTCTAAATGCCATGGTTGGGTTAAGAAGTTAAAACAGCATCCTGTCCATGCCTCACAATGGGGATTCAAATCCAGTGTGAGTTTCAGATAGGGACAGGCCATCTTGTTTTGTTTTGTTTTGTTTTGTTTTGTTTTGTTTTGTTTTGTTTTGTTTTTTGAGACAGAGTTTCACTCTGAAATAGCCTTGGCTGTCCTGGAACTAGCTCTGTAGACCAAGCTGGCCTAGAACTCACAGAGATCCACCTGCCTCTGCCTCCCAAGTGCTAGGATTAAAGGCATGTGCCACCAATGCTCGGCAGGACAGGCCATCCTTACAGCATGCCAAGGTGTCATATTATTTGAAGCTGGGATTCCTTCATTGTCTTCCANTGAAACAACACAGGGGTCACAAACAGGATGCAGAAGCCCACAGGACAGTCCAAGGGCCTGTTAGGAAGCCAGACATCAAAGAGATTCAAAGAAGTGTTAACAGTGTCCTTCCAAAAATTGTCATTCTAGAAAGATACGTTTTGTAAAAGCATTTTACTTATGTTGGGACATAAGGGGTTTGTGGCTGTGTGATGAATTTGGAAATATTTTATTTTATTCTGTTGGGGAGGAAGGTTTGTGTGTGTGTGTGTGCGTGTGTGTGTGTATGTGTGTGTGTGTGTGCGTGTGTGCGTGTGTGTGTGTGTGCACATGCTTGCACATGTGCAGGAACAAGCATGCTGGTGCACTTGACTGGCACATGTCTGGAAATCAGAGGTAGACTTCTGGTGCCTATTTCATGTATTTCCCTCTATCATTTGCCACCTTCTTTTTTGAGGCAGGGTCTCTTACTGAATCAGGAACTTGCCATTTTGGTTAGACAGGCTAGCCAGGGAGCCCCCAGGATCCACCTGTCACCTGTCAGGCCTCCCCAGTACAGAGATTACAGGCACATGCCACCATACCACTTACATGGATGCTGGGTGTCTGAACTCCGTTCCTCATGATTGCACAGCAAGTATTTTATCCCCTGAGCCATATCACATTTGTTGTTTGTTTGTTTGTTTGTTTGTTTGTTTGTTTGTTTGTTTTGACAAGGTCTCACTGTGCAGCCCAAGTGGGCCTCATCCTCACTATGTAGCCCAGATCAACCTCAGACTCTGGGTCTTCCTGCCTCTCCTCTGAAGTGCTAAGACTGAAGGCATGTGCCATCAACCTGCTGTGCGTTCCTTTCTCATCTAGAAAACAGCAGTAGGTATAACCTTTTGTTCTTCTTAGTTTGTTGTCAATACAAGCCCAGGTCTTCTAGGAAGAGGGAACCTCAATTGAGAAAACGTCTCCATCAGAGTGGCCTGTAGGCAAATCTGTGGGCACTCTTGAGTAATAATGGATGTGGGAGAGCCCAGCCCACTGTGGGAGCTACCACCCCAGGGCAGGTGGTCCTGGGTTGTATAAGAAGGCAGTCTGAACAAGCCATGGGCACAAGCCAGTAAGCATTGTTCCTCCAGGGTCTCTGCTTCAGTTCTTGCTTCCAGATTCCTGCCCCTGCCTGAGTTCCTACCTTGGCTTCCTTGGTGATGGACTGGAATGCGTAAAACGAAATCAACCTTTCATTGCCCAAGTTGGTTTTGGTTATGGTGTTTATCACAGCAATCAAAAGCTAACTAAGACACCCATGCAGATAAAAACTCCGGGTCTTAATAGTTTTTAAAAGTACAGTAGGTGCCTATAATGCAAGAACTCCTATATCAGGAGCATCCGTGGAAAGACACACAGGAAATGAAGCAGTCCGGCTACTGGGAAGAAATGCACTGAGCAGACACAAGAGTGCCTTTGACCTGGGGAGAGGAGAAGGGAGAAAGAAGGGAAGGCAGCAAAGAGGACAGGAGGCAGATGTCCTTAGTCTGCTCTCTGTTGTAAATACCACAGTACTGGAGAAGTTTAGAAGAAAAGTTTGTTTTGGCTTCCAGCTCTAGACCAAGGTCACTAGGTCCTGCACCTGGTGATGTCCTCCTTGTTGGCAGAGTCCCAGAGCAGTGCTGGAAGTTGTGTGCTCCTGGGAGACCTAGTCAAACTGGCTACAAAGGCACACCCAGTCCAGAGATGACCATTAATCTGTTGACCAATGGATGAGTTCATCAGTTAACTGAGTAGATGGGCTATCTTACTCCTCAGAGGGGACTCCTAATCACCTCTTAAAGTGCCACCTCTTTTCCTCTAGAAACGGAGGTTCAACTTCAGCTCAGAAGGGGCAAACCGTGTTCAGCCTCTAGCACAGAAGCAACAGGGATGATTTGAGGCTACACCACAAGCATGGTGTATGAGCTCCCTGGGACGGAGCCAGAGACCCAAACCTCCAAGAGATCTGTCCTTATCTACCNCAGAGGTGGGCGCTATATCCCATGACCAGCCAGGTGCAAGAATGTTCTGGGAGAACCAAGAGCGGGAGCATTCCTGAAACCTCCAATTTGTGCAGGGAAATCTCAGCACCAGTAGAACAGGGCTGCAACAAGTGACTTGGCACGGTGTGTGTGATGTGCTCCAGCGAGTTCAGTGCGACAGATTCATGAGTAGGGCAGGATGGAGGGTTTATGTATGTGGTGTATGATGGTTATGAGGACACACGGAGGAAGGGATTTCTGCACCTGGGTAGGGTATGGAGTCCCGTGGTGTGTAGAGAATTGGACGAGGAGGTGAGAAGTGGCCTCTGGAAACTAGAGAGGATGTGGGCCTGGAGCCCGTGAGGTGTGACCAGGTGGCCCCAGAGCTTGATGGTGCAGCTAGCCAGGCTAACCTAGGCGGGCAGGCTCCGCCCGCGGGTACTCCCGGGCGGTCCCCGCCCTCCGCACTCCCTCCTCCTACAGCGTCCGGGCTCTACAGGTGACCCAGCGCCACAGCCACTCCGACGCCACCACCTTAGCTGCCATCACCGCAGACTCGAGCCGCAGCCTAAGCAGGTATGACAGCGACCCCCGCGCGCGCGCACACGGGCAGTGACAGCAGTCCGGCCCCTGACAGCGGCCGAGAGCTGGCAGCCCAGCCTCAGTTTCCCACCGGAGGGCGTTGGGGTGTCTGGCCGCCACCAAATACGGCACTGAGGAGACGGTGGGACTGGACCTGCTGGGGACGCAGGGAATCAGGGAGAGACCCAGCGAGGGTCGTACTCCTGTCGCAGCTGGAGGGAAGGGCTGTGGTCAATTCCTCACGCGGAATGGGCGGGGCGAGCTGTAGTTCAAGAGGTGACAACAGCAAAACTAGAGCGCATCCCCACCAGGTGGGCTCTCCTCTTTCACAGAGAGGAAACTGAGGATGGGGCGGGGCAGGGCGAGCACTCCTGCAAGAATCCCAGAGACAAGGTGCTGCGTGCAGGTCTGAGCCCAGGCATCTAACCCCAGAGCCTGATTGTGACCTCCTCTACCAGGCCAGCCAACTCTGAGGGACACCGATGTAAGAGGCAACGCTGGGGAGGAACCCAGATCCAGATTCCAACTTATGCTGTCTTTCCACCATTCCGGGATTTTTAGCACACAGTTAATGTCTAGAGAATGTCACATGGCATAGATGTGCTGAACACAGAGGGGGAAACAGGGTTTAGGGAGGAAACTGCAGTTTTTCCCACTGAAAAGCAATCTCCATCAATGAGGGTCTTGGAGCAGCTCAGTCTGGTGTAATCTCTGGGTGAAGTTCTGGAGAGTTCCCTAATGGGACATCTGCCAGCAAGCCAATACAAGGGTCCAACTTCCTTCCTCTTAAACCTTCAAAGTCCTGCTCTCCCTGCTCCCTAAAGGTAACTACCATCTTCAAATGGAATATTTCTTCTAGACCTTTCTCAACACCTATACATCATATATAAAAGTCCATAGGAAATATGTAAAATAGTAAGGTGGTATAAGGTATTATATAGCAGATATGTAATGTTAATTGTGTAATCTGTCCACCTCATTGGACAATAGTGACTNACCTTCAACCCCACATATTTCTTCTAGAGTCATCTATGTTACTGCATAGACATGGAGCTAACATAAATTACCATTTGGGGGTCAAGTTCGAATTCTTGTTCTTTGTTCTCAACTAATTTCACAGGATATGAATTTGGGGCACAAGGTCCCTTCCTTTCCATGGCATACCCAGAAGCTGTATATGCATACATTTATAGACAACCATGTGAATACAAGTACATATTGACATAAGACAGACTCCAAAGCACACAGACATACAGACAGGTAAGCCCATCTCTGTGCTAGCTATCTGTGGTCAAGGACAAACCCATTTCCCTCTACCTGCAGCTTCCACTGAGTGCCAGGGCCAGGAAAGAGCCAGTCTTCAAGCTCTGCCTGTCTGTGCCCAGTGGGCAGAGATGGCACCAAAGACCCCATTGAGGGGCTCTCTCCAACTGCCACCAGTGTCATTCTCACTCTCCAGTAGGAGGCAGAGTGATTAAGAACCGGGGAGGGGGCAGGGGTGGAGGAACTCAACAGTTGGAAGAGCTCGATGCTCTCCCAGAGGATCCGAGTTCAGTTCCCAGCACCCATGTCAAGCAGCTCACAACTTCAGGGCATCTGCCACCCTCTTTCTGCCTCCAAGACTACTCACACACAGTGTGCAAACGCAGAGAGACACATACGTTTAAGAACCATGGATTCTCAAACCAAGTGCCCAGTCTCCTGGTCATGTGCCCCATACTTTCTGGGTCCAGATAATAGTGTAAGAAAATTATGTCCATCCTCAAAGGTATGATAGGACCATCAAAAGTTTGCTGGAACATGGCATGGTGGTATATGCCAGTAATCCCAGTGCTTAAGAGGCACAAGTGAACTACAGGTTTGAAGCCAGCCTTGACTGCATAGCAAATGCTAAGCCAGCCAGAGTTTCATAGCAAGATCTTGTCTCAAAAGACCAAAATAAAAAAAAAAAAACACAAGCAAACAAACAAACAAAAACAGTTTGCTGGAATGTTTGGTAACAGCCAGGCTAGCAAAATGCTAAAAGCAGAGATACTTCAGTTTCAATTACAGCTTTGCCACTTCTCAGGCCAGGCAAGTCCACTCCTGTCTCTGAGTCACAGTTTTCACATCTGTCAAATGGGCTTAATGATAATAGCCTTTCCAAACTGTTGAGTGTTCAATAGGATGATGCAAATACAATTCAGAAAACCTTGTTCTGGGCAGGGGAGGCCCTAAGATGGTCCTGTGCTGTAGGCAATATTGAGCTACCACTAAGGACCTCTTCCACACCTCAAGGGCAGCCAGAGTCCTGAGCACTGGATAGCAGCCAAGGGGGATATTTCTGTCACTGAGTGCCAAGCTAAGCTCACATCAGAGTCTAAACANGCCATGGTACTAAAAAAGGTTCTATTNTGCATCCAGCCCTGAACTAAGATGCAGAAATGACTTCTGGTGTCTACCTTTGGAATACAGGACACCGCTGAAGTCACAAACAAAGCCTGGGGTGAGGGAGCTGGAAAGANGGCCCAATGGTTAAGAGCATTGGCTGCTCTTGCGAGGACCCAGACTTGATTCTCATCACCTACACGGTGACTCACAACCATCTGTAACTCCAGTTCCAGGGGATTCAATGCCAGCCCCACACTCTCCTTTAAAGAGTGTAGGCTAGCTGGCCTGGAGCGATGGCTCAGCTGTTAAGAGCATGTATTGTTCTTGCAGAGGGCCTGACTTTGGTTCCCAGCACCATGACAGGTGGCTCACACCACTAGTAACTCCATCTGCTGGGGATCTGACACCTCTGGTCTCCTTGGGCACCAGTATTCACATGCAATTATCCATACACTGACACATACACACATAATTTAAAAAAATAAATCTTCAAAGTTGTGGGTTAGTCCTGAGATTTTTAAGCAGTGACAGCTAGTCAGTTTCTCTTTAGACCAACCAGGTGGGAACCTCCAAGATCCACAGTCCCCTGGAGGCCGCGCCTCATTCTCCAAGAATAGCACAATGAAAAGTAACACCAGGACTCCAGAGCCATTTCTGTCCCCCAAGTGATTTAGATAAACTGTGTCATTTCAGGTCTCTAATGTGGCTCTTTTGTGACTATTTCCTTGTAGGGAAAACAGAGGCGATACGCACTGCCTACCTTGAAGGGTTNTTTCAGGTATTAAATGAGTCAATATGCTTAAACCGCTCCATTACTGCCTGGATTACAGTAAATACGACCTCAGTATTCTGATAATGGCCGTGTTAACTGGTCAGACCCTGTGACAACATTCCAAGGAAAGGCACAAAGAAGGAAATCTCTAAGGGAGGTTTTGAAGGATACACAGGAGCTCTTCTGCTGAGTGAGAGAGGAAGTCCATATATAGGAAACAGCCTATGGCAGCCAGGTGGTGGTGATGGTGCACGCCTTTAACCCCAGCACTCAGGAGACAGAGGCAGGAGGATCTCTGTGAGTTCCAGGCCAACCTGTCTACAAAGCAACTTCTAACACTTACAGGTCATTTCAAATCCAGTTACATAACACTCATGTATTCAGGATTTACTGTGGGCCAAGCACTGGGGTAAGTGCTTCTTCCTTTAGCCCTCAGAGTGCCATCTTGAGGGGAGAATCTTTATTTCCAGTTTATAATGAGAAATCCAAGACACATAGAGGTTATGGGACTTGCCCAAGTCTCACAGTGCCTAAGTTGTCAGGGCTGGATTTGAATCTCTGTGATTTGTGGGAGGCAGCCAGGCGGTGGTGGAACANGCCTTAAATCTCAGCACTTGGAAGGCAGAGGCAGGTGAATCTCTGAGTTTGAGGTCAGTCTGGTCTACAGAGTGAGTTCCAGNACAGCCAGGACTACACAGAGAAACCCTGTCCTGAAAAACCAAGAACAAACAAACAAAAAGCCAGGAGGCAAGCACAGGCTGAGCTCACACCTTCAATCCCAGCACTCAGGAAGCAGAGGCAGGAGGATCTCTGTTGAGTCTGAGGCCAGCTGGTCTACTTAGGGAACTCCAGGTCAGCTTTTCACATGGATGCTGGGGATCCAAACTCAGATCCTCACGCTTGTGGAGGAAGCATTTACTCCACGGAGCCTCGTCTCCAGGCTCATGTATTAGATTTTAAATAAATCTTAACAGAGAAATAAGGGACCTAACTGAAGTCATGACTCAAATGGACTTAATAGATATCTACAGAACATTCCACCCTAACAAAAAAGAATATACCTTCTTTTCAGCACCCCATGGAACTTTCTCTAAAATTGACCACATGCTCGGTCACAAAGCAAATCTCAATAGTTACAAAAAAATTAGAATAACCACCTGTATTTTATCAGANCACCATGGCTTAAAGTTAGATTTTAACAACAACAAAAATTACAGAAAACCTACAATCTCGTGGAAACTGAATAATGCCCAAATGAATCACCAATNGGTCAAGGAAGAAATAAAGAAAGAAATCAAAGATTTCCTAGAATTCAATGAAAACGAAAGTACAACATACCCAAACTTATGGGACACAATGAAAGCAGTGTTGAGAGGAAAATTCATAGCACTAAATGCCCACATAAAGAAGATGGAGAAATCTTACACTAGCGAATTAACAGCACACCTGAAAGCTCTAGAACAAAAAGAACCAAATTCACCCAGGAAGAAGAGGCGACAGGAAATAATCAAATTGAGGGCTGAAATCAATGAAATAGAAACAAAGAGAACAATACAAAGAATCAATGAAATGAAGAGTTGGTTCTTTGAAAAAATCAACAAGATAGACAAATTAACCAAATCCAAATTAACCAAAAGACAGAGAGAGAGCATCCAAATCAACAAAATCAGAAATGAAAAAGGACACATAACAACAGACAATGAGGAAATCCAGAGAATTTGATTTTTAAAGCAGAGGCTGGGATAACAAAAGAGCAAAAACTATAGGAACCCACATATATGAGGTCCTCAAGGAGAGGGCTGGGGAGGGTGTGGGCTATGTTTCATGACACAGAGTCCCTGGTGTTAGTGGTGATGAACGACTCTGGAAATGGACAGCAGTGCCAGGTGCCCAGTGGCAGAAGTGTGCTTAGTCACACAAGACTGTGCACTTTAAAATGGTTTATGGTTTATATTTTGAAACAAATGAGAAAACGGAAATTCTCTTAGGGATCTGAGTATATGTAGCTCCATGGTAGAACACTTGCCGGGCATGTGCAAGACCCTAGGTTCAATCCTCAGCAACACACACACACACACACACAGACACACACACACAGAAATAACAACAGAATAGGAACTTCGACTTCAGCTGTCNTGAGTTCCAGCCTTGGTTCTGACACTTCTCAGTTCTGTGGACTCAACTGAGTGACTCTTTCCATGCTTCATTTCCCCACCTGCAAAATGGGGTAGGCAAACTGCTGGCCTCATAGGCCCTGTACAAACATTAAGTCATTTTGTGCACACACAGGGCTCTGCTGCCTGGGGCCATCACGGGTCAGGCTCAGGGGGAGCAGGGCAGCTGAAACCAGCAACTGGAATCAGATCCTAAGACTTCAGGTTTAAGTTCTGCACAAAGATGAGAACCTGCTTGACTCCCAGAACCCATGGGAGAAAGATGGGCCTGGTGGCACATGCTTGTAATCCAGCGCTGGAGAGGTAGAGACAGGACGATCCCTGGAGCTCAATGGCCAGGCTGTTGGCCTAATCAGCAAGCCCCAGCCTTGGCTGGAAACCCCATCTCAAAAAACAACAAAAGTGGTCCACTCCTAAGGAATGCCACCCAAAACTGACTCTGGCCTACACACACACACACACACACACACACACACACACACACACACACAGTGGGGGGAGAGTTCAAGTCTGTATTTTCTATTATCACTGACTTTGAACAAATTAGAAATTACGGTTTTATAATGCAAACTACAAAATGTTGAGTCAGATAAACTCTTGCCGGCTGGTAAGAAACATGAGATGCTGTGATTCTCGGCCTTGGCTTGTTATCCCACAAATCACAGAGATTCAAATCCAGCTAAAGGAAGAAGCACTTACCCCAGTGCTTGGCCNGCAGTAAATCCTGAATACATGAGTGTTATGTAACTAGATTTGAAATGACCTGTAAGTCTTAGAAGTTGTGTTTTGGGAGAGTTATTGTTTGTTTCCATCTATTAGTTATATACTTATGTTGTTAGTGTGTGTAGGTACAGGTGTATGGAGGTCACAGGACAACTTGTAGGAGTCAGGTCTCTCCTGCTGTGTGTGAATCCTGGGGATGGAACTCNGGGCTTGGCAGCAAGCCCCTTTCCCACTGAGCCATTTTGCAGGCCCCTGTTTGTTTTAGTTTGTGAGGTGGGTTCTATGTTAGTCAGACTAGCCTGAGCCCTAGGATTAGAGGAGAAAGCTANCTCAAAGAGGTTATTTATTTATTTTGACATTAAAGATCCTTATCTTAGCCATAACTCTGAGTTTTCTAGAAGGTCATTTGTGACCAGACAGTGTGCAGGACCCTGGAGGCTCTGAGAGGTTCCCAAACTGAACCAAGAGGTTCCCAAACAGCAAAAACAATCAGGGTTCAACTTTCTCCCTCCCTCACCACAGCACCCCTTGACTGGGAGAATCTTAGGAGTGTGGCAGTAGGTTTGGAAATACCTGGGCAAGCCCAGCTGTTCCCTTCCCTGCTAACCTTGGGGTGCAGACCTCAGGGACAAAGCCAAGCCGGCTTGCTGCTTTCCCTCCGTGTNTGGGGAGGGAGCTCATTCTCAGGTGTAGGCTCTGGAACTACTGATCTGGCTCCTCTTAGCACTTCCGGCAGAGACTGATGCTCTGCCAACAAGATCCTATCCCATTGCTTGGGATTGCTGGCATTCTTAGGCTGGTGAGTGTGTTTACACATATTTGTGTGTGTCTGTGTGTGTGTGTGTGTGTGTCTGTGTCTGTGTGTGTGTCTGTGTGTGTGTCTGTGTAGGTTGTTGCTTTTCCCTCTTTGAATCCTGGTGACAACACCCTCACACACAGAGTGGATCACCTCTGCCCTCTGCTCACACCACAGTGAGAAGCAGTTGGTCTTGGCCTGGGTGGATTGTGCTAGAGAAAGAAACTACAGAAACTTGGGTCTGAGGCTGTGAATTTAAGGGCAGCCCTTGAAGGACTGCTTACAGATTGGGGGGTGGCAAGTGTCAGATAGCAAGAACATGCCTGGCATCTGGTAGGTAGTAAGTGCTCATTCAAGGGAAGTAAGAGAGAGAATGACAGAGAAGGCAAACGATGAAGAGGAAGGGGAGGAGACAGAGAGAAGGGGAGGCAGAAGGGGAGGCCAGAAGTGGGAGACACAGCCCTGAGCCTGCTGGAACAGAGAGCCTTGACTGCAGCACCCAACCCTCTGCATTGGAGGGAGAAGAGCAGNGGCTGGCACAGAGGGCTGCTGACTCTAGGGAAAGCTTCAGGATGGAGTTNGCTGTCTTGGAGGCAGGACCTCCACCTGCTGTGGGTGGGAGGGTCTTGGGGACATCCCTGCACCAGTCCTGCTCTCCAGGCACCAAGGCTTGCTCAGCTCCTTACTGCTGCCTTCTCCTGGCAGTTTGTGTAACCTACAGTCCCAGGGGGCACCACTGAGGTTTCCCACCTTGGGATCTGGATCATAGTGCCTATGNGAGCAGGCTTTGCAGAGCTTGCTCCAAGGACTGCCCCAGGGCTGACATTTGGCTCCTCAAGGAGAGCAAAGCCAGAAACACTGTCACCTATGCTTGGAACGCTGGAAGATCAAGTTAGGACTAGGTATGCTGCNGAGGGTGACAATCCCCCACCCCACCCTACCCTGACTCTGGTCCACTGACTGGCTAGGGGTTCACTGGGTTGTTTTGCTGGTGGCAGAACCTGGAGCTCCATGGGAAAAGGCACTCAGAGGTTGGAGACATCCTAGGAATTGGGGATGCTTCACATGCTGGGTACTATAACCTACTTTGTAGGAATTTAAACCAGGGACGAAGTGAGGGTGTTTGGTTACTGTGGAAACTGAGGCTCCAAGCTGATGTTCAGCAAACATCTGCAAAGTAAGAATGATGGAAGGGTGGGAAGGAAGTGTGGCAGGAGATGGGTGCATGCCAGTGTTAAAATAGACACTGAAAATATACCTGGAATAGCAAGCCATGGCTCAGCTCCCTGGAGACTCCTCTGCCCCTCACCTGGAGACCCCCTTCCCATCCTCATCTCAATCCTGCACCTCCCAAGCAGACCTTTCCAGTAGGACTGGCCTGAGGTGGGCAGAGTTGCTCCTGGTGGGACTGGCAGTCTAACAGGCCAAAGCTCTTCCCTGAAGACCCCCGAGAGGCATCTCAGCTCCTCCTCATAGGTTCCCACACTNCCCTGGAAACAGCTGACTTTCACTGTCAACAGTGTCTGAATGCAGATGAGGCCCGCATGCTTTTTCCCCATCAATACAGTAGCAACAGGCAGAGCTTTTACTTTTTCTTGTGTTGGATGCNGGGGATTGGATTTTGCACTCAAACTGGGTTTTGCTAAGATTGCGTTGTATACTACATGCAAGCACTTGCATTATGTCACTGAGTTCTTTTAACAGCCACAAAGNTGGGTAGTGTGACTACNTCCACTTTACACACAGGGAAACTGAGTTTTCTCTCTGCACAAATGTGTTACTACCTCACGGCAGCCCTGTGAAACNGATGGCAGAGTTGAATGGAATCCGAGAGGCTAAGTCACGTGCTTACTCGGGGTCACTAAGAGCTAGCAAATGGTGAAGCTGGNATTGTAAGCTGGGCAGTTTGGCTACAGAGTGCACTATTTGCCTGGCCCTGCCCTTTCAGATGCTGAATGTCACCTGAGCAACCAGGGTAGATGAGAAGTGGAATTTTTCCCTCTGGGACATGACTCTTGATGTCTTTGGGCCACCCACAGCCCTATNTAAGNTTTCAGCTTTTGGATCAACTGGGACTCACCCTGTGTCATTGTGTGGGTTAAGATCTTGGTCTCCCCTAATCAAAAGGCTGGCAAACATTAGCATATAACTGTCACTCTAGGACCCCTCTAATCTGGGGCACCAGCTCAGCCTCCAAACTGCACAACAGAAGCAACTTCCTCTGACCTGATGGTTCCAAAAGGGAGGCAGGCAAAAAAAATACTAGCNACTGGGCCTGCCTCCCAAGACTTCAGCCACTGGGCCAGCCTGTCCCTGGAACAAGGTAGAGAACATATGGCCTAGACTCCATGCAGGGAAAAGAGAAGTAAGACTTCAGTAGGAAGCTTCGAAGGCCACAGAGGGGCACAACGGTGCTGTGCTTTCTGCAGTGGTAGAGCAGAACCCATAACTGTGCACCCACTAGGCAAGCACTCTGACATTGAGACCCACCCCCAGCCCTTCCTTCTTCCTCCTTCCTCTCTGACCTCAGGTTGGAGGGGGACGGTATCTAGTAGGCCCCGGTGCAGTGGGACCTACTCTGCAGGTCTTTACAGAGGGGCCTCTATACTCACAGAGCTGTGGCTGCAGAGCTGGCCATTGCTGTCTGCATTTCCTCAGCTAATCTGCTCACAATAACACTACCAAAGAGATGTGAACCCCTAGCACCCCCCACCACCATCATCAATATCCCGAATACTCCCATACCCATTATCATCTTTATCAAGTCCACCATCACCCCCATCAGCAACAGCAACATAACTCACATGGCTTTTCAGACCCAAGGTCAAGGCCCAGTCTGAAGACAGACATACTCAGAGGACCTGATGCATCTCATTCCCTGGAAAAACAAGGAAGCATTTGGGCAAAAAAATACCAATTCANTTCCTAGCTCTTCCATTCTCTAACTGTGTGGCTTCGGGGAATTGACCCAATCTCTCTGAACAGAGATCTGATCTATAAAATGAAATGATTGCAATTCCTCCCTCTTGGGCTTATGGGAAGGGACACATAAGCTCATTCAGGTACAGCCCTGGCACAGGGCCTGGCTTGGATTGTAAAAGCAAAACAAATACAGGAAAATACACAGGCCAGGAGAACAGTAGTTAAGGGTATAGCTCGAGGCTCTGGCTGTGAGTCAGTTCCCATCAGCTCTGGATTACCAGAGGCAGGTGGAGCCCAATGTGAGAACTGGCCTAGAATAGGGTGGCTTGCAGGCTTCCCAGCAGAGACCACCTAAGGGCTGAGCACGGAGGGGAGGGAGAGAGAGTTCCTGCCCCAACTGGGGCTGAGATTCCCACTGAAGTTGCAATCTGCCCAGTTTGAGACAAGTCAGGAAGGATGATTCTCCAGCTGGAGGCAGGAAGACCCAGGAAGAACCAATTATTTCCTCTCCCAATCCAAGCAGTTCCCCCAAAGCATCAGCACAGACCCCTCCTCCAACCTCTCCACAGAGATATTTCCTTCTGGGCTGTTCTCTTTTTGATGGTTTGTTTCTGAACAGCAATAAAGACAGCCCAGGGCAACTCCTATGCCAGTGTATCCTGAAAATCTTACCTCCAGCCTCCAGGGCTGCTATGCACAGCTACATGGATTGTGTGCTGCACAACTCCAGGATGTCATCCAACCAACTGCATGACCAATGGTGCCCCCTGGAGTTATGAGGTACACAACCTGCAGGAACAAACAGGGAGGGTCTGCCAGCCTCCTTCTCCTGAGCAGTATAGAATGATTTTATCAGTTCCCAATACAGGCTCAAAGCAGAGAGTGGTTGGATGACTGTCCAGATGTCAATCAAGACCCAAAGAGCCCAGGTTTGCTGCTTAAGTAGATCAAGCAGGTTTGTAGCTGACCTTGAGAAGTTTGTGCGTGGGCATTGTGGTGACTGGGGATGGCAGGGGGTTATAGATCGTCATTAAGATAGAAGACAAGGAAACGGTGAGGCAGAGTGATCACAAAAGCAGGCTCTGCAGTTAGCTGTGGGCTCAAGTCCCTGGGTTCAATCCCCAGCACTGCCAAAAGGAAAAATCCTTTCTTTCTGTGTCTTTCTGTGTGACATGGGACACTTGACCTTTTTGTGTCTCTTTTTCATCTAAAAATATAATATATAATAATTCTCGTGGAGGTAAACTAGAGAAGAAAGGGGCTTGTGTGGTAGTGAGCCTCTGACCACCATGCTTGCTGCACAGAACATTTATTTCAAGGTTCAGTGATGTTCCAGACAGATAGGGGGAGCTTTAGTCACCTTTTGGAAGCATGTCACTGAAGTCCTGAAGGGGACAAAAGAACCAGGGCCCAGCCTTGGCACCTATGGCCCAGAACCAGATGGAGTCAAGCAATATTAGATTGTCTTTTTAACATGACTTTGTCATAATTCAGGGCTGCTACAGCAGCTGATGTGGGGTAGAGGGACCCTAGGCTGATGACAGCCAGGAAAAGCCAGCCTCCAGGCTGGGCCGCCCGTTCCCCAGGACTGCAATTCAGTGCCCAAGCCTAGGGTTGTGTGAACAAGNACTCTGCAGCCAAGCTGGATCTACCCTCTGACTGTGTAGCATGTGAGCTAAGCATGGCCATCACTTGGTTGAAATGACATCATGGCTTTACATGGTAGCCCACACCTGTCATCCCAGCATGGGAGGCTAATGCAGGAAGATGGAGTTCAAGGCCAATTGGATGACACAATGAGACCCAATCTCAAAGTTTAAAAACAAAACAAAATGTTTTCAGTGCTTGCCTAACAAAACACAAACTCCTAGGTTCAATCTCTAGCATCATATACACATATACTACTANTAATAATAATAACAACAACTATAAATAATCATCTTACTGTCTGGACCTTTACTAAAAGTGTATCATCCTTATTTTAGTCCATTTTCCCAAACTCTGATGCAGGTTCTTGCTTTCTGGGGAATTTTGTCAAATCCAGGCTCACACCNCACCCCAGACCAAGCAAATCAGGTGCTCTGAAGGCAGGGCCAAGTGTCAGTGCTGTTTAAGCACCTGCAGGTGACCCGTCCAGGGAGATGGCTTTCCCTGGTTCTTCTCCAGTTCTTTCTGTGTCCTTCTGCCCAGAAGCAATACCGCTTCCCGCAATCAGAGAGTTATCCCAGGGGCTGGGGAGATAGCATGACCAGTGAAGCACTTGCTGTGTATGCGTGAGGACCTGAGTTCAATCCCCAGAACCCCTGTAAGAATGCCAAGACATAGAAGTGCATGTTTATAGTCCCAACACTGGGGAGGCAAGGACAGGAAGAGAATTCCAGGAACAGACTGGTCACAGTAAGAACTGCGCCAATGAGAGACCCTGTCCCAAAGCAGGTGGATGACGTCCCTAAGGATGACAGCCCAGGGTGACCTCCACACACACACATGCCTGTGCACACGCACACACACACACACACACACAGCACACTCACACACACATACACAGAGGGAGGGGAGAGAGAGAGACCAGACCACAATTCTCTTGTCTCTTAAGGCCTACACCACTGGATCTAGATTTGACATCATCTTTGTGGACAAGATCACAAGCTGATGTGACAATGCCTGACTGTGAGTCACACAGCATTTTTCTCTGGGATAGAGGATGTTGGGGAAGGAACTCAAGACCCTTGAGCATGCTAAGTGAATGCTCTACCACTAAGCTGTGTCCCCAGCTAGAGTCATTTTGTTTCGCATCAAATTTCACTCGCATCTGGTTTTCAGATTTTCTCTAANCATCTAATCCCAATTTCCAATGGTCACAGTCTCCTGAGTCTGCCTCGTCTCTGTTTTGTGATGTCATCCTTCCATGANAGCTTGAGACCCAGGAGAAATGAAAAGGAATTTAGACCAGGGTGGCTCCAATTCCAACCAGCATGCAGGTCACCTGGAATCTTGTCACAGTGCACCCTCTGGCTGGGGTGTATCTCAGTGCGAGGANATGTGCCTTGCANGTTCAAGGCCCTGGGTACATCCCCAGCATGGCAGAGTTAAGAGAGAAAGATTTTGTATTGATGAGTCACGTCAGGTTTAGATTTTGTCTCTGTATGAAGCTGTCAGTCATGGTCCAGGCATCATCGCTGCTGTCCCTCATGTTTCTTGGTTTGGGTTTTGGTTTTCTGACATGGAATCTCACTAAAATGTGAATTTTAGTACTTTAGTACTCAACGTACTTGAGGCCTAGGCTGGTCTTGAACTCTCCATCTTCCTGCCTCAGAATCTGGAGTGGCTGGGATTTATAGCCTACCTCACCCTACTCTGGTGCCGGCCTTTAAGTGGAGAGACATAAAGCCAGTGATTCTTAAGCTTGAGAGTGACCCGGAACTCCAGACGGTGGTTGAACTGGAGTTTCTGATTCAGGAGACCTGGGTAGGGCCTGAGAATCTGCCTTGCCGACAGTGCTCCCAGGGGCTGCAGCTATGGTCAGGAGGACAACCAGACTTTGAAAACNACCTCTCTCAGTCATGCACTGGGCATTTAGCCCAGTGGCTCTCACTGANCTGGGTTCCCTGGAGGTCCCCAGAAGACAGTTTTGTTCAGTCTAAGGCTCCCAGGTCTCATAGAAAAGTTGGTTCTTGGTTTGCCTCTGTGGCCAAGCTGTGTCTTTGACCAGACCTGAGCGGTTTCCTCAAGTTCAAACCCACAATTTAAAGAAATAATTGTTCCCCAGAAGACGGAGTTTTTGTGGTCATGCAGTCTTCTTCCCCATTCCATGGCTTCTGCTGTGTACAGTTCACCGCAGAGGGGTCTTGGAGGATAACACAGTCCAGCCTGTCAAGTACACGTTAGCCTCACCTCTGGGGGCCTCAGCTTCAGACCTGGAGCCATGGGAGGGAGGGCACAGGTGCCATCCCCTCAGAAAGCTGGAGCCACCACAGCTTTGGAGACAGACTTGACCCAGTGCCACCCTCCACAACTGCCTTGATCAAGAATGACCACCCAGCCCCCAACTGGTTCCTTAAGGCCTTGAACTTGAGAGGGCTGGCAGGAAGGTCTGAATGGGAGGAGTGAGCTATGGGAGGTTAGGGAGTAGAACTGCTGATTCTTCTTCCTGGATGGGGGCACTGACTGTCACCTTGGTGTGGGGGTGGGGCTGCTCCCATTGCTCTGGAAACCAGAAGAGCCAGCCCATGGGTGGGGGGTGTCAGTAGAACTGCATCACTGTTCACTTGAGAAGGCAGGTGCACTGGTACCTTTCACTCCATTTCTCTCGTCACAGCTGGGTGACCCTCAGTGGCCTTCTGTGCTGGAGAGGTGACAATTCCTTGCAGGCTCAACTCGAGGATTAAATGAGATGGTGTCATGTGATAGTTCCTGGTGCATTCTAGGTGCTCAGCAAATGTTGCTACCACAGAAAGACAGATAGGAACTATGATTTCATTCTGCAAACAGCCTGAACACCACTTCCCTACTCCGCCTCCCTACACCCTGACCTCATACCCCCACCCCAAACCCCCACCCTGGCCCTTCTTCATGCCTCTGTACCCTTTTGCTCGAAAGAGTTGGCTTATAATCAAAAAGCACTTATTTGTCCCCCAAAATAGTCATTGCAATAGCCAATCCATATTTAAGCACTTCACTCATTGCTCCCACCCAATGCTGTCTTATATTAATATAATATGATGCACAACCATGAACCATAGGAGCAATTAAACATTGAGAACNGAGCCCAAGATGTGGCACATGCTAACCAGGTGCACTTGCAATGCCAGGCCTTGATTTTTGAGACACGGTATAGCTATGGAACCCTGGCCAGCTAGGAACTCATGATCCTCCTGCTTCAGCCTCCCAAGTGCTGGGGTTAAAGGTATATGTCACCACACCAGGAATATATTTTATTGTCAGTTGTGATTTAAAAGAAAAAAAAAACCTGTAACATGCAAATGGTCACCTCTTTTATTTTTATTGCTGGGGATGGAACCCAGGGCCTCCAGCATGCACATAACCCTAACCTCATCTTAAACCACTGTATCTTAAAAAAATTTTTTTGAGACAGGGTCCCACTCTGTAGCCCTGGCTGGCCTTAAACTCACAGAAATCTACCTGCCTCTGTCTTCTGGATACTAGAATTAAAGGCATTTCTATCACACCCAGCAAACCACTTTTTAAAATTAATTTCCAAATGACATAATTCATTTTGAGGTGGACACACATGTGCCACAGTGTGTATCAGAGGAGAGAACAACTCTGGGGAGTCAGTTCTGTCCTTCTACTATACCGGATCCAACAAGTTGCAAGANTTGGCAGCAAGCGTGCTTACCTGCTGAGCCATCTTGCCTGCCCACTTTAACTCACTTTTGAGCACACAGTTCAGTAACATGAAGTATGTTCACACTGGTGTCCAGAACTCTCAGTGTCTTGTCTTCAATTTTCATATCATGTCTTTAGGGACTAGATGTGTCTTATACCTATGGCATATCTCAGTTCCATAAGGAACATTTCCGATGCCCAGTAGCTGCTGTGTGATTGAGACTACCCAAATGGCTTGAAGGCCCTACTCGTGGAGTGGGGCTGGGAAGGGGCTGGGCCCTGTCTGCTGACCACCTTGGGGAGGTAGGCTCCAGTGGGCTGAAACAGGTAGTAAGGGAGCAGATTGCAGCCAAGGAGATTTGTCTGAGAGGATGCCTTAGCACAGAGCCCTGGGATACCAAAGGGAGATGGACCCCTCCTCCATCTTGTATTGCTGGTGGCTTTGACAAAATCCCACTACCTCTCTGAGCTTCAGTAGACCCTTCTGCAAACGGGGCAGCGATAGGCTCTCTGTTTTCCTGCCTTTATGTTCATGAGGCAATGCATGCAGAAAGTCCTTGGCACTGTGCTGAGCAAATGTTGGCTTTTGTAATTACTGGAGGGAAAGGAAGACAAAAACATGCAGCAACCGCTAAGTTTACACTCTTATCTGCAAGACTGTATTAGAAAGGGCGGCTGTTGGAGGCAGATTCTCCCAGCTCTAGAAAAGAATAGTTGGATGCTGGGTCCACTTCCCTGAGGCTAGGCTGTCCATAAGTGTGCCCCTTCCTCCACATACACCCCCAAAAGCTTCCTACAGCTCCCATTGGCTGCAGAGCAAAGGCCAAACCCTCACACGCTTTCCAGCAAACATATGTCTTCTGTCCCCTTCACTCCTCTTCAGAACTCAGGTTCAAATCCCAACTCGCCACTTGCTGGTCACCACCTTGTGTTGTTTGCTTATCCTTTCTGTGCCCTGGTTTTCCTACCCATAAAATGAGGTAGAAATAGTACCCATGCCATTGAGTTGGTAGGAAAATTAGCTCCTGCATATGATGAAGATCTAGATGTGTATAAGAGACAGATAGTACCCATGCCATTGAGTTGGTAGGAAAATTAGCTCCTGCATATGATGAAGCATAGCATGGTGTGTGGCAGGGAGGGAGCGAGGGGAGAGAGAGTGAGAGCGCATTCCAGGGAGCTCTGAGCCCCCTTTCTTGCTTCCTTCCTGGANTGCCTCCCCTGACGAATTCTTGACATCTGCCCCTATCCATCTCTCCATGCCAGCTTTTCCAGGAAGTCTCTCACAANTGACAGTCACCATGACCTTTCTGGGGACTAGCCTCTCCTCTTGTCACTTTATCGATCTGTCTCTCAGCATGGCTGTCTGGCTGCGCCATCTCTATTCTACTGGGAGAGAAGTGCTGGACTGTATACAGTAGGTATCCAGTACATACA
>LZPO01044392.1:193753-214313 GCA_001675575.1 Neotoma lepida
ATATGTACACACATACATTAAAGACAAAATGAAGCAAGGATAAAATAGAAAAGTTCTGAAGGTATCCAGGAGAATTGCCCATACTGGAATTTNTAGACTATTCTGTCAGTCCTTTCCCCCACAGGATGATATATTGTCTTCCTTTTCATATGAATTCACCACTTTTCTAATAGCCATAGGATTTCCAAACTGAGANATACATTCCCTGAAAGTCATCCACTTCAAAGTTATGCTTTTAAACACCCCACCACCACCCCACCCTCACCCACCCCACCNCCACTCCAAAGGTACCAATTTCTGAACAGAGATGAGTGAATCAATATGGCTTTTAAACTAAATTGCTATCACATGTGAAGCCTGCTTGGGCGCCTGAAGTTCCCTTTAGTGAGCTCTAAGAAAGTACAGAGAAAAAGAACCCAGGATACTCAAAGGCAAGGTAGGCACACTCCTGGATTCAGGGAGCCACGTTTTCCTGTTGCTTCTTATACCCAAATACCTCTTCCACACCTTTACAGTCCTATGACTTGACTTTAAAAAGTGGGCATAAAACAAGATAATAGATGTACAGAATGGGTGGCCAGAATTTTTTCTATTGTAAAAGCTTATTTATCTTACACACACACACACATACATACACACACACACACACACACACACACACACCTTTTCCAGGCTTAGCTGATCTTATCCTCTGCAGTTGCCTCCAGCCTGGACAGGGAGGGGAGGCAGCAAGCAGATAAAAGCAGCCACATTCTTCCCTTCCAGCCTGCCCTCAGCACATGACACTCCACCCACCCTGGGCAGGTGGCCACTTGAATGAGTGAGGGCAGGGCCAAGGGCTTGGGTGCTTGCCATGGGTGCCCCCAAGTCATCCGTGCACTGGGACCAGATGACAGGGCTCCTGGCTCTGGGCCTGGTGGAGGAGGTGTTCTCCCACAGACTGGGGACTGCACAGGACAGCATGCCTGGTGATAGGAAGAGCAAACAGCGTGGAGATGGAGGGCATCAGTGTGGAGGGGCCCACCACCGTCACCTCCTCTGAAACCCATCTTTGCCTCACCCAGTCCTCCAGAGGCAAGGCCAGGGTCACCTCCAGAGACTTTAGGAACGAGGCTGGAGGTCCTGGGTAGGCTCTGCTAGTTGACTGAACATCACTTCTGTTTGGTTTCTCTTTGCATTGAAAATAAATTGTAAAGTACAAAAACTGGAGTAAGCAGGGACAAATATTAGAACATAAGTTGAAGTGGATGCCCAATCTTATGTTCTTGTGTAAACCAGTTTGGCCAAGAAATAGAAACTCGATCCCAAGCAACTCAGGTGCTCAATGGACCGCTCCCTGAGCCTCTCAATTCTAGGAAGCCAACATAAAAAATAAGAGTTTTCTGGGCTCTGTGGTGCATTCCAGTAATTCCAGCAGCACTCAGAAGGCAGAAGGATTGCCATGAGGTTGAGGCTAGCCTGGGCTACATAGTGAGTTCCAGAACAGTCTGGGCTATACAATAGATTTTTTTTTATCTTAAAGACAATACCATCAGCAACAATCAAACTCTATCTCCTGCTATCCTCCCACCATTTCCCCCTAACAATCAATTTCTTCAGGCTCAATCTTCTTTTCAAATCCACGGGGGACTACATCCAGGACCTAACTCCTCACTGCTCAGTCCCTCATATACAGTGACTCAGGGTTCACTACTACCCGGTGCACCCCCCTGCAGACTTGGTCATCTCTAGATTACCTATCATGCCTACTACAACGTAGGTGTTTACCATATTGTTTAGGGAGTGATGGTGAGGGGGGCATCTGTTCATGTTCAGGACAGATACTGCTTAAAAATATTTGATCTGAGATTGCTTGAGTCCACAAATGAATACAAGAAACCAACTGTATTTTTATTTATATTGGAGAGATGAGGGGAAGGAGAGGGAGAGAGTGGGAGCCATAACATGCCCAGTGGTGGTCAGAGGGCAGCCTGTTCTCTCCTCTGCTTTCTTTGAGAAAGACCACCCTGATTTCCCTTGCTGTGCTGTATAGTCTAGGCTAGATGGCCCAAGATTCCAGGGAATTCATTTGTCTCTGTGCCTTCCATCTTGTAGTAGGAGTGCTGGGATTATGGGGCACATGCCACCTACATCTGGCTTTTTTTTACATAGATTCTGATCATCAGGTTTGTGTGGCAAGGGTTTTTACTCCTGAGCCATCTTGCTGGCCCTTTTATAATCTCAATTTTCCAAGTAGTAATGCTGCCTGGAGTCTTTTCCCACACTGCTACAAAACTACGAATGTGCTTGCTTATTATTTTGTGATAGAAACAATATACGTCCATCATGAGAAAGTTGTAAAACACAGACAAATTAAAAATATTATCGTTAGTAACCCAAACTCTTGCTTCTAAGAGGAAATCACAATAAACACCCTGGTTAATACCATCCCAGGTGATTTTTTTCCTGTGTACATAGATATATATATTCCTACAGGTTGTTTTAATCTGGACATGGAGGGGACTGGGTCTCACCATGTAGCCCAGGCTGTCTTAGAACTCTCCATCAGACTCCTGAGAAGTGCAATTACAAGTGTATGTCACCATGGCCAACTCTGTAGGTGAGAGTGAGTGAGTGAGTGAGTGAGTGAGTGAGTGAGTGAGTGAGTGAATATATGTGTCTTAGTGTGCTTACATGTGTAGCACATACATGTGTGGATAAAAGGACAACCTTGACCATCATTCCTCAGGTTCCTCTACCTTTTGGGTTGAGACAGCCTCTCATTGGCCTGGAACTTTGCCAAGTAGACTTGCCTAGCTGGTCTTAATGTTTCTAGAGATCCACCTCCCGTTGCAACTTCTCAACCGGGATGACAAGCACCCACCTCCATGCCTGGCTTTTTGTGTGAGCTCGGGGATCAAGTCTGGGTCCTCACACTTACAAGGAAAGTGCTTTACCAACCAAGCCGCCTTCCCAGACCCCACAGATTATTTTAAACAGTAATACTCAATCACCCTCGCTAACGACCTCCAGTATTCCCCTGTGTGTCTGGACTGTGTGTAGCACACCAGGCTCTTCCAGTCCTAGCACACATTTAGTTTTCTCTGCATGAGCATCTGCATTGTTGCAGAAAGTCTTGACAGAGAGGATGGAGCTGCCATGGGTGTGGTTACCTTTCTAGACCCAGTTGTGGAACTTAATCACCAGGTGCCCAAGGAAATGACAGATGTTTCCTTAAAAGGCCATTCAAGGAAGGGCTGGGATGTGGCTCAGTGACAGAGTGCTTCCACAGCATGCTGAGGTNCTTGAGTCTCATCACCTCTTAGCACCTCCAGAAAACTAAACGTTTTCTAAGCTTGATATGATGACATATGACCATAATCCTACTACTTCAGAGTCCAAGGCACAGGAAGATGATATATGCTAGGCCAGTGTGGGAAAGGGGGACAAATGGTAATTCAAGGGCTAGGGATACAGCTCAGTGGTAAAACACTTGTCTAGCATGACACAAGACTCTGGGTTCAAGCTCCAGCCCTGGTGGGGGCAGGGCAACCAGTTAAGTCTTTCTGACAGCTGTGGCTGTATGAGGTCTTAGAGATTAGGAACCTCGGTCTGGGTTGGCTGGGCACGTGTCAAGCTGTTCCTGGAATTGAGGTCTATGTAATATAGACCTAGGATAAGTGGTAGAGAAACCTACAAAACAGGTCAGGCTAAGATCCACCAGGCATGACCACTCAGGGGGCGGGGTCAGCATGTCAGGCTACGCGGCATCTTATCTAATCTAGTGAGTTAGAGAAGAGAAGGCTCGCTGCTGAATGTGTCTGCCTGAGAGAGGGTACTGGTGGCTTTCAGATAGCACTCATGGCACTGTTTCTCATCTCGTTCATAATTATTTATGTTGAAGTGGATTAGAACACATATATAATTAGTGACATCCAACCTGTGATTTAGTGGATATTGTTGCTTAGAACAAAGCTGAAGTGGGTATTTAAGAAAGACCAGGAGTGAGTCAACTGAAAGAAAGATATTAAGTAAATGACAGTATAATTGGTTCCCAAAGGCAGCCGATATCATATCATGATGACCAGGCTCAAAGGCATCCTTGTACATGAAGCAGCCAGTCTCCGGAAACAGAAAGACAGGAAGCTGTCATTGTTAATGACACTCTGACCACTTCTGTCTACAGAGATAACCTTATGGAATTCTTTAACCATTCTGTGGACTGAACTACAGAAGCCAGAAGGTTCTAGAAATGAGCAATCAGCACAGATGTGCTGCCCAAGCTGGTCTAGTTTTGTGAATGCGGAACTCGTGCCTCACAACTTGGGGCAAACACCTCCGAGCTGTGAGCTGAGCTTTCCATCCCGAACTCTGGCTCTAGTGGGTTTTTGTTTGGTTGGATTGGGCAGGGGGCTGTTTTGTTTTTCAGACAAGGTCTTGCTATGTAGCCCAGGCTGGGTTCAGATTCAATTCTTCTGCCTCAGCCTCCTGAGTGCTAGAATTGTAGACATCTGCTGCCACCATGTCCATGTTCAAAGTTAGGATTTTTGTTTGGTTTGTTTGAACTCCCTAAGCAGCCAAGGCTGGTCCTCCTGTCTCCATCTCCCAAGTGCTGGGATCACAAGTCTTCACCCCCATGTCTGTCCTTGAGATGAGATCTTCAAGTAGATCTACATATTTAAGATTTTTCTTTAGAGTTGGATTGTCATGTTGGCCTGTGAAGGGGTCCAACTTGCTCCCAACTGTTGCTGGTGACATTTTTCTCATACTATTCTAATGCTCCTGGGCCTTTTACTCTAAGCTTTTGGCTAGACCTAGTAAAAGTGACTCAGAAAACAGATGGCACATGGTCACCAGAAAGGAGGGTCACTGGATCTGAGCCCCCAGGATGTCCTTACATCTGCAGAAAGTGCAGCTTGTCACTCCTGGTCACTTCTTTTGTCATAACTTTCACTGGTAAGCAAAGCGAGCTCCCATTATAATTAGTGTTACTCTCTAATAACCCTGCAATTAGGAAGGCAGCTGTCTGGCACTTTTAGCGATAACTAGGAAAGGCCACAGTGAAATAACACGATGGGAGGAAGTTGCTTTAAAGTGGGGAGGGGAAGTGGGGAGAGAAAAAGGAAAAAGGAAAACCAGGACGGTGGAGAACGAAAGAGGGAGAAAGGGTTGGATTTGATGACCGGACATAGGTGTGGTGTTGTGTATGGCTTGGGAAATGCTTTCCCAAGAAAAGCTGAGTAGATTTTAAATTTTCAGAGTCAAAAATTTAGTTTCAATCTGGCCCCTGGATGAAAAATATTTATTAGAGACTGTATCAAACTTTGAAATCAGGAAAAAGACATGACTACCCCTGCAGTGACTGGGACCTTGGCACAGAAGGCCGCTTCACGCCACACTTGGACCTGGGCTGTGGCTTGCACCTGCAGGCCATGCCCCACATCCTGTCAAACACTGAAACTCCCTCTTGCCCTTCATTTGACATCATTTACCTATCACCACAACAGAGTTACATTCCATTTGTCTCATTAGCATGATGCCAGACATCCCCTTAACCACTGCCCATTTTTAAAATTTATCTGTTTAGTTTGACTTTTTTTTTTTTTTAGACAAAATCTAAGTAGCTCAGACTGGTCTTTAAATTGTCATATAGATGATCTTGAACTCCTAATCCTCTGGCCTCAGCCTAAATGGTGGGATTACAGGCACAAGCCATCACACCTGGCTCCTATGCCCACTTTAAACATTACCCTTTTTTTCTTTTTGTGTTTGGAAGGCAGTGTAGCCTTTCACTTGCCTAGGGCCTTGAGAGGCTAAAAGCCAGCAGGAAGGGGTGTGCATAGGATGCTGTGAGCCACATACCATTCTAAACACCCTAGAATGAAGGCATAATATTGTCTCCACACCTCAGATAAGGGAATGGAGGCACAGAGACACCATGTAGCTTCCCAGGGTTGCACAGTTTCCCTGGATTCACACCCAAAACTTGACAGGACTCTGGATAAGCTTTTCCTGCAAGTTTTGTCTTTGTTATATTATTCTCCCTCTTGGAACCAAGGGATGGGACTCTTTCTCATTTTGAAAATATGACCCCGCTCATCCAAGAAGTGCTGACTATGGTTCTTAGCAGAAGTCAGCATTTGGTAGCAGCATCCAGGTCCTACACGGTACCTGAGAGCAGGCAGGAAAAAGTCACCCTTTGGTGGGGGCCAGAGCTGAAGACGCACAACAGGACCAGTGGGACTTGTGCCGCCCTTAAGCTACTGTCTCCTCTCTCCCCGTCTTGCAGCTCAGCATGCACCCTGTGTGGGATGGTTAGGGAGGAAGACAGGTGTAAGCATCCATCTTTGAGGGTTTGGAGATGGGGTTCTCCTCACTCCCAGGAACATCTGTATCTGTGGTGTTGGCCAAACCTTGCAAAGAGGTGCAGGCCTTCATGGGAGCTGGAAGGAGGCAGAGGGGACCTGAAACAATTAGATCCTGTGGCTTCTGCTTTCTGTGTGGGGCCTGAGTGTGTGCATGTATGTGGAAGCCGGAGGTGGATGTCAAGAATCATCCTCAATCATTCTTTCACCTTATTCAATGAGGCAGAGTCTCTCAAACAAGCCCAGAGCTCACCGATATGGCTACTTTCCGTAGACAGCTTGCTCTAGTAATCTCCTGTTTCTGCCTTCTGGGGCTAGAATTACAGGTGGACTGCCACGCCCACTTGGCATTTCCGTAGGTTCTGGAAATCCGAACCCCAATCCTCAAGTTTACACAGCTATCACTTAAGCACCAAGCCATCTCCCCAGCCCAAGGAAGTTTTGATTTGACGGGGAGGAAGGGAAAGTGCTAAGCCCTGAGTCATGTGCAGGGTGTTCCAGGGTGCAGAGAGGGTGCAGAGAGGAGAGTGTGCAGGGTGCGGTTCTCTGACCCTCGACATATTGCAACCAGCCTTTCACAGGAAATGTGTACCCANTGCTTTGCCAGCTGCCCTACTCTGCTCAGGCTGCTGAAACAAATGCCAGCATCTTGGTGGCATACGAACAGCAGAAGTTTATTGCAGTTCTTGAGTTTGGAAATCTAAGATCAACGTGCTGGCACATCCTATCTGGTGAGAGTCTNCTCCGTGGTTCACAGGAGCCTTCTTTTCCACCTGCCTTCCTCCCATGAACGCCTCCCTCACACCCCAGACTGAACAGTAACCATCATTCTGAATAAGTCTGTTCCTAGTGTCAAATGGTAATAAGGACAGTATCAGTTACCACCCCTGACATCTACCCATCAAAGACACTGTGTGCACGACTTCCCATGTAGCAGCTCACTGAATCCTGACAACCCAGAAGGCAGAGAGACCATCATCCTCACTTGCAAAGACAATTAAGACCGAAAGAGTTTGCGTTAGCTCTCAGTCACTGACAAAATCCCTGAGACATTAACTTAACAAAGGAAGAGTCTCATTGAGCTCACTGATTCAGAGTGTTCAGTCACAGTTGCTTGGCCCTGCTGCTTTCTGCCTGGTATAGTTGGTATGACTGTCAGGTTTGATAGAGGAGGCCTGTTCAGTGGCCAGGAACGAAGAGAGGAAAAGGGAGGGGCTGGAATCCTGGTATCTCTTTAATGTGATCCCAATAGCCTAACTCCCCCACACTGAGCCCCACCTCCTCAAGGTACTGCCATTTCTCAATAACACCATGGGCTGGAGACCAAACTTCCACGATATGGCTTTGCAGGGGCCATTCAATATCTAAACCCATTTTTATCATGGACTGAGCCCTTCTCTAAGGATACAGCAAAATTGCCCATAAATGTACAACCTGCCTCTGGAGAGGAACAGAGGTCACAACATGGGAAGTATATATGCTGTGGATGGAAATCTCTGATGCCTTCTGAGGGTGCCCCCTGTCATGAAGAATGAGAAGGTGACTCCACCATCACCCCATTGCTGGATGAGACTATAGAGCACCAGTGACATGCCCCTCAGGTGCAATGATACCCAGAGGCCACTCCAAAATGTCAGCTGGAAGCCCAAAGGACATTCCCATACCATTCATGAGTGTGGCCATTGCTTCAATACTTTCAGAAAGAAGAGTGACCTGTCCATGACTTGCCACAGAGGACAGAGAAATGACATCAGTGTGGCATTGCCACATGTCAGCATTCCAGAGCTGGGATGAATATCAGTTGAAGTGGCAACACTTCTCCTCCATCATAGTACACAGAAAATGAGGTAGCAGCATCATGGGCCACAGCAACTACACAGGGCAGGCTGGAGCAGGGCTCAGAACTGAACAGCTTGCCTAGCATGCCCAAGGTGCAGGGTTCCATGCTCTGCACCACAGAGAGACAGTGAGAGAGAAANTGAGAGTGGAAACCAAAAGGGACAATGTATGCTGCTGGATTGAGTCCTGGGCAAAAAATTAATAAGGATAGACATAAAACAAAACAAAAAAAATAAGCACAAGCCACTAGATGCCAGTAGAGGGAAGGGTCATCTCCCAAAGCATCAACATGTCCTTGACTTACCTGAAGGCCAGAAGCACACTCAGGTGACTTCTTTTCCTTGCTTTGCTTCAAGGCCTCCTTCCACTCCCTTCCACCCCTGCAGGAGCCATCTTGGGTGGCATGCTGGTTAGTTTTAACTGTCACTAGAATCACCAGAGAAGAGAGTCTTAATGAGGAATTATCTAGGTCAGGTTGGCCTGTGGGCGTGTCTTTGGGCATTGTCTTGATTGTTAATGTAAGAAGACCTAGTCCATTGTGAGCAGCACCATCCCCTAGGCAAGGTGTCCTGAGCAGTATAAGAGAGGAGAAAGCTGGCTGAGAGCAGTCAAGCAAGTATCCACGTGTTTATCCTCTCTCTGCTTTTGACTTGGGATGTTCAAAGCCTTGACTTTCCTGAAGTAATGGATTGTAACTTGGAATTGTGCACCAAATAAACCCCCTTTNCCCCCAAGGTGCTTTCCGTCAGGGTATTTTACCACAGCAACAGAAATGAAAGTAGGACAGGTGGTTCCAGTCAGAGGGCATCNCATGTCACACACTATGAGTGCACACACCTACTTGTGCACAGATCCACTAGCATACACAAGAAGTGCAAATACTTGGGTATGTATCACCTGAAATGTAATGAGACTCTAGGTTGTATCGGTGTAAACCCCACTGGTGTGTAAAAAGGAGTTCCTTTCCCTAGAGCTCAGCCCGTAGTTGNTGTTATGAAACATTTTCATGACTAATGTATGGGTTCTCTGACCTAACTCTGACAAGCATAATTTTTAAACATAATTACTCTTTTTCATATGTTTTGTCTCCTGCGGGCATGCACATGACACAAAGACAGAGATCTGTTACTTGGATTGAGCCCTAAGGAGTGCCCAGGGCCTAGAATAGAGGTTAAGAAACAGTTGCTGAACAAAGAAATACAAGGATTGACGCTGATATGCCTGAACTTCAAGAAAGGCAAAAGAAATGACTTACTTTCTTAGTCTTTTTTCCTTGAAGGCGAGTCATATTACCACTCTTAAGTTACCCCTTAGGGGTAGACCACACACACTTAAGGATGCCCCCTGCCTCCTCTCCCTCCTAAATGTTGCTCTGTGTCTCTGTCTATCTGCCTATCTGTCTGTCTTCCTGTCTCTGTCTCTCTCCATTCTAGGCAAGTACTCTGCTACTGACCTCAAACTGGTAATCCTCCTGCCTCTGCTTCTGGAACACTGGGGTTACAGGTGTGCCACTGCCAGCTAACGTACAAGTTCTCTGTATCATTCCGTCCTTTCTTCCTCTCATTTAACTGTACACTACACATCAGCTCAACTGTGGCCAGCAAGTCTCCCCTTCCAGAAGGCAGTGCAGGAAGTCACCTTTGCTACCATTTCCATCTNTCAGTGCCAAGCTTGGCACTCTGGGAGAACACCTAGGCATTGGCACACCACAGCCTCGGGTGAAGGAGGCACATACGTGCACACAGAGGCAGCCACCTCATTNCTGCATTTGTTACTTCCCCGACACCCACNGAAACAGGTGCAGGCATCAGGTGTCCTTTGAGCGTATCAGTGAGCGATGGCTAGTTTCTATTTCCAGATCTGCTCTGACTCACTGTGACTATGCACACACCCCTCTGCCTCCTCATTCCCTTATGTCTGTGCCAGCATTCTTAAAAGGATGGCATGCACACACACACACACACATGCACACACACACACACACACGCACACACACACATAGAGACATATGAGAAAAATGCTTTGGAGGGGGTCTTGTGTCCTTGGACTATCAGGTGCTTCAACCAATGGAAAACAGAATCGAGGGCTGCTGGGAAGATGAGCTTCTCATAGTCCTGGCAATTAAGCCCAGCGCCTCACACGATACTAGGTGGATATTCCACCACTGATCCACATGCCTGGTTCCATTTTTTTACTTTTTTGTTTTGAGANATGTTCTCACTAAGTTGCCTGTCCTGTCCTGAACATTGCTATGGAGACCTAGGACTCACAGAGACCAGCCTGCCTCCCGGGTACAGAGATTGAAATCGTACACAACCATGCCTAGCCAAAAGGATTTAGAGGGGCTCANAGAGTAGCCTATTTTTGAGTGGTTTAAAAGGGTACTTTTGGGAGGTCTCGGCACTTCAGGCTTGTTATTTCACACCTACATGACCCACTTAGTGTTCACAGTGCCTCTCAGGCTGAGGCTGCATTGACCTCACTGACAAAAGCCAGTTGATGCACTGTTACCTGTTCCACAAATAATNTCACAAGTGCTTCAGGGACTCAGCAGACATCATGGTGACCTATGGATGAAAAATGTCTCAAAAGCCATTGAGCTGTCTGGGGGAATAAAATCAAACTTTAAACACAGGAAACCCTCCTTTCAAAGGTTCCTTTTTATCTGCTGCAAGCACGTACATCTGACACAGTGTTGTGGTGCGACTCTGAAATGTCCCACAGGCCCATGTTCTGAACACTTGCCTCCCTGCTGGTGACACTATCTGGAGGGAGATAGAACCTTGATGAGGTGGGACCTAGGAGCACCAGCAGCTCTCTAGGGTGAGTTCCAGCATGCTACCCCTGGTCCCAGCCTCTCTCTCTGCCTCTTGGCCCACCATGATGTGAGGAGCCTGAGCTACATACTTCGGTTGCCCTGTCTTCACCACCATGTTGGACTGGAACCCCCTGAAACTGTGAGCTCAAATAAATCTTTCCTCCTCAAAGGTGTATCTGTTGAGTAATTAAAACACAGAGTAANGTGATGGCAAATTTTTTTCATGTAAAATGTCAAATAGTTAAATTCTGAGTTTTCAGAACTATATACAACTCTATTACATATCTATATTACATTTCTTTTCCTTGTAAGACTGTAAAATTAGGATCATGCTGGGCATTGCAATACATGCCTTTAAATTCCAGCACGAGGGTTGAGAGGGAGCAGAGGCAGGTGGATTTCTGTGTGTTCCAGGCCAGCCAGGGCTATATAGTGAGGTCTTGCCTCAAAACAAACAAACTAACTAACAAATAAATAAATAAATAAATAAGATTCAGTGAGCAAAGTACTGGCCAAGAAAGCATGGGAACCTGAGTTTGGCTTCCCAAGCACCCATGGAAAAGCTGACCAGGGTGGTAGATAGCTATAATCCCAGCTCTTAGGGCTGCAGAGACATGTCAGAAGGCCCTGGGGCCCTGTTGGCCAGTCAGTCTGGCCCCAAACAGCAAGGTTTGGGTTCATTGAAAGACCCTGTCTCCAAAAGTGGTGGAGAATAATAGGGGAAGATAGGATGTCAACTTCTGATCTCCACAGGCTCATACGTGGTTGCTTGTACCCACACACATACACCATACACACATACAAGAGTGTAGAATTCATTCTTAGCTTAAGGACATCACAGATATGGGCCACAAAAGTAGGTTTTGAGCTGTAATTTACAGACTCTTGCTATAAGTGGGTAGTTCGTAGAGTGCACTAGTTTCCTGAGGCCCATTTATCGATGGCATTTATTTTCAAATGGCTACTGTTTTACTCACCCCTCCCATTTTCGGTGTCCCCTTGATCCCATGGAATTTTAATACACAATGTGTCTTGATCCAGTTCTAATCTTTTGTTTTACATTGTAAAGGTGCCCACAGTGCCCCATCGTTGCCTGTGAGAACCTTTCCCAGGCATCTTTCCGACAGACTCCAATGGACTTTGATATTTGCCTTTCTCTCTAGTGTGATGGCAGTGCAAGACCACCTTGTATTTCCTACAACAAAGACAGTATCAGCCATTTGTCTAGGAAGCCCTGGTTGCTTCAGTCCGCTGTGGTACAGAGACATGAAGATGGATGCAGGTGCTGGGGTGCACACAATACTTGGACTGAAAAATCAAAGTGATGTGCCCAAAGAGCCTGAGCCCTCCCTTTAAACTCTCCCGTAAGCCAAGTGGGGTGGTGCACACCTATAATCACAGCACTCACATGACTGAGGTGGGAAGATCCCTTTAGCCCAGGAGTTCCAGACCCACCTGGGGAGCATAGTGAGACTTCACCTCTTCAAAACAAAGGCTTGCCTTCAGCCTCTCTTGCCTAGCATAGTCAACTCCACCCCTCNCCCTGACACTGCCTGGTTCTTGAGAACAAAGCCTCAGTCATGTTCTGTGGCTCCCCAGCANGAACATGACCGTGGAAACTTTCCCAACAACCAGAGCTGAGTCTGTGCTCAGGTTAACCTTCAATTAAGAATCAAACTCAGGCTGCTCAGACCTAGTTCCTCAGATNGTCTGAGGTTTTGCTACAAAAATAAATACAGGGGATTTCAATGAAAGAATTTCTGCAATTTACAGTGTTCACAAAGTCAAATGTCAACGTAAGCATAGCAGCTAGTAAGGAAGATGGAACAGTGGGCTGGGTATAAAACATCCACAAATGGGATGAATTAGGGAGGATAACAGACACGTCCAGCAGATATCACTATGCTGGGACAATTGCTGATTTTTTTTTTCAAATCTAAAAAGAAAATCTGGATTTTTATTTAATTCAGAATCTCATACATGTGGAATGACAATGAATACATTTTATCCAAAGTTTACTGAGCTATAGTTTACATAAAATAAAAACAGTCTTTAGGGGCTCAGGGATTAAGAGCACTCGCTGCTCTTCCAGAGGACCTAGGTCGATTCCCAGTACCCACATGGTGGCTCATAACTGTCAGTAATTCCAGTTCCAGGGGATCCAATACCTATACTCACACAGACATTCACACACACACACACACACACACACGTAAATAAAATATTTTTAAATTAAAAAAATAATCTTTATAAATATGTAGATTAGTGCATCCAAATTAATCACCATCCCAGGACCAATCCAGAACAAGTCCATCATCTCCAGAATGTTCTTTTATGAAACTTTCTAGCCAGCCTTTTCACTGAGACACAGTAGTCTCTAATCCACTTTAGTTTAAATTAGTTCAGCTTGGCCAGGGCTAAGAAGGAATCTTACTGGGTGCTCTCTTTTGTGTCTGGCTCATTTTCCTCAACATAATGATTGTGAATAACCATCCATGTTCTGGGTATTAATCATTGATTCCTGCTTATGGCTGAATAGTATTCCACTGTGGATGTGAATGGATGGAAATTTGAGCAGTTTCCCCTTTGAGACTATCATAAATAAGGCTGCTATGAAGAGGCATGGATACCTTTGTGTATGCACACACTTTAGGTTCTCTCAGATAAATAAAAGTGGAATTACTGACTCACNTGAGATGTCATTCAGCTTACATTTTTAAAGGGAATTATTTATTTTAATTTGTATTGCATTTTTAATTTTTGTTTTGGGGGCACCATGATGAGTATGTGGGGCCATAGGACAACTTGAAAGAGTTGGCTCTCTCCTTCCACCATGTGGGTTCTGGGAAGCAAACTCAGGTTTTTGGGTTTCAAACAGGCACCTTTATCTGCTAAACCATCTTGCCAGTCCATTCAAATTTATAAGTCTCTGTGCTAGCTAGTTTTATGTCAACTTGACACAAGCTGGAGTCCTCTGAGATAAAGGAACCCCAAATAAGAGACTGCCTCCATAAGATCTGGCCACAGGCAAGCCTATAGGGCATTTTCTTACTTAGTGACTGATGTGGGAAGACCCAGTCAATCAATTGTGGATGTAGCCATCCTTNGGCTGGGGGTCATGGTTCTATAAGAAAGCAGACTGAGCAAGCCATGAGAAGCAACCTAGTAAANAGCACCCCTCCCTAGCCTCTGCATCAGCTCTTGCCTCTGGGTTCCTGCCATGTTTGAGTTCCTGTCCTGACTTCCTTCAATGATGAACAGTGATGTGAAATCTTACCAGANAAACCCTTTCCTCCCTGGGTTGCTTTGGTCATGGTGTTTCATCACAGCAATAGAAACCCTGACTAAGACAGTCTCCAACTGTTTTCCAAAGTCATTCCACCACAGCTCCCACCTACATGATGCTTCATATCCTTCCCAGCTCAGAGAAGTTGGCCCTCCCAAGGGTGGGAAGTGGTATCCCACTGTGGTTTGATTTGGCGTTCCCAGTGAGTAGAGACACTGAAACATTTTTCTTGTGTTCATAATCTTCTTTTATGATATTTTTTTCAAATCTTTTGACATTTTTGCTATCTTATTGTTGTGTGTGTGTGTTTCTAGCGTGCATATGTGTGCAGTATGTCTCTTTGTGGTCACCCGTAAGGAGGCCAGAGAAGGATGTCAAGTGTCCCCCTCTATCATCCCTCACTTTATTCTCCTGAGACAGAGTCTCTCACTGACCTTGGAGCTAAGACTGGGAGCCAGCAAGTGTCATTGAACCTCCTGTCTCTACCCACCACTACACTGGAGTTACAGGCACATGTGTGGTCACACCCAGCTTTTTACTTGGGTGCAGGAAATCCCAAGTGAAGCACAGCACGTGCTCTTACACACTGAGCCATGGCCAGCCTCCTTTTCCCCATTTTAAAGAGGAACATGTGTGAAGCCTCAGGTTCAATCCCCAGGACCACCAGGCAAAGAGAGTTGTCTCTGAGGATGGTTTTTATTCTGTTCAAATCATAAAGTGAAGCTGGCAGTGTTAGTTGTGGTAAATTAGTGGTACCAACCTCACACTGGTGAATTTGGTGTTTTGGTATTTTCTGATGTTAACTGGTACAGTCACAGGCATTTTGTCAGTGAGTGTATGAGATTTTCATTNATGAACACAACAGGCAATGGTCAGAACAGGGCGACTGTCACCTCAAACATTTATCATTTTGTTCTGCTGTAACAGTCACCATCCTCTCTACACCTATTCTGAATATCCAATTAGTTGTTATCAACTAGTTATCCACTGCACTGTAGAAAGTGAAAGTCATCCCTCCTGGTCCCTGCTAGCAGGCCCTCATCCTCACTCTCTCCTTCGTCACTGCCCATCCCAGCTACTGGCTGTGTGTATGGGTGCTTTGTCTGAGTGAACACCTGTGTGCCATGTGCATGCAGTGCCCATGGAGGCCAGAAGAGGGCATCAAATCCCTCGCAACTGGAGTTACTAGTGCTTGTGAGCCACCATGTGGGTGCTGGGAACAAAACCCAGGTCCNCAGCAAAGCAGCAAGCACTCTTAANCCCTGAGCCGGCTCNCCAGGCCAGTTTACATTCTTTT
Source organism: Neotoma lepida (assembly GCA_001675575.1). Classification (NCBI taxonomy): domain Eukaryota; kingdom Metazoa; phylum Chordata; class Mammalia; order Rodentia; family Cricetidae; genus Neotoma; species Neotoma lepida. The sequence goes on from LZPO01044392.1 coordinate 209,338, forward strand.
TATGGATGAATAATGTTCCGTTGCTTTTTATTTTTCTTTTCTGGTTAGAGTTTTGTTTACTAGTTTATATCTTGCTTGGTCTTGTTTTGAGGCACATTCTTACTGTGTTAGCCTTGAATTTGCAGTTCTTNTGCCTTAGCCTCTCAAATCCAGGGANTATATGTGCTCACCACCATGGCCAGCTACCACATTTTCTTTATCCATTCATCTGTGGTTGGTTATCTGAGCTGACTCCGTGTCCTTGCTTACCTTCTAATTGGTATGAGTATCTACATATATCTGGCACTCAAGTTCTTTGTCAAATCTGTATGTCACAANTGTCTTCTCCACTTGCTTGTTCCTTCATTTTCTTAAAGGCGCCATTTTGCAAGGGAGGGGATGTAGTGCTGAGAATGGCAAACTCTAGACAAGCAATATAGTATTAAGCTACATCTTCAACCATTGGTTGATTGGTTTTGTTCATTGATGGAGATGGGGTCTTACTACATTTCCCAGGCTAGCCTTGAGCTAGCTATGTAGCCAAGGCTGGCCTCAAGCTTGAGAGCCTCCTCCTTCAGCCTCCGGAGCAGCTGGGATTACAGATGTGAGCCTGCACACCTGCCTCAGCAATGTCTTTGAAAAAGCAAAGACCTGAAAGGATACTCAGTTGGTAAAGTGCTTGCTGCACAAGGACCAGAGATCAGTCCCAAGGACCCACATGAAAAACCAGGTGTGGTGGCTCACATTTGTAGTCCCGCACCAGGGAGGTAGATACTGCCGATGCTCGGGGCCAGAGAGGCCAGCCAGCTTAGCCTGTTCAGGGAGCCCTAGGTCAGGGGGAGCTCCTGTCTCAATAAAACAGGGTGGACAGTGCTGGTGAAGCAATAACCAAGGTTGCCATCAGGCAATTAAACACAAATGACAAGACAGATATGGTAGCATACACCTGGAATCCCAGCACTGCAGGAGGTGAAGCAGAGGGATCAGGAGTTCAAGGCCATCCTCTGGTAACTAGGGAGCATGAGGCCAGCATGAACTACAAGGTTATCTTGGAACATAAATAAACAAACCAGTTCAGTGAAAACACAAATGTTGNGTATTCTAACCGAATGCTGTATCTGACTGAATTCTGAGCCCGAGGCCCCACTGTTGAGCTAGGAGATTATTATTGAGGATCAGAGGCCTGTACAGAGCTTCGACTTTCTCCTTGACTGAACCAGAAGGATTAAATGAGAATGGAAAAGATTAGGACCGAAGAGATGCCCTTTGTCTCTTTCTGCCAACGACAACTTACTGGAAACTAACGCCCTGGTTTCTGTGAGGCCTTGGGGTGCTGGAGCGTTCCAGACAGACTAGCCTCATTCTCTTTGCACTTANCAGTCNTAAGAATAATGGATTAGAGGAAAGCGACAACTGAAGCAGCTGAAACAGTGTGTTGACACTCTTGCAGCCTTGCTGTACATGTTAGGAGAGCAGAGGACAGGCCCGCTGAGGGACGCTAGAGCTGGAGAAGTCTGTGAATGCTCACCTTATGGCCACAGTGGCTTGGGAGGCCATGGAATTTGATTCCCACAGAGAATGAAGACCATAGAGATGGCAAGGTCCCTGGTGCTCTGGTCCCTTCCTGTTCCAGGAGGAAAGATGAGGGTGCCACTGTATCTAGACTGGGTGTGGACACACTTGGACAGTGCAGAAAGGGATGCTGGCATGTTGTGTTTGGCTGTTGAGTGGAGAGCTGGGTGTAATGTTGGGGCAAAGCCTTTCCCCCTCCCGCAGGGAGCCTGAGAGCTTAAGGAAGGAGCCGTCCGAGTGAGTAACTGTAACACGGGGTANAGCNAGATGAGCTCCTTCTCTTAACCTTCTAATAGTTGCGTATGACAGACCCAATTTGGATCAGCATGCATAAGAAAAAAACATCTTGGGTCCCACAGCCCTCGAACAGATGGCTTGAGGCACAGCTAGATCCAGCTGTTCATTCAGCATCTTACTGGCTTGAGGCTTTGCTCTCCTCAGATTGATTTTGTTCTATTGTGTGCTGACAGAAACTACCATGTCAGAAGTCTTAGCTAAAGGGGAGGTCTCTCCCTCTGTTGTTCTAGCCTGAAGTGGCAGGATTGGGTCTCTGTGGTATTCATGACAATGGCTAGGGAAGACATACATTCCCTAGGGTTAAGGGTAGGGGTCAGCCTGGCTACTCATGTCCAATAAGACTAGGAGAGGCCAGGGTTCCCCTGAACTGTTGGGGAAGGGGGAGGGGATATGGATGGGATCAGCAGGTACCAAATGTCCCACCACGGTGTCCCCAGCAGGAAGTGGCTCTCACAGGAGAGTGAGTGTCATGCCAGCTCAGAGTCAGGATAGCTCTGAGGAGGAAGAGCCTNGGCTGCTGACCTTGNAGGTGNACTAAGCTGGGACAGCAGGAACCCAGGGCTAGGGTGACTGCTAGGGGGAGGGGGATTCCCTGAGCTCACTCATGCCAGGCGTGGTGGCAATTATTAGTAATCTCTGCATGAGCCCTGCCTCCTGTGTCCCTGAGAGACAGGTCTAGGAAGGTCTAAGAGTCTTTCCTGACCCACAGCTGCCACCCAATGCTCTAAGACCACCCACCCCATTCCAACCTGACCTACGGAGCTGCTGGAGTATTCTTTCCAAATCCAAGACGTAATGCCTCCCCCCATGCAGCCGGTTACTGAGATTGTCCCTCGGGACTCAGTGATTATCAAAATGAACCATCTTTCTTGCCCCACCCCCGGGAATCCCCAACTTATGGGCAAGTTATTTACACATAAAATGGGGTGACAATCAAATCTCACTACGTTTGTGTTTTGAGACAGAGTTTCATATAGCCAAGCTGGCTTTGAACTCACAATGTAGTTGGGAATGACTTTGATCCTTCTGCTGGGGTTGTAGGTATACATCACACACCCAGCTTGTGTGGTGCTGGGTCTCAAACCCAGGGCTTTGTACGTGCTAGGCAAGCACTATGCCAACTGAGCTACATTTTCCTTTTTTATTTTCATGTTTTGTAGTGTTGGGGATGGGACCTCAAGATCCCACATTCATATTTTCTCTCTCCCTCTCCCTCCATCTCTCCTTCCCTCCCTCCATTCCTCCCTCGCCCTCCCTCTTCTCTCCCTTTCTGGCTACCAAGTCCAAAGCCTCCCACAGGCTAGATAACTGCTCCACCATCACACTAGACCCCAAGCCCTTGATTTTTATGAAGCAGGGTCTCACTCTGTAGCCCAAGCTGGCCTGGAACTCATGGCAATCCTTCTGCCTCAGCTTCCCAAATGTTGAGATTACAAGACAACACCACCATGCCTACTCAGAGATCTCCTTTTTAACCATCACCCTCTCNCGCCTCTANGATCTCAGGGTNCAGAGCCTCGGTCTTTGTGCTGGTCCCATTTGGAAGCTCAGCATTTCTGCTGGCTTATTTTATCAGCACCAGTGCCACCCCNTTGGGTCAGAATGCCATCAGCGCANGTCTCATTTAGGGNGGTCGAGCTCTGGACTTTGCACATTTTTTTTCACCTTCTCAGCAATTCCATAAGTTAGCTGTGACAGGGCTTGGGGTGGAGGTCAGAGACAGAGCATTTGCCTAGTATGCATAGGGCTCCAAACTCAGCTCCTCTGGAGGGGGAGGGGGGAGAGACCGGAGAGACAGCTCAGCAGGTAAGGCAAGTGCTACTGAACCTGATGGCTTGACTTCAATCTCCAGGACTCACATGGTAGAAGGAGAGAACAGACTCCTGAAGGTTGTTCACCAGCANGCACTGGCACACTCAAANACACAATAAGTAAAATAAAATTTTTAAGAGATTTAATTTAAGAGATAATTTTTTAATAAAATGAAAGAATTATATGTCAACATGTTATACATGGGAAACCTGAGCCAAGAAATTTAGCAACTGGTCCATTTTGCTAGGCGTTCCCTGGGGGAGAAAAACCTCAGTCACTAGGATGGTCATGGTGGTGCATGCCTGTAATCCCAGAGCTAGCAGGAGGCAGTCAAGGGGGATGGAGGTAAGTTCAAGGCCAGCATGGGCNGGGGGGAGAGGGGGGAGCAGGGCATAGACATCTTATCTGATTTGCTCATCGCTGAATCCAGAGACACTAGTTGAGTTATGCTGTAGTCACTCAATAATCACTTTTCTGTTCGATGGATAGATAGGTAGAAGGGTAGACGGTGGGGGAGGGTGTTGAGGGGGGTGGCAAAAGGAGGGATGGAGAGGGGGCTGGGCTATGCGACCAGTCTCCCGACCTGTGACATCCCCAACAGTGTCCTGTCTAATGGCATCCCATGTCCCAGCAGGTGCCACCATGCCAGTGAAGAAGTACCTGCTGAAGTGCCTGCACCGGTTGCAGAAGGGCCCAGGCTACACCTACAAGGAGCTGCTGGTATGGTACTGCAACAACACCAACACGCACGGCCCCAAACGCATCATCTGCGAAGGGCCCAAGAAGAAGGCCATGTGGTTCCTGCTCACGCTGCTCTTCGCCTGCCTCGTGTGCTGGCAATGGGGCCTCTTCATCCAGACCTACCTGAGCTGGGAGGTCAGCGTCTCGCTCTCCATGGGCTTCAAGACCATGANCTTCCCGGCGGTCACCGTCTGCAATTCCAGCCCCTTCCAGTAGGTGGTCCCCGGAACAAAGCTGACTCCTCTCTTCCCTCTTCCTTCCATTTCTTTCCTCTCTCCATTTCCCATGCCTCCTTTCTCTCCACAGTCTTTCTGTTTTGTTCCTTCTTTTTTTCTTCCCTTTCTTTCCCTTTTTGCTTTCACTTTTTGCAACATATAAGACTTAAAAAAATCCTAAGCTTCCTCGGCTTAAAGAGAGCCACAGTATGTGTATATCTAAGTAACTTTGGAGTGGAACAAAGGTCAACCCTCAGTGTTTGTCTTAGACACTGTTCATCTTCTTTTTAAAGTTGTTTATTTAATATCCATACATGAATATAATGTATTTGCATAAAATCTCTCCCCTCCAGTTTCTCC
>LZPO01044392.1:218870-229107 GCA_001675575.1 Neotoma lepida
TGTGTTGGTGAGACCCTTGGATGAGAGTGACCCAGCTCAAAATAGTTTATGCAAAGCAGGGAGCCATTGGCATCCGTAACAAAGATATCCAGAATTCACCTGGGTTCAGGCATGCATGGATCCAGACGCTCAGGTGCTTTGATGAGGACTCATCACCCTCCATCTCAACTCAGGCCTTGCCTTCTCCCACTGATATCTCAGCCATCTCTCCCCACGGTTCCTCTTTCTCAATAGAGCAGTCAAATGCCTTGGACTAACCCTCCTGGTCACATCACACCCTTAAAATTATCACAGTGGGCTATGGACAGCCTCCAGTGATTGGCCAGTCCTGGATCATGTGCTCAGGAGCTGGCAGTGGNGTCAGTTTCACAAGGACTTGAGCAGGGAGGATACTGTCAGAGGCCAAGAAATCACTGCCACACTGAGGCTGAGGTGCTGCCGGCTCCTATAGCTCCAGTGGGAGAAAGCCTCACCTCAGGGGTCTCCCAGAGTTCTGTCATAAGCCAGACCATGATCCAGGCATCATCCCTGGAGAGCCCAAGGATGCAGTTCAGGGTCCAGAGGCCTGCACTGTCAGCAGCTTCCCTGGTTACTCTGAGGGTCAGCCCCGGCACCCTCCAGAGGGGCAACTGTCTGCCTTGTACTGACACATGGTTGCAGCCTCCAAAGCCTCCCTCCACTCAAACCAGGAAATGGCCTGGAGCCCAGGAGTGGATGCCATGCTAGGGCTGAGAAAATTCAGCCCAAGCTCTTAGGGTGAGCCCTGTGTCCATGTGTGTCTCTGTGTGTGTCCATGTGTCCCTGTTTGTCTGAGTGTGTGTGTGTGTGTGTGTGTGTGTGTGTATCTGTGTCTGTGTGTGTGCCTGTGTGTTTCTGTGTGTCTGTGTCTAAGAGTGTCTCTGTGTGTGACATTGTGTGTTTGTGTGTCTCTCTGTGTGTACTGTTATGTGTTTGAGTGTGTCTGTGTGTATGTGTGTGTACCCATATATGTGTGTGTCTGTGTACCCATGTATGTTTGTGTATCTGAATATGTGTGCTTGTGTGTGTTTGTGCATCTCAGTGTGTGTGTTTGTGTGCCCATATGTGTTTGTACCCATGTGTGTTTGGGTGTGTATATGTGTTTACCCATGTGTGTCTGAGTGTGTGTCTTTTGTGTGTCTTTGTATGCCTCTATATGTACAAAGTGTGTGTACATGTGTCGGAGAGGAGCTATGTATTTATCTGTTCATGTGTCCTGTGTTCATGCCTGAAAGTACCAGTGGGGGCTGTGTATGACCAGCCTGGAGTTGCTTGAGGTGATGGCCCCTGAGCATACATGAGTTAGGATTCTAACACATTTCCCACCACCAGGGTGAAGCCACAGGGCAGCTGATATGGTGCTGCCCTTCCCTCCTGGGTTCCTCAGAGCCTTTGTGTCTTCAGGAACTTCTCTTCCCTTCCACAGTGCAGCGTCAATGGGACGGTGTGTACCTTCCGGAACTTCACCAGTGCCACCCAGGCTGTGACTGAGTGGTATATCCTGCAGGCCACCAACATCTTCTCACAAGTGCCTCGAAAGGACCTGGTGGGGATGGGCTATGCCCCTGATCGCATAATCCTAGCCTGCCTGTTTGGGACAGAGGCCTGCAGCTATCGGTGAGAGCAACTCCTGTCCCCTGCTCTGACAGACAGAATGAGTTAGGCGCCTGGCCTGCTAGGGTTCAGACCCACCCAGCTCTGGTGTAGTTGTCTACAGCACACAGGCTGGTCTGTGCCTGGATGTCTCATTGCAGCTTGCTGGAGGCACGTCTGAGACAGGCTCTGACACTGGAGGGAATCACTTTGGGAGAAGTCAGCAAGGAAGGCAGATAAGGAAGGCAGATAAGGATGGGCAAGGATGTAATGACTGTGAAGCCTGGGCTTGGCCTGATTCATGGGACGATCTGCTGCAGTGCACGTATAAAAACACAGAGCTGTCCTCCCTTGGTAGAGGGGCCAGGCCTTTTATAATGTCCCCATCAGCCAGGCTTGGCTGTTGACCACCCCAAGAAGAGGGCGGTCTTGGGCCATTAGCCTACAACTCCCAACAGCTAGGGGATGGTACAACCATNTGATGGTGTATATGGGTGGGCACCTGGCATTGTCTGGCTTTTGCTTTCTTTTGTCTAAAACAGGACAATCATTTTACCCACCTCTTCCAGTTACTATGAAGGGTATATAGTTGGGTCCACACTGGCATGCAGAGGAAGGCTTATGAGGGCTCGAGGTCTTTCTCTTCCCTATAATGCCCCCTTCATGGTGGGTGACAGAGTAGCAGGGCNTGGCAGTGACCCAGAAAGTCTGGGCTATCTTCCACCTTGTCCACAGAATCCCATCTCCTTCACCTGGACATGGAGACTTGTGCTCCTGGTCTGAGCTAATTATTCCTATTACCAAACCCGCATTTGATAAGGAAATCAAATTCAGTCATGATGCAATGTTTACTGGACCTTTTATGGGCCAAACTTTATCCTGAGCACTTCTCAAATATGAAATTAGAATTCACCCTGGCAAGAAGCCTAAGAAGGGTACTACTTCCCCCACTTCCCCAGAGAGATTAAGTCACACCATTGGTGAGTGGCAGAGCCAGAGGCCTCTATTATGCATAGAAGATGGAGCTCAAACAGGCAAGCATGGTGACAGATGCCTGTAGTGCCAGCAGTGAGACAGGTGGAGCAGGAGTTCAAGGCTGTGCTATGTGAGAGCCTGGAAATAGAGAGATGGGGTGGAGATGGGAGTACAGGGAGGGAAAGAGGAAGAATAGGAAAGAAAGAAAACAAAGGTGGCCGTCGTCACCCTCCCTACCCACTTCTTTCAAATCTCCTAAGCCAAGCCTCTGAGGAAAAGGGGCCACCCAGCCGCCTTGTCACGAAACTGTAGCCAACCTNCATCCGGCCTGTCCCTTACTCCCACAGCTGTTGGCCACCAGCTCCCTCAGCAGAAACTGAGCAGGACTCTGCCCTTGCCTTCCACCAAGTGGGCTCCTGACACTCTTATCCCTTGTCTCCTTACTCTCTGGGTCTGCCTTCTGTCTTGGTCATATGAATGCTCTCTCAAAGGAAAGATTCAGTGTGAGGAGCATGCCTCTCAGCTCCACCGAGCCNTCAAGCTGCCTGGATTTGAACAGCAGTCAAGCACTGCGTGTGTTCAGACACACACACACCCCACACTTATCTTCTTTCTCTCTGTCTGTCTGTCTATCTCTCTCTCTCATCAGTTCCTGTCCTTTTATTAATTCATATGCGATTGTCAGTCAGACAACACTTGCCATAATAATGTCTGTCCAAGTGGCTATCTGTGAACGCACCACGGTTATCTCGACCAAGGTGACTAATGTTGCCATTGTCACTGTGTAGTGTTTCAGAACAGCCAGCTTAACCTTGTTTCTCTTAAGCTTGTGCTTGGGAGCAATATAAGACACCTTCCTTTTCTTACCCCCACCTCTAGGTCTCAATACAAGCTGAAGGGTGGACTTCTTTTGAATGCTGTGGTCAGATGAAATANAACCGCCATCTGTTCCTTATCCTGAATCTTGACCTTAGCATTCACGGTAGTGTCCGAGGGCTTAGCCTCCAGTGTCGTCTTTCCTGAAAGGGTCTGCCATGACCTAGCATGGCCTCAAGGACTGACCTAATTGGAGAATTGAGGGAATGAAGAAAGAACAGACACACGGACACAGAAAAGCTGTTACTGTGTGGTGTGGGCTCTCCAATGGAGAAGCCACAGCACTCGGGAAGCTCAGCATCTTCAGTATGTACAGCTGAGTGCGGAGGTGGGATTATTACATACAACTGAACAAGGAGGCAGCGTATTACATACAGCAGAACAAGGAGGTTGGTTTATTATATATGGATAGATGGGGAGGCCTGGCCTACGACATACAGCTGGATCAAGGAGACAGGCTTAGCTGATCTTGGTAGGAGCAGTCTCTGTTGGGGAAAAGTCGTCAGGCCTGCTCTTCACGGGGAGAAAGCTATGGTGGACATTTTGTACACGCTGTCAATATTTGCATTCAGACCTGAGGAAGGCTTTCCATCCTTCTGGGCCTCACTCAGGGAAGGCTTTGCCACTCTCATAGATCTGAGTCACTGGGGTACTTGACATGTCCGTGCCCATGTCAACAATACGCATTGACTCAAGACTTCACTCACACCCTACAAGGGTCTTTACCAGGAATACCTGCATCTTGGCAGTGATTCTACCACAAACGGAGGATCAGAAAGTTACTTAGCTTCTCTGTGCCTCTGTTTCCTTATCTAAAAAGGGGGTCAGTGAAGTGACCTCATAGGGCTCCCGGGAGGACTGAGTTGGCCTATGTAAAGAGCTTAGAACTGCCTGGTACCCACATTTTAAAAAATAAGCTGATTACAGAATTCTTTCCTATTTGTTGAAAAGTGGCAACGACAGCAGAATGAGGAGATGGCTCAGAGGATAACATCACTTCCTATGCAAGCAAGAAGGCCTGAGTTTGAATTCCTGGAACCCATGTAGAAAGCTGGGTGTGGCTGCACGTTCCTGTAGTCCCAGCACCAGGAACAGAGATAGGAAGATCACTGGGGCTTGCTAGCTGACAGCTCGACTCCAGGTTTAGTGAGAGACTATGTCAGGGGAATAAGGTAAAGAGTGGTGGAGAGTGATGGAGGAGCACACCCAACATTTTCATCTGGACACTTCCTGTGAGCAAGAGTGCACATACACACATACACATACAACATACACATATACACACAATATATATACCACATGCACATATGCACACACATATGCACACACATACACCATACACACATATACACCAAACATATAAACCACATGCACACACACACATACACACATACACACACACACACACACACACACACACACACTGCCAAAAACAGCACATAGGACTCTCTTTGATCCCTTGGCCAGTGATCTCTTTCCTTAGCATCCTGCCTCTCAATCTGTCAAAACTAAGAAAATGGGTGTGATATAGGTCAGGGGCAGAGCACTCGTCTAGCGTGTAAGGGTCCTGGGTCAGACCTCCAGCACCACAAAAGCAAACAGCAAAGAATGGAAGCTTGCATCTCTAGGAAGGATACAACATGCTTTGTTCTGGTTTCATCCATTTTCCCACGTGACATTTTCCTGTCAAGGACTCCGTCCAGGAGGACAGGTGGCATTGAACATGGAGCCTCTTTGGTAGGACTATTTCTCAGACTTCTTTGTTAGGGTTGACCTTGAATGCTTCAGAGTACTAGTTGGATGTCTTATGGGAAGCCCTTGATGTGGGTGGACCTGTTTGATCTTAGCAGGGGTGATGGGCTCAGAGAAGCCAGCCCCAGAGGCCACCTGACACCAGTAAGGAATCACAGCTGGTAGAGCATGGTGGCCAAGTTATAGCACACATGACATCATCTTTCTCTCTTGGGTATTGCCTTCCCTTATCCTGGAAGTGAGTCACATGATTTGATGGACTAGGCAAGTGGTCACATGATATGGGGGAGTGGGCAAGTAGACTCATGGGTGCTGGGAATCTAAACTCAGTTCCTCATGCTTTGGCAGTTAACGCTTTACCAACTGAGCCATTTTTCCTGCCTCTGCCCCCTTTCCCTTCCCTCTTCTCTTCTAGACATGTCCAGTCTGGTGTGGAACTCCTAAGTTCAAGTCTCCAGAGTATATGGCACCACAAATGACCATGAGTGTCCTTGTCTATCTCCCAGTCATTTCTAAAGGCTTGCCTGCTGGCCTCTGCATTCATGGCCCCTATCCCAGAAAATGTTTATAGAGGGAACTCTTGCTCTGGAACTAGAGGTTACCAAATCTGTGCATAGTCTCTCTAGGTGACAGGCATTACCAACAAATGGACAGTCGGCAGAGATGACAACCCAGAGTTCAGTCTGCAGAAGGGGACTGGCCATACCCTGGCAGCTTCCTGCTCCCTTCTGGGCTGTATCTACCCAAGACAGTAACTTGGGAACACTGTGTCCTCACAGCCTGGCATGAGACCTCTCCCTTCAGAGCAGGGCCTGGCTGCAGCCTATTTGCGCTGCTCTCTATCTGTGGTCTCAGCTCTGACCCACACAGTGTAGAGACCCTGTGGTGCCTGCTCAGAGCACCTGTTCCCCTGCAAGCCTGTGCTGGTGCTATGCCCCCATCAGGACATGCCCTTTCCTTTCCCGCCTAGTAGACTCCACCACCTCTTCCTCATCCTTTTTAAATCTCCTCAGGCCACACCTCGGCTGAGACACCTTCCCTGACCCACCTCTACCCCCAGTTTATCTCTCCCAATGTCCTTATCACATATTACAGTTTATTCAACAAATATTTACCTAATGTCTGTGTGCTGCCGCATTGTGTGCCAGGCCCTGGAAACAGAGGTGTGGACAGTACCAGCCAAGGTACTTTGAATGTCACAGTATGCTAGGCATCTCTCCCTCAGCTCAGTCCTGGAAGGTAGTAGCTGCTGCTGTTGTCCTGGGATGTATGAATAGATGATGAAAATGAAGTTCAGTGACATTAAGGGACATCACCAAGCTCACTGGGCTAGGAAAGGACAAAGCCAGAAGTCAGTTCAAGGCAGACTACTCTGAGCCAGTGACCTCCGGGCTATCATCCTATAGATCCAAGGTCATGGCTCTCCTCAGGCTCAGGGTCCACAGCAGGAGCAGCAGATAGGTAAGCAACTAACTCTGGGTGATTTCCCAGTTTTGTGCTGAATCGAAGGTAATAAAGAGGTGAAAATGTGTGTGGGGGGTCCATTCCTAACTCCTTGTCATAGTCAGCTAAGTTCTAATACTTTGCAAGGAGGGCGGGGAGACTCAGGAGTCTCGNAGGAGATGAAACTTCAGGAAATGAGAAAAGCAACTATTTGATGGATGGGCTGGTTAGATAATGTTCTAGACACCGGGACCAGTGNGTGTGCACAGGGCTGTGTTTGCAAACATCTGGAGGGTTGCTGAAGTGTAGTGGGTGAGGGGGAAGAGGCTAAGGAAAGGGAGTCTGGGAACAGCATGGAGCCTCTGGAGGGTCTGAGAGAGGTGTGCCTTGCCTCATCACAGACAAGGACAATGGCCCTGATGCTGCACGGCAAGACTGAGGGAGCGAAGGTGGGAACAGGACTTCTGCAGGGATTCTAGCATGAGGTGGCTGGGAGGGAACAAGGGGAACAGGAGTCCTGGGGAGCCTGGACCAGAGACAGAGCCTTAGATAGAANTGGACAAGCTTGGGAAGCCCTATCCTGTTTTCCTTGCTGCTCCAGCCCAGTGCCCACCTCTGGAAATGTCTGTAGGGCCAAGGAAAGCCAATTATTACTCATCCTCCTTGTACTGTTTCGGAAAACTGAAGCCCAGAGGTTGAGCAGGACAACCCCATCTGAGAAAGCCATGGGCAGCGCCTGAGTAAGATTTCTGTTTCTGTCCTGGGCCATCTCATTCTATTCGGAGCCCAGAGACTGAGATGAGAGACTGAAAACAGGACTTCCTCATGAGAACAGGGGAAAATAACACTTTGTTATCCTGAGGGTCAAGGGAGATGATGCATATGCAAATATGGAGAGAATAACACCTCACTATTCTGAGGACCACGTGAGATGATGAATACAGAAATATGGGGAGTGTCTGGAGCACTCGAGAGGCAGAGGCAGGAGGGTCTCTGAGTTCAAGACCAGCCTGGTCTACAGAGCAAGTTCCAGGACAGCCAGGACTNTTACACAGAGAAACTCTGTCTCAAAAAACCAAAACAAAACAAAAATGGGGATAACAACACCTCATCACCCTGAGGACCGAGTGAGATGATGTATACTGAANTAGTGTAGGGCTAGCTGTGGAGATTTCTCAGTAAACATCACAGAATACAACACTTAAGATTTGGAACATCAGTTGATATTTAAATTTCACACATTTGGTGGACTTACCTGTTCCTTCTTGTTTTTGATAAATATAAAAGAACAGTATAGATACATAGGTATTTGCTTGGGGATTGTTTTTGTTTTTATTTTGAAAAATACTTTTAGACCATTTACTGATTCATTCATTCATTCGTTCGTTCATTCATTCATGGGAGTCACATGGCACAGCCCACATTCAAAGGTCAGAGAGCTACTTGTGGGAGCCAGTTCTCCCTCCCCACAGTGTGGGTCCTGGGGATTGAACTCCGGAGGTCAGGTTGGGCAGCAGGCACACTTACTGGGTGAGCCATCCTACCATCCTTTTTCAATGCCTCTGCTGGACACGAGCACACCCACATCACAGAGCAGAGGTAGTGGAACAATTCAACCCTGTGCTAGGATTGCAGGCAGGCACCACTCTACCAAGCTTGTGATTTGCCTTTTAATCAAATAATCTTTTTTTTAAATGGATAGGATTGTATATACGTACATGCTGTGTATACTTATGTGTATCCACATGCACTGCCTGTGTGGGGACAGTATGACCACACCATGCTTCTGCTACACACAGTGACCAAATCATGGCATCTCCACCTTCCAAAATACTTACCCTTTCTTCACAGGGAAACCTCACTTTTAGCTTTTGTTATTAGACTGGTTTTTCTATTTGTTTTTCAAAACAAGGCCTCACTACATAGCCCAGGCTGATCTCAAACTCAAGATTCTCCTTCCTTGGTCTCCTGAGTGGTTGGAGGACAGGCATGGACCACCACACAAGCCCTCTTTTCTAGCTTTATGTAAAATATGTAAGACTTTGTCATGAGCTGCCATTGCCCTGCTGTGCTGTAGAAGAGCAGACTTCCCTCTTCCGAAGGGATGATTTTGCTATCATTCATCCCACTTTGCACTTCCCACCCCTGGGGACTTGTGACCCACTCTCTGTGCCCATCCCCAGCCTTTAGCAACTACTATTCCTCCTTCATCCATCTTTGAAATCCACTTTTCAGCCTGCACATATGAGGTGAGTGTGCAGAGTTTGATCTCATACACTGTAANTTTTGAGTTTCTGTTCGTCTATAGGTGATTTCCTTTTCTCTTACACAATTTATTTACTGAAGGAACTGGATTACTAATACCATTAAGTTCCCTACTGTCTGCATTTTTGATGACTCCATGCTGTTGCTTAACAAACCCTCCAGACTCCAGTTCTCGCTAACAGTAGAGTCTCTGTCCTGCTGGATCTAACTGAAACTTTTAATTTGGTTTTGTTATTATTTGTGTGTGTGCACACATGTGTGCATGACTGNCGTGGTGTATCTGTGGAGGTCAGAGGACAACTCTTGGCACTTGGTTTTCTCCTTCCCACTCTGGGTCCTGGGAATTAGTCTCAGGTTGTCAGGCTTGCATGGTATGGGCTTTTCTTATCAGCCCTAGAGACAGAGTCAAAAGAAATTAACAGGGCTTATTAACCAATTACAATTNAACCACCCATTAAAATTATTTGGGTTTTGATTTAAATAAACAAATTATAAAAACAAATATTTGTGAAACAAATGGAAATTGGAACTGCATATTTAATCAATAGCATTGAGAGATTTTGCTGATTGTTTTGAACATGGCAACAGCATNGTTTTGGGAGCTCTTACCTTAAGAGAGACACAAGAAGCCATCACAAAGCCAGGCAGAGTGGCACACACCTAGAACCCCAACACTGGAGAGGCAGAGGCGAGGATCCTCATCCCAGGCCAGCCTNGCCTGCACAGTGAGATGAGCTCAAAGGCAAAAGCACAAAGTCAGGACAAGGCCACATCTTTTTGAAGGTGTAGTGACTGAGGCAGCGTCTGAGAACATTTCTTCTTCAAAGCCACAAAGGTGAAACCAGCGCCAGCCAGGAAAGACTCCCTGCCGTCCCTGTCAGAGCCTCCCAGGAGTCTCCCTGCTGACTTCCACAGGGAACAGACTGGAAGGAAAGGGCTAGACTTAGCCTCCCCTACTGTTCCCTCTCTGAAGTGTTTGAAAGGCGAGCAGCAAGCAGCAGCCCGCTCCCCTCTTCAGCAGAGCAGGACAGCGCCCGTCGGGGAGCCCTCTGCCCAGGGGAAACTTCCGGCCCTCCAGCCTGTCCTGTTTCTTTCAGGAACTTCACACCTATCTTCTACCCTGATTATGGCAACTGCTATATCTTCAACTGGGGCATGACAGAGAAGGCGCTTCCTTCTGCCAACCCTGGGACTGAATTCGGTGAGTTTTGGTTTGCAAGCAGACGCCAAGAGAGGCTGCTTCTCTGGAGTGTTTGAAAGGTGACAGAGGCCCACTCCCTTCTTCAGCAGACCAGGACAGTGCCCTTGAGGGGGG
>LZPO01044392.1:237297-250536 GCA_001675575.1 Neotoma lepida
CAAGAAGGGCTTCCACCCAGGAGTATCTTGCATAAGTCCCCTGTCCTTTAGGAACAGGGAGAAACCTCAGTGTGCCTGAGAGACAGGGAGGTCTGTGAACAGTGACATTTGAGAAGTAGGAGCCACTCCCAGTCAAGAAGAGGCCAAGATACCCAGGGGGAAAATGGAGTTTGGGAAAGGCCTGGAGAAATGAGACAGCCCGGTCTTTCCAGGGATCCCCAGTGTAATGGGAACCACTCCTCTGTCACCCTCTCAGCCCCTGGTCACCCTGCTTGAGGCTGCCACACTTCTTGGATGTGTGGCATATGGCCCGGGCTACCCTAGGCCCAGAAAGGAGCTTCAGAGTGACCTTTGGGACCTTCTCAGGCCAGAAGACCATTAGGAAAATNGCAGACACGGGGATGGAAAACAAGTCCACAGGACAGGTGCTGGGCACAGATGTCCTTTGTGGCTCTGAGGCCCAGAGCAAGTGGGAAGGGGCTACTTCCAGGTCTGGTTTGGATCTTCCCACTCCTGAGAGCAACTCAGGCTGGAGATGGGCAGGGTGCCTTGAAGTGCCCTTCCCATGGGACACATGTGTGCACCCATCCTGGGAGGGAGGGCAGGCCATGGTCCCAGCCTGCCTTGCTGCCTCCTGTAGGAAGGGTGCTGTCAAGCTCAACATCTACTTTCAAGAGTTCAACTACCGCACCATTGAGGAATCGCCAGCCAACAATGTGAGTATGTGGGTGCCTGTCTCATGGACTCCCGAGTCCCTAGGTGGGTTTAGGGGCCCCTAAAGCTGGACAGACCTGAGCCCTCATTTCCCTGTTTCCTGCAGATTGTGTGGCTGCTCTCTAACCTAGGGGGCCAGTTTGGCTTCTGGATGGGGGGCTCAGTGCTGTGCCTCATCGAGTTNGGGGAGATCATTATCGACTTCATTTGGATCACCATCATCAAGCTGGTGGTCTTCTGCAAAGGCCTGTGCAGGAGGCGGCCACAGGCACCATACACTGGCCCACCACCCACCGTGGCTGAGCTGGTGGAGGCCCACACCAACTTTGGCTTCCAGCCTGACACAACNGCCCACAGTCCCCATGCCGAGGTCTACCCTGACCAGCAGACTCTGCCCATTCCGGGCACCCCACCCCCCAACTATGACTCACTGAGGCTGCAGCCGCTGGACACCGTGGAGTCGGACAGCGAAGTCGAGGTCGCTTAGATCCCACCCTGCCCAGCAGCTGGTGAACTCGAAACTGAACAATTACAATGACTGCCAGTGCCTCATTTTATTAGGCCTCATCCAAAGAGCCAGGAACACAAGTGTCCATGCCAGAGCCCATGTCCCTCTAGAGAATTCAGCAGTAACTGGTCAGCCAGGGGTCCATAGGGTCAAGATGCTGGTACTAGTATACTGAAGTTGTAAGCTNGCCTGGCTCCTGCCCACACTTCCCACAGTCTTTTCTCTGTGTTGCCTTTTGGCCTAGTAGACAGGCTCCAGAGAGCCCTGGAGTCCCTCTCCTGGTGGTAAGCCACTTCCCTGTGTGTGTGTCACCTCAGTCCTCCAGAATCAGTGGCCTTGCCCTAGTCTGCATTGGCTGACCTGTTCAAAGATGAGGTGGAGGCTGCTACAGATCATGGGGAGGGGGACATCGGGTAAGAAGGCTTGTTGTCAGGGGAGCACATGCTTTGTTTGGAAAATAAAGAGAAAACACTGAAGGGAGAGTTGTTCCTTATCCCGGTAGGCAGCTGGAGTGTCCTGGAGTGTGACTGGGATGTGGAAAGGGCAAGCACCCTACCTCGGGAGCCAAGAGTCTTCAGCTTGGGAATCGTGCACTTCCTTCCAGGTCATCCCCAAAGCATTTGTCTGAGGGCCTCTGCAGTGCCACCCAATCTATTTCTTTAGGTTGNACANACAGGTAGAAAAAACGCAAAACCAACTTGAGCAAAANCAGTCATGGTGATGGAGGGCAGATACCTGCAATCCCAGCACTTGGAAGGCTAAGGCTGGGAGATCTGAGTTCAAGACCAGCTTGGACTTAGTGAGACTGTCTCAAGAAACCAAACCAAACCAAACAAACCACACAAAACAAATAACTGCTCTNAAGCATCCCAAATAATTCAGTCTCTGCTTCTGGGGGCCTCTGGAGGTCCCTCTAATACCCACTCCAGGCTGATACTCATTGGTCCCTGACTGGGTCATATGCCTATATCTGAGCCAATCAGCATGGTCAATGAACTGAATAAACTGCTCAGCTTGGCAGACCCAATTCTATATGCCCAGACCTGAAGCCACCATAACACCCAGCAAATCACAGAGTCTGAGGGGGTGGGGCCTGGTGCCTAGGGGTGGGTGCCAGGCAAAATTCAGGCCACTTAGTTAAACCAATTTCAGGGAGACCACAGATTAGTTTTGTAGTGTAATTACACCCATGCAATAGTTGGGATGTATTATATGAACAAGTCCTTTGTTTCTTTCATATTCAAACTTAAGTGAATGGCCTGGATCCTTTGCTGTTAAATATGGCAACTCTGATGACTCCTCAGAGAGAAGGCAAGGTGCTGCTGGCAGGTGCAGGTGGCTGAACCTCACAGAGCCCCACTGCCATCTGCCAAGACCCAGTGAGGAAGGAGCTCTGGCTACAGAGCCTGCCATCTGAGGGTCTAGCCTGGTGGGTGGGGATCAGCTGGGCTCCTTGGTCTGCCATCAAGGGCCCATGCCACACCTGTGGAGGAAGGCAGTGCCTACCTGGGTCAAGCTAAAGGCTGTATGGGGGACAATGGGTCTCCCGGTTCGGGGCCCAGCTAGGTGCAGACTGGAGTCACTTGGTGGTGACCTCAGCTTTATTATCAGAAGCCCCTGACACACTCACCATTACCCTTTATTGTCATCACTAAGCAACGGCTATAGCACATCAAGTACTTACCACCATGTGCCAGCCCCCATGCTGAGCACTTTACCACTTTAATAGTAGTAGTAGTGTGTGTGTGTGTGTGTGTGTGTGTGTGTGTGTGTGTGTGTGTGTTGTGCACATTTGTGTGGTGTGTACACGTGCATGCCAGTGCACACATATGAAAGCCCAGAGTCAATGCCAGGTCTCTCTCTTGATTGCACTCACCTTAGCTTTTTGAGATAAGAGTATCTCACTGAACCTGGNGCTCACAGACCTGCTAGACTGGCCAGCCAATGAGTTCCAGGGATCTCCGACCTTGTTCCCTGTCTCCAACCTAGTGACAGCTGTAGTTACAGACCCAGGCCACTGTGCCTGGAGTTTTGTGGTTGTCTTGTTTTGGTCATGGGTGCTGGGGATCTGAACTCAAGTCCTCATGCTCCTGTGGCAAACACTTGACTGAATGAAGCATCTCCCTGGCCCTCATGCTGAGTACTGTATAATTCTCATTTCACTCCTCATAACCCAGGAGCAGTAGCATGCCAGCTTAATTATTTATTTATTTTTGCTTATTTTAGTCAGGATCTCACTACATAGCCTAGGCTGGCCTAGAACTCCCTAAGTAAACCAGGCTGGTCTTGAACTCACAGAGATCTTCCTGTCTCCGCCTCCTGAGTGTTGGGACTAACGGCATGNGCCACCACATTTGTTCATAATATCTTATTTAGCAGGAAAGTAAATTGAGGCTGGAGGTGCAAAGANACCCACAATCACTATTCTAGTAAGTGACTGCTGTGACTTGAGAAGCTCCTCTGAAATTCGTATTGAAATTAGTATGCCTATCATATGCTGAGTTGGGAATATAGCTCAGTACCCAGTACCAAAGCAAACAAACAAAAGACCCAGANAGTACTCTGTTGATGGCATTTGGAGTGGCCACAACTGGGCAGTAAATGGGATTAAAGTTATCAGAGTGTGCGTCACTGGTTTTTACTTTTTATTTACATTTGTGTGTGTACACGAGCATGTCACACTGAGTATAGCNTGGAACTCACATGGAGGTCAGAGGCTAACTTGCAACAGTCAGCTCTCTCCTTCCACCATATGGTTTGCAGCAAGCATCTCTGCCTCCTGAGCCACCTTGAGGGGCTACATCAGTGGCTTCATAAGGGAGAGAGAGCTGAGTCTCACCNCAGGCTGTTCCTGCCAAGTCATGACNTCTGAATGCTGATGTCTCAGTCTCGGATTTACCAACCTCCAGAACTTCGAGCTAAATAAACCTGCTTATTAGGATTGGGGGTGGNAGNGGGGGTTATTTCATGTGTATGAGTGTTTTGGCTGTGCGTATGTCTGTGTGCCGTGTATATGTAGTACNCTTAGAGGCCAGAAGAAGGTATCAGATCCCTCTGAAACTATAGGTATGGACGGTTGTGAGTGGCCCTATGGTGCTAGGGATCAAACCCAGGTCATCTGGAAGAGCATTCAGTGCTTTTAAATGCTGAGCCTCTCTCNAGCCGTTGTTTTTTTGAGACAGTGTCTCATATAGTCCAGGCTGTGACTGGAAGACACCAACTAGCTACCAGGAGAATCTGTGGAGGGAAGGAAGCCACTGACTCCAGANGAGGTTCTGCTCAGACACTTTGCAGCCATCTGCAGATGTGCAAGCCAGGAACCACATCAGAACTGGCTTGCTGTCCTCACTCTCAGGGAATGGTAAGGGTCAGGCTCCAGGATGATGGCTTCAATGGCCCCATCATTAAGGTAGCTCTGGCCTGGCTGCCCAGCCACCCTGTGCCTGGTCTAGAAGAGTATTGTTCTACTCCTTCCAGGGACCCCATGAGCCTTTTTAGCACTGGGAACAGGTTGGTCATACTCAAATCACCCAAGACAATGTAGGATTTACACTTCATCTCTAAAAGGGAAGCTAGGTTAAGATGCTGGAGATTATGAATGAACAATGAACATGAACTTACCATATGTCATTGCCCCCACTATATCTCAATGGCTCTTCAGGTGGTCTGAGTAAGAGCTGGGAACCATCACCAGGCCCTAGAATCTGGCACAAAGAGGGAGTGACATTCCAAAGGTCACACAGCTAGGAGGTCTTAAAGTCTTGAATCCAGCCCCAAGCCGTCCTTCTAAAGCCNAAGGCTTGTCATGGGCTCCAGTCCCCACAAGTGTGCACTACCAGCCGTACCTGTGACCTTCCACACTTCCAGATTTGACTCCTGCCAGGGACAGTCTGTGACCAACCAATGAGAAAGCAAAGTATTTTTCTTAGGGCAAGGTCACAGCTGATACTGTTGTCCAGGCCAGCCAAACTAGTTCCCGAGGTATAAGGATAGTCTCAGTGAGATGCTAGCCCTGGTGGCCTCATGGGTGTGGTGCACCACTCCACAGGGTGGCACAAGCAGGCTGACCTGCTGGGATTAAGTGTCCCCACACTGTGTGCCTCCCAGAGCATGTGTCACCTAGGTCATGCACNTCCCACACAGTACACTAAAGGCAGCCTGGCATTGGGTTAAGAGTATAGATACTATGGTCACCAGGCTTACTCTAAACTCTAGCTTGCCACAAGGCAGTTGATTGGCCTGGGAAGTCCCCAAACCTCTCTAAACTAGAGATACCAGTCTATGCCTCCCAAGGCTGTGATGGGATTCTCTGAGAGACCCCAGCAAGCTTCACCCTTGGGACCTTGGCTGAGCTTAATCCTGACAAGCATCCCTCTCAGAAGCACTCTTTGCCGCCCCCACTTTCTCTCAGTAGCACTCTTGGCCATCCCCACTTTCTTGCTGAGAAAGAGCTGATTTTAGCCAGGCGTGGTTGTGCGTGCCCCTAACCCCAGCACTTGGGAGGCTGAGGCAGGAAGATAGTGAGTTTGAGGCTAGCACTGGCTACAGAGTGAAAAAGAAGTCAGACTTGGTAGTGCAGGCCAGCTCCTTGAGAGGCTGAGGAAAGACAGTCCCAAGTTCAAGGCTTATCTAGGTTACAAAGCAGTTTGGATTATCCTGGACAACTTTGTAAGACAACATCTCAAACTGAAATAAAAGGGGCTGGGACTTAGTTCAGTGACAGTGCTTGCCTATTATTCATGAGGCTGTGATTAGATCCCCGGTGACATTAAATAATACATAACTAACTTTGTTCAGGATAGCCATCCGCTCAGCCTGGAGGAGAAGTCCTGGTTGCTCGAACCGATGTTTCCTATCTGATTTGCTCTTCTGGGAATCCCTGAAGATAGTTTTGGTTGTCCCAGTGAGAGTTACACACCTAGCAGCTAGTGGACAGAAGTCAGGCTGATGTAAAGCACAGTTTCCCAGCAAAGCTATTTGACTCAAAATGCTGCAAGGGCTAAGCTTGAGAAATACTGAAGCAGGTCCTGTTCCCACTTGCCCAGCACCCCTTGCATCTGGGGCCATACCTTGTGACCAAAGAAATGGCTAACACGGAATAGAAGTCAGCAGGGGCTGGCGGAGCACTGCTGATTGCCTGGTAGGAGAGGCATGTCTCTCCAACCCATCCCATGGTCTCCCCCTGAACATAGGTGTGACAGTCACATTGCCAGGATCACCTACCATGAGCACTGGCAAAGGTCCCTACTCTGTCTAGGCCCTACATGGGCTACTGGAGCCCTCACCCTTTGACTTCTCATTGTGGAAAAATTAATTCCTCTTGGCACAAGTCATTCAGNCAATGTTATTTTCTGTTACATATAAGCCAAACAGCCTTGACAAGTACAGATGCAATAGACCAAAAAGATTAAAAAAGGGGGGGGGTGAAATTTGCATCATCCTGTAAATTAAAAAAAAAAAATGGAAAAGTGAAGCCAAAATTCTCACCACAGCCTGTAAGATCCTACCTGATTTCGCCCAGCTCCCCTCTAACCTGAATGCCCACTGTGTTCCTCTCCGGCCACCCTGGCTGAATGTGGCCTCTGCACTTGTTTTGTGCTTCTTTCTGGTAGGAATACCCCCCTCCCCGCTGCAGATCTTCAGCCCAGCTGCTGGCTGCCCACCTCCTCCCAGCTGCTGGCTGCCCACCTCCTCCCAGCTGGCTGCCCACCTCCTCCCAGCTGGCAGCCTCTTCCTAGCACTTGTGCCTTCTTGTCTACCTGCTCACTCTTTCTTCCTCCTTTGCTCCCTCTGCACTGGGGAAGCCCCAGCTCCTTCACAGCCTTACCTACCTCAGAGTTCTCAGGCCCTGCTCAGCATGTGAGCACTCAGACATCACCAGAGAAGAAGGAAACAGCCTTTGTCCCATTACAGTGTTTATTAAAGCCACTTTTAAGATAAAGTTATTTGTAAAAATCACTTGAAAAGTCCTCTCTGATAAATAATACATTACTTCTCATTTACAGCCTTTTCCTTGTAGAGACTGGGTCTCACACTAGCCCAGGATGACCTCAAACTCCCAGCAATCCTCCTGCCTCCCAAGGACTGCAGACATGCACCACCATGCCTGGCTTCTAAGAAGGGAAAGCATATCCACACACACTGCTCCATCACTGGCAGATGCCAAGAATGAACCCATTCTGAGAGTCAATGAGGCAGACGCCAGCCATGACCCTGTCCAGGACCCTCTTCTCAGAACTGATCAGTAATTTACACCACGCATGGTGGCCACTGTGGCGGCAAGGCGGCGTGGCAGGCCTTTGCTGACTTGTCTGTATTCCTCAGGCTTGGCCTTCAAGAGCGTCACAATGTTCTGGAGGGTACGCGATGGCTGCAGGCCCAGGGCATCCATCACGTTGATGAGATAGTCTGTGGATGAAGAGGAGACAGGCTCAGCGGTGCAGTACATGGGGCCCCCAAGGCCTTCCCAAATGCTGGGTACTCCCCTGCTTCTCTCAAAGGTAGGCTTTCACTGGGGACTGACTATATGACCTGAGCCCTGGAATTCTAATTTAATCAAGAACCAGCCAGCATTGCCAGCCTCCGCCCCATCCCTCTAGCACCAGTGTAAAAGGCAGCTGCTCCCCCCATCCTACCTCACAGTGTGTTCTCCAGCATGTGGAGAAGCAAGGGGGTGGGAAACATGGGCTTGCTGAACAGCCAAAGCCTCCCTCTGGGAACCTCACACTGAACNCAAGGCTGGTGTCAGAGGTGGTGGCCTGGTATCACTCAGGCCACACTTCCCAGCTCACTCCTGAGAACTAGTTAATGCAGATTTATTAGCCCAAACNCAGATCAAATTGAACATAATGGTNAAGACAGACCTCTAGCTGGGCATGGTGGATATCTTTAACACTGGAAAGGCAGAGGTAGGTGGAGCTATGTGAGTTCAAGGACAGCCTGCCTACATAGTGAGTTCTAGGCCAGCCAGGGCTACACAGTGAGACCCTGTCTCAAGAGAGAGACACAGACCTCCAGGGGTCAGTCATTCTAAAAAGCAGCCCTGGCTTTTAACCATCTGACAGCCTAGGCAGCACTGTCAGAACAGAAAACACCCAGCTGCAGCCAGGAGTGCCACCCTTTACCAACCCTGCCCACACAGTCAGTACCCACCAGGCAGCAGGGATGGATGTGAAATGGGACAGAGGCCTTAAAAGTATCTGTTGTGTTGGAGGGATCACTGCATAGGCACACCATGCCTNCTTCCTCCTCTTTCTGCTCAGAAGGCCTGGAGGGGGCAGCACCACCCAAGCTACCCCTGTTCCTCCTGACCCTCAGATTGCTACCTGGGTTTACCTCTTCTCTGTCTAGACCTGAACTCCAGGGCAGAGCAGGCTCTTCCTTGGGTCTTCTTTGCCAAGCCCATCTCAATGGTAAAACCAGAAGGCCCTAGTCTGCCATGACATTGTGTCTGGCCAGCAGTATTTTATGTTGTTGTATGAATGCTTAATTTGCCACAGGCCTCAGTGTTCAGCATCGTTCCCAGCCCTTAACCTCACTTCCTTATGCTCAACGGGTAAAGAAACACTAACCCCTGCTGTATGCTATCCTTAGCACTACAGCTGGCACACAGTAGGTGTTCAAGCAATGTTGATAAGCAGGGAAGAAGGATGACAGGGACCACTGAACTCTAGGGCAATCCCAGCATCTTATGGTCACCACTACCACCACCCTATTCCAGGTGGCTCCTCCATGCTCTCACCTGTACCAGTCAGGCATACCAAAGGGCATCTGAATTTCCTTATCCATCTCTGACTGCTTGTGCCTAGGAAAGTCACTAAAGGCCGGTGGTGCCTCTGGGAAGGGCCAAAGGCAGACTGAATGAGCAGGGTGAGGGACTCCGGGCAGCTGGATGGTAGGCTGGCCCCATCACTAACCACTCTGGAACCCTGAGGGCTGAACCTTGCTTCTAATTCTTCATCAGCAAAACAAACGGAAGTGGGGCCTGGCTCAGCCCTAGTCACTCAGGTCACAGCTGGGATGGGTCCCTGGGAGCTGATTGTTAAGGCTCCTCCACCCTCTCTCCAGACCACTTAAAACCCCAGGAGAAGGGAGTGGGNAAGCCATGCCCTCTGACCTGGGGCAGGATAGCATTCTGATGGGGACCATAGAGGAGCCTAGTATGTGGCCTTGTCATACAATATCACCTACCTACAGGATTGCATAACACAATGGATGCATGCTTGCCTCAGTGCCTGACATGCCTGGTATGCAGTAAGTGCTCCATAAACGTTAGTTAGGTTAGTAATTACTATGTCAGTGAGTAGAAGACCAGGCAGGGCCAGGCTGCCTCGCTCACTCCAAGGCATCTCATCAAAGCCCCCTTAATGGTTCTCCACCTCCATGGCCTTCCAGAATCCCTTCTACCCAGCTTCACAGTCAACTCCAGAATTGAAGTTAGAAGGAGCTTTAGGGTAGCACTCCTGGAGTCAAGAGGGAAGTCAAACTTGCAACTGCTTCTCTCTTCCTGCCCAACCCACGGGCACTTACCAATGTCTGTAGCCAGCTGCTTGGTGGAGTGAGGGGTCACCTCTGGGATCTGGAGGATCACATCACAGTAGGTCTGCATGGTGGCTCTGGCAATGGAGCCTAGCCAGTTGTCAGCCATATTGTCCAACTCAGGCAGTTCATCCCCTAAAGTGGAAAGAAGGTCATACAGAAATATAAAATCTGCTCAGAAAAAGTCACCTCTTAGTGTCTTGGCTCCCAGTAAGTGCTTCATGCCCTAATGTGCCATGGGGAGCTAATGGGCTCAGTGGGAAACAGAACAAGGAACCTATGGGTCCACTGATACTCACAGGGACAAGGAGAGCTTGGAAAAGGAGTCAATCTGGTACGGCTACTCAAGTCCTAGGAACCAAATCAAGCCATAGAGGCCAGGACTTCTGCAGGCAGAGGAGGACTCCAAGAGATGAGAGCCTCCAAGCAAAAGCAGAGGTGGGCACTGAGGGCGCAAAGACGCAACACATAAGACAGGGGCCATGCTGGAACCAAGACTGAGCCTCAAAACAGCTCCACCTCTGGGAGACTGAGGGCCTGAGGGCCCCTGGCCTCTCTGAGACCGCCTACCACCTCTACGGAGAGTAACAGGAGCCCTGGTTTCATGGAGTTGCTGTGGGAGCCACAGTCACACATAACAGCTAGTAATAATGTATGGAAAAGGGACATAGAAGACAAAGGCCAAAGCTGAAATCTCAGGATACAGCTGCACCAGTGCAATGAGGAGGGACTGAAAAGTGCTGACAGGGGCTATTTCCCGGGAATAAAACAAGTCCTGATGTACCAAGCTCCTGCTGGGTCTGGGCAGCTCTGGCTGCCCTCAGGACATTCCAAGCAGGAAGGGAGAGGCACACAAGCACAGCAAAGCCAGCCTTGCAGCACTGGCCATTTAGAGATTTGTGCCACAACAGAACCGAGTTCTATCAGCTTATACTGCTGTGGAGACAAATGGGCCACTTGCCAAATACACAGGAGGGAAGAGCACAAAACAAAAACTGTTTTAAAGTCAGTGTTCGGGAGAGGGCTAGAAAGGGGGCTCAGCTGTTAAGAGCACCTGTTGCTCTTACAGAGACCCTACATGCATGTGTGTACAGACACTCACACAGGCAAAACACCCATACACATGAAATAAAAATTTAAAAAAAAAGTGCCCAGGAGGGCTGGAGACCTAGCTCAGGCAGTAGAGTGACTCAAATGTCCCAGGCCCTGGGTGTGATCATGGTGGCATAGGCCTGTAATCCCAGCACTTGGGAGGTAAAGGCAGGAGGCAGAAGGATCGAGAGCTCAAGGTCATCAGTGGCTTTNCAGAGTCTGAGGCCTGCCTGGGCTACACAATGCCCAGTCTCAAATAAATAAGCAAACAAATGAGTAAATAAATATCATCCATGAATGAAACTCACTTCAACAAGAACTATATAATGATAGTAATAATAACTTTTAGTAATAATAATAATAAATCAAAATTTTTTCAAACAAAATGTTTTCAAACAAAACATGGTATCACATGTGCAGACTACTACCCTGAGTTTGAGGCTAGCCTGGACTACTTTGAGAATACCAGAGCAGGCATGCCTTCATTAAAGGCATGTGCCACTATGCCCAGGTAAGCAGGTCCGTTGTTATTGGTTTTTTGTTTGTTTTGTTTTTTTGAGACAGGGTCTATATCTTGGAACTTGTGATCGTCCTGCCTCTTGAATACCAAGACAATAGGCATACATCATCAGGTCCATACCATCTTATTCCTTAAATCTGCAATGTTAAAATGCTAGAAATGGAAGCCAGGCACAGTAGTACACACCTTTAATCCTAGCACTCAGGAGGCAGAAGCAGGCACATCTCTGTGAGTTCAAGTCTAGACTAGTCTACCTAGTTCCAGGATAGCCAGGGTTATATTATATAGAGAGATCTTGTCTCAAAAACAAACAAAAGCTAGAAACAACCAGATTATATATGAATGTTCACTGTATAATTTTTCCTATTTCCTGGGTGTTTAATTTTTGAGGGGTTGGCAAGTTGAATCAGTGCCTGACAAGCCTGAGGACCTAAGTTCAACCCCTGGATCCCACAGTGGGAGGAGAGAACTAACTGTTACAAACTGTCCTCTGACCTCCACATGTGCACTGTGGGACACGTGAGTGTTCCCATGTGCATGAACACACACAGTCACTACTCCTGTCAATAAAATTTGCATATTTTGGCTGGGAATGCAGCTCAGTGATTAAAAACTTACCTAGCATGCTCAAGGCCCTAGATCCAATCCCAGTACCACCAAAAAAGAAAAAAGAAAGAAAATGGCAACAAATATTGCTGGGCATGGTGGTGCACATCTTTAATCCTAGCACTAGGGCGCTGGAGGCAGGAGGATCAGGAGCTTAAGGCCATCCTTGACTACATAGCAAGTGTAAGGCCAGCCTGGGCTACATGAGCCCTGTCTCAAAACAACAAACAAAACCAAAATATCTGGATTAATGTTGTTGATACTGTCATATTTTTAAGTACTATTGAAATTTACTCTGGTGAGGCCATCCTAACTGCCCACACATTGTAAACATCTGTGGAGTGAGTGAGTGATATGTAAATATCCATAGATGGCCTAGTGGAACAAGACACTATGTTGTTCCTGATGCAATGCAGCAGGCAGTACACACAGCAGGACAACTTTCTTCCCAAGGAACCTGAACCAGCTTTCAGTCCTTATCAACCACACACATAACACAACATCCATGAGGAGATGAGACACCTGAGATTTATGTAAATAGCCCAGCAAAGAAGGTAAGTGGAATAGAAAAAAGCAGGAGCTTCTCTTAAAGCTGGGTGCTGAGTTCATCTGTGTGAAATTCCTATGGAAATACGATTGATGNTTTTAAATTTACAAGGTATATTTAGAGCTGAGGGATGTGGCTCAGTGGTAGATGAACTTAGAATGCACAGCCTTAAGCTGGATCCCCAGCATCGAAAAGTTAAACAAAGGGGGTGAAACTGTGGTCGGGATGTGTTGTCAGAGAGAAGTATTTATTTCAAAAGAAAAAGTTAAATAAACATATAAATGAAAAGTACATTAGTAAACAAATGAAAATAAAAATGATGTGCACGACATCACCGTCCCTCAGTGATTATCACTATTTTGGTGTATGCATAGTTTCACACACAATGAGAAATATATTCTTAGGGCTGGAGAGATGGCCCAGGGGTTAAGAGTACTTATTGTTCTTGCAGAGAACCTTGGTTTAGTCCCCAGCACCCATCGGGTGGCTCACAACCACCTACCTATACCTTCAACTCAGGGGATCTGATGCCTGCTTCTAGCCTTCAAGGATACCTGCACTCATGTGCACACACACACAAATACACATTAAAGATATTTTTTTTAAAAAGAACTATATTCTAAGTTTTTGAAAAATGCAGGCATTGCAAAATACAGTGAAGACAGATAAATGTTCTGTGTACAACTCACCCCCGTCTAGAGTCGCCATTGCACC
>LZPO01044392.1:312797-341335 GCA_001675575.1 Neotoma lepida
TTTCAAAGGAAATGTTAGGGCTTCACCACTGGTGAAAACCCAAGTCCAGACCTAACTCAGACTACTGCAGGGCTCGCTTTCCCACCAAAGGAGAGGCTTGCCCCCGGGGCCCAGTCGGGCAGTCGGGCGCTCAGGGTCGGTCAGGTGGGCGTCTGCAAGGCTCACCCTCCACGGCGTGGTTCACCTCCTGGATGAACAGCTGCAGCTTCATCACCAGGGTGGCTGCGTGGCCGTCCGCCTTCCCCGCCGCCCCGTCTTTGGGGCTGGCTCTGAAGGCGGCATTGATCCAGTCCTTCACGTCAAAGTCGTCGGCCAGGAACTTGGAGAAGTCCATGGCGCAGCCTCCGAGCTGGCGCCGGGCGACACTGCCTTCGGGGCGGCAGCCGGAACCCACCGCGCAGCAACTAGCTGCCCCGTCAGCGCGCACTCGATGAGGCCAATGTCCCTCGTCGCGTGCCGTACTTCTTCCGGAAGTCAGCGCCCGTTACCATAGCGACTGCTCGCGCTGGTGGCTGTGAGCCCCGCGCTATCCTAGCAGGTACAACCGTCCTTTTCCTGCTAATATTTTCTGAACAGTACACTAAGTTCTTCCTAGAAAACCGTCCCGTGCGTCTGCGCGTCTAACTCCCAAGTCCTCATGAGGACTATTACTCTCCTAGCGTGTGACGAAGGACTGAGGCGGTTGGCAACTGGTTCAGCCGCCGAGCTAGGAAGTGGCTCTGTTGGGCCGACTGAGTAAAGGGTACTTGTCACCAGGCATGAGTATCAGAGTTCGACTCCCGGGACCCGCGAGTGAAGGCGAGAACTGACACCCGCAAGTTGTCCTCTGACCTCCATGCGCGTGTGCCCTCAACACATACACACATTCCTCTAAATAAATAATAAAAAGAAATTTTAAAAAAGGAAATTGGCAGCCGGGCGTTCTAGCCATATTTGCTTCCTGTTCGTTCCTGAACTAACCTATCCGAAAGTACCAGTCTTTACATTCCTGTTTCTTTTAACCTAGAACAACTTGACGCCTGACAACAGAGCAGCTGAGAGCCATAAACTCAGTGTGTAGCTATGTGTAATGTTGCTACTTTTCCATTCTCACTAAATGCATACAGCAGTTTGCTTTTAAGTTTTATTCTATGTGGGTAAGTGTTTTGCCTGTACGTATGTCTATGAACCACTCTGGTGCCTGCAGAGGCCAGACGAAGATGAAATATCTGGAAGTGGAGTTTTACAGGTGGTTCTGGGTGCTGGGAGTCGAACGCAGGTCCTCTAGAAGAGTAGTCAGTACTCTTAACCGCTGGGTCATGTCTCCAGCCCTACATAAATCTTTTAAATTTCTATAGAATTGATAATGGTATCCCCTCTTTATTTCTGATTAAATTTTAATCTTCAAAAAGCAAACTGTTCCTTTAATTTTTTCCATNTTTTACTTCCATCAATTTCTTCACTAATCAGTTTCCTTTTTTTCTTCTTTCTCTGTTTGTTTGCTTTTGTCTAGTATAGCAAAGTAGAATTTTTTTTTTTTTTTGAAGACACGGTCTTATTCTGTAGTCCTTCTAGACTGGAATTCAAAGGCAGTCCTCCTGATTGAGCCTCCCAAGTGCTGGGATTCCTAGCTTGAGCCACCACACCATGTTCTAGTGCTGATTTCTAATTTAATTCCATGTATTTGGAAAACTTGGTATGACTTAAACCATTCTAGATGTGCAGAGATTTGTGATCGCCTGCGTTCACATTGGTCCATCATGGAGAAGGTGCTATGTGCATCTGAAAATACATACGGCACAAAGAATGAGGATCTGATGTTGTGAAAAAAGGATTCAGCTAAAGAAAATAAGCAAAAGAAGCAGAAACAGGAGGACAAAAGCCCATGTGTTCTCTCACTTTGGGATCTAGATTTTATATAAATACCTAAAATCATATCCGACCTGAAAGCAGAAGGGAGACAGAGGAGGAAGAAAGGAGAATGGAAGGGGGGATAGGACCAAGAGGGGGACATTCAGAAGGGAATTAAGTACATAGTACAGTTGAAATAACCTGCCTTTATGAAACCCAGCACTATGTATAATGAACACTCGTTATGAAGAAGAGGAAGAAAAACATGTCTGCGTGTGGTGATGCAAGCCTGTAATCCCAGCACTAGGGAAGCAGAAACGGGATTGCCTTGAGTTTGAGGCCATTCAGGCCTATATAGCAAGACCCTGTCTCCTAAAAACAAACCAAACAGCAAAAAAGAAATATCTGCACACGTTGGGTGAGTGTTCCATAGATTTTAGTAAATATGGTAATTAGTGTTTTTCAAAACTTATGTCCTTGCTCATCTTCTGAGTTGTCCCACTAGTTGTTGAAAGACTTTAACTCTCCAACTCACTATTGTTAGCCAGGTGCAGTGGTGCACACCTTTAATTCCAGCACCCAGGAGGCAGAGGCAGGCCAATCTCTGTGAGTTCAAGGCTAGCCTGGTTCATGCTGTGAGTTCCAGAACAGTCAGGGTTATGTAGAGAGATCCCAATCTCAAAAACAAAACAGAATGAAATTTGTATTGTACTGCCCATTTTTCTGTCCAGCTGCATTTATTTTTGCTTCAGGTTCTTCAGGGCTCTGATATTAGGTATATATGCACTTGTAACTTATCTTCCTGCAGTATTAACCTAATATCATCAAATATACCTTTATCTCTAGTAATGTCTTAAAGCTTCTTCTTTCTTTTTTGCTTTTAGACAGGGTTTTTATGTGTAGCCTTGGCTTTCCTCTCTAGACTAGGCTGGCCTCAAAGCCTATTTTCTAGCTTACCTGGGCTAAATTTTTTGAGTATATTTCCCCTGTGGTATGCGTCCATTGTTATCACTGAGGCTCAGGCTATTTTTTATGCTTTTTTTCCTTTTTAGATTCATTTTATAATTTTTAAATCATATGTATCTCTGTGTGGGTTTGGTCAGTTGTGAATGGATATACCCAGAGTCCAGAAAATGACATCGGATTCCCTACAGCTGGAATTACAGGCTGCTATAAACCACCCAATATGAATGCTGGGAACCAAACCTAGATCCTCCGAAAGAGCAGCATGTGCTCTCAACTTCTGTTGCTATGTTTCTTTATATAGCATTCCACATTCACAAAGCTTTGATCCTTTCAATGGATCCTTGTGTGGGTGCGTATGGTTAGTGCTGTCAGCTTGACAGGATCTAAAATCAGTTAGGAGATGGGCCTCTAGGCATGACTGTGAGGGATACCCCCTCCCTCCCTAGATATGCAGTTTTTCTGGAATTTTTTTGTAGACCAAGCTGGCCTCAGACTCCCAGAGATCTCCCTGCCTCTGCCTCTTGAGTGCTGGGATTAAAGACATGCATCACCATGCGAGACTCACAGTAGAATTTTATTACGTGTGTAAGCATTTGTGTGTANGAACAAGGGTGTGCAGATGGATGGAAGGTGGAGGTATGCCTCAGGTAATGGTCCTTGCTTCTGCCTTGAGATGGGATCTCTGTTGTTTTCCACTTTGTGTACTAGGTTAGCAGCCCAAGAACTCCCAGGAATTCTCCAGTCTCGGTTCCCCTTAGTAGCACTGGGATTTCAGATGCTCCTGCCAAGAGTCCAGCTTTTTCATGGGTTCTGGGGACAAACACAGGTCCTCACACTTGCACAGCAAACACTTTTTCCCAGACATCTCTCCAGCTTGTGTGTGTGTGTGTGTGTGTGTGTGTGTGTGTGTGTGTGTGTGTGCACAAGGTTTTGTGTTATCCAAACTGGCACTTCTGCTCTTCCTGCATCTACCTCTCTACTGCTGAGATTCCTTACAGGCTTGCACCACCTCACCAGCTTGTGGTGCCATTACCACTGTTCAAGGAAACACAAATGAAGAAAAGTGTTAAGCCACTAGAGCTTCATGTTTTCTCATTGCTTGTATCAGATTCTAACTCTAACAAATACAGAGGGTACAGACAGGCTGTAGAGGAACTAACTGGAGAGCAGCAGGCACCACTAGTCAGCTGGCTAAAGAAAACTCTCAGATGACGTGGCCTGGCCAAAGAGTACCAATTTTAACTAGTAGTTTGCTGGTATCGTTAAAACTTCAAGAATTGTTAACTAGATCTTAAGAAGTAGATTTAAAAGAAAATATATTTGTAGTATGTGTGTGTATGCCACAGCATGTGTGGAAGTCAGAAGACAACTTGAAGTCACTTCTCTCCTTCCTCCTCGTGTCCCTGGAATCAAACTCAGGTAGTCAGGCTTGGCGACAAGTGCCTGTACTTCATTTGCTGAGCCATTTGGTGACCCTTAACTAGATTTTAAACACTGTTACCAATTAAGGCTATAAGGAGCTGGCTGTGGTGACTTGGGAGGTAGAGGCAGGAGGATTAGGAATTCAAAGCCAAGTGGCTTGCTCAAGATGGTGCTCAAGAAAGAACTGGATGTAATTCTCAGGCAGGGCCTACAAACAAGGTGGTGTGCAGGGGAGTGGGGGCTGCNAGGGANGAGGGGATAGGGATGCAACTGGAAGCTCTTTCAGCANGACATGCCTGATTTGCAGCTCAGGTGAAGGAAAAGAATGGGCCACCCTTTGCTCTCGGTGGTTGAAGCTGTAACAGTACTCTCTCCCTGATATCTAGTGTCAAATCAATCTGCTTAAGCCTTCCTAGTGTCTCTGAAAAGCCAGAGGGAACTTCTATGCTGTGTGTGGGTGTGCACACGTGTGCCCNTGCCTGTGGAGGCCAGAGACCAACTTCCTGCGCCATTCCTCAGATACCATCCACCTTGCTTTTTCAGACAGGATCTCTCACAGGGGATTACATTAGGCTGACTGGCTAACAAGTGCCAGGGATTGTCTCTCTGCCAGTGCTTGCCACCACACTCTGCTTTTTTATATATACGTCTTTTATATATAGGTTCTAGGAATCGAACTCTTACACAGGAAACACTTTAATAAGCCATCCCCCCAGCCCAGAATTTTCACCTTTCATATTTTAATTTCGAATCACATTTAATACCTGTCAAAATAGTGACACTGAACATAAGAAATAAGGCTTTATTTAGTTTAGATATTTCAGTAAGCAGAGATAAACTTGAAAAGAAACCTACCTGGAATTCCAAGACCCAACCATGGCCAGTTATATGTATATACAAACATGAGAGGATTGTTTGGTGTAAAGCTAAGCCAGGGGGTAGGGATATAGCTGGCTTTGTAACAACNTGACATAAGTAGTCATCTGAGAGGTAGGAACCTCAATTAAGAAAATGCCTCCATAAGATCAGGTAGATGAAAATCTGCAGGGCATTTTTAAAATCAGTGATTAATGGGGAAGGACCCAACCCACTATGGGTGGTGACATCCTTGGGATGGTGGTCCTGGCGTCTTTAAGAAAGAAGGCTGAGGCTGGGCGGTGGTGGCGCATGGCCTTTAATCCCAGCACTCAGGCGGATCTCTGTGAGTTCGAGGCCAGCCTGGGCTACCAAGTGAGTTCCAGGAAAGGCGCCGCCAAAGCTACACAGAGAAACCCTGTCTTGAAAGAACCAAAAAAAAAAAAGAAAGAAAGAAGGCTGAGCAAGCCAGTAAATGGCCTCTGTATCAGCTCCTGCCTCCGATTTCCTGTCCTGTTTGAGTTCCTGTTCTGATTTCCTTGGATAATGAAGAGTGCTATAGAAGTGTAAGCAGAATAAGTAAACTGTTACTTGTCCAAGTTTTTTTTTTTTTAGTGTTCTCTTTTGTTGTTTTATTTTTTATGTATTTTTTAGATATGGGTATTCTGTCTGCATGTATGCCTACATGCCAGAAGAGGGCATCATATCCCATTATAGATGGTTGTGATGTGGTTGCTGGGAATTGAACTCAGAACCTCTGAAAGAGCTGCCAGCGCTCCTAACCACTGAGCCATCTCTCCAGCCCCTCCCCATAAATTTGATGGCCAACACTACAAAGAAAAATAACCTGTACTTTCTTTTTGTTTTTTTGAGACAAGGTTTCTCTGTGTAGCCTTGGCTGTTCTGGAACTCGCTCTAGACCAAGCTGGTCTCGAACTCACAGAGATCCGCCTGCCTCTGCCTCCTTGATGCTGGGATTAAAGGCATGCGCCACCACTGCCCAGCCCTGCATTTTTCATTTAGCAATAGTTTGAAAGCAGCTTTCTCCCACAACAGAGGGAAGATTGCTTGCTAACTTTCCAATCTCTCCTTCCTTGTTGGTAACTAGACCCCAATTTTATGTTGTGCTCCACTGCATACAAAATTCATATTTTCTCAGTGTGCTTTGCAGCTAGGTGTGGCCAAATACCTAAGTGGGACAAGATGTGAAGGCAGACGTCATGTGAACTTTCCAGGAAGCCTTAGAATCCTGGCATTTCCCCTTTCTTCCTGTGACTGACAATGCAGAGGCAACTGTGACACTGAGGCAGCATCTGGGAATATGATCACGAGGAGCATGCCCCCAGGGACTTAAAGGGGAAAAACCCTTGGGAAGCCTCTTGTTCGGGCCTGTTTCTGGGTTGCTTCCACACACATGTGTAGACTTTGTGTGTTTTGGCTATCATGTTTCCATGAACATGTATTTGAGTTCCAGGTCAGGCTAGACAATATATAGCATGAAACTCAAAACATAACAACAGCAGCAACAACAAAACAAAACCAAAAACAAACAAACAACCAGGGCTGAGGCTCTAGCTCAGTTGGCAGAGTGCTTGCCTAGCATGCATAAGGCCCTGGGTTTTATCTCGTCAGGACTTTGACACTGGATGCAGTGGTGACACCTATAATCTGAGAACCCAGGAGTTGAAGGCAGAAGGATCAGAAGTTCAAGGTCACCCTCAGCATACATAGCAAGTTTGAGTCTGGCTTGGGCTACATGAGACCCGTTTTTTTAAGAAAGTCAGTCATGGTGGCACATACCTTTAATCCCAGCACACAGGAGACAGATACAGGTGGATCACCGTGAGTGTGAGGCCAGCCTGGTCTACGTGGTGAATTCCAGGCCAGCCCAGGCTACACAGTGAGACCCTGTCTCAAAAACAAAACAACAGGAGCTAGAAGCCATCCTAAAATCTACTGAAATGATCAAATGTTTTGTACTATTAATATATACCCAAAGAAAATTATTGTTGGAGGATTTCCAACTAGATGAACACATTTTAGTAGTCATGATTGAGAGTCTTCCAGTTTCTGAGGCAGTGTCTTGTAAGACTGGCTGGATTTTACAGCCCTCACCACCCATTTCAGTTAAGCTCAGGGTTCCTTCTCCCACAGATCCAGCCCAGTGGAATTTGTTGAAGCATGCATGCTAAAGAACCTAGCACACAGTAGGTGCTCTCAAAGTATTGGTGGACTATTAGCTTGAGTTTCCCCTTCTGGTTACACTTGAAGCAAATACCAAACCCTCTTCTCCAGCTCCCTCAGCTCCTCAGAAGGCTGCTCTTCACCATGTCCTCACTTGTCAACAGAAGACGGTTCCCTTCCAGCCTGTCACCTCTAAATGCATCCCCTATGGACTCAACACCAGGCAAATTTGTACACAGTATTTATTCAATGATGTTCTGTAGTCATCACATGGCTCTCTACCTGCATCACAGTTCTCCACCGTGGATTGTGAGGGTCACGGGACTAGCCAGCTAGCTGTGATTTACAACAAGGAACATAGGGTCACAATGAAAGAGCTTTGAGATGTTTGTGAACAGAAATAATGAGGATGACATTGTGGGTCCTGAGTAAGGGCCCAGACAGGCTGCCCAACCCACAGAACCCCAGGCCTGAGCAAGGCCTCAGAGGGTCCATCTAAGGGAGAATCTAAGGCACTGTAGTGAAGGACATGATTGGCCCACCAAGTGTGGTCTCCTGGTCTCACGGCAGCCCCTTGCCTGGAACCAGTGCAATAAGCATTCAATTTAGGTTTTACTGAACCTCTGCAAGCAGCATTCCCTAATGAAAATGAAGACAAGGCCATTCTTGGAAGAGTGTGCCCCAGAAGACACTCTCTTTCACAAG
The DNA here is from genome assembly GCA_001675575.1 of Neotoma lepida. Taxonomy (NCBI): domain Eukaryota; kingdom Metazoa; phylum Chordata; class Mammalia; order Rodentia; family Cricetidae; genus Neotoma; species Neotoma lepida. The sequence goes on from LZPO01044392.1 coordinate 320,760, forward strand.
ACCAACCAGGTCCCTTTCTAAGGTCCCTGAGAATAGCAGCCTGGGAGCAACTAAGACTTTCAAAGGCTGACAAGGCACAGAGTGGATGAATGAAAAGATAAACAACACATGGAAAAAACTTTGGCTTATAAAACTCCAACCCGAGGCAGGGACAACAGTGTCAACCAACATGCAGAAGCAGATATGAGTGTAGCAGAGATGATCTCAGAAGTTGTCAGCATCCCCTACACTGCCCAAATCCCAAGCCCAGCTCTCCCTCCTCCCCCAGCACCCCAATAACACACACACACACACACACACACACACACACACATGCACACGCACGCACACACACATGATCTACAGACAGAGGTTGGCAATCAAGGCCTGACATCAGGAGAGAACTCTTGGCACTCTGCACTACGTCACAATGAGTCCCGACCAGACAGTGAAAGGAACGCTGGCCTAAACTTGACTGAAGAGTCTCGGCTGAGAAGTTAGGCGGTGTTCAAGACAGCCAGGTCTGGAAAGTCTTTCACTTCTCCTACTTCACTGAATGGCTGCCCACCCTGGTTGAAAGTCAGCTTATACCGCAAGCGGATGGGTTCCTGGGATAGAAGAGAGGCTAAGATGTTAAGAGATTCAAGCCCACAGTAAAAGCCTCCACCCGACCTAGGGGTCTACAAAGAACAGCTTACAGCTTTTCTATTCTTAGCCTTGGCTGGCCTGGAACTCACTGTGTAGATCAGGCCTGCCTCTGCCTCTAGAGTGCTAGGACTATAGGTGTACACCAACACACGCTCAGTTTCTTTACATAATTCCCCCAAATGAAGTCTTCAAGTAACAGGATGACCTGGCTACCCTGGCTTAGTCTCTTTGAAGCTACAAACACAAAGGGGGGCCAGGCATGAATCATGGAAGCCCTGCCCACTTCTGCAGTCCCAAAGGAAAACTCAGAGACCCACAGGAAGACAGGATGCTTCCTCCAGAGGAGTCTAGGTATGAGTTCACATGTCTGTCCCTTGGTTCCCAGCTGTGACAGCCCATCACAGATCTTCTAACAAGCCCCAAAGCAAAGCAGGCCCCAATAAGGGCTGTTCCACCCCCAAACTCAACCTGGAACCACTGAGACGACATCAAACCTCAATGTACTATTCAGGGTCCCTATTTCCCTGCTACCAAAGGCCCAGGAACATACTTTGTGTGGGTTGTCAAGCAGCAGCATCTGAGATATCACGGCTGGAGGCATCAAAGGACTGAATGCAGGGAGCTTGGAACTGGATGCCGGCTGCAGCTTCACTCGCATTGACTATGGGTGGAAGATACAACATGTTAATCTAGAAAGCCACAGCATCAGCAAAAGCACTCAAGCCGACAGCAACTTCATCTCCCTCACACACACATTTCTTATGAGGATATATAGGATCCAAAAAAGCCTTTCCTTTGCCCACAGGAATGTATTTGAAGGTGTGTGGTCAATAGTTGGCATCTTGGAGGAAACATAAACACTAGAGAGAATCTTGGGCTGAGTTCTCAATCTGCCTCTTACTAGCTCTATGTCCTTGGGTACAATACTTAGTTCTGAGCCTTGCCTTCACAGTGTGTAAAGCAGTGACAGGCTACCACATGGATGAGAGCACACACATATCCATTTCTACCTTTTCTTGCTTGCTTTATAGCCTAAGTCATAAAAAGAGGGCCATGCAACCTTGGATGCTCTTGGCCATGTTCATGCTTTATAAGGTCCAGAATAACCCAAGGAGAAAATAGAGCCAACTCTGTTCATCTAGGTGAGGTGTGGTGGCACATGCCTATACATCCAGCACTCAGGAGGTAGAGGCAGGAAGAAGTTGAGTTTAAGGCCACGCTTGGCTAAAATCAAGTTCCAGGCCAGCTTGACCTACACAGTTCGAAATCAACTGTATCAAAAAACAAAACACACTAGGGCATGGTGGTACACACCTTTAATCCCAGCAGCTGGGAGACAGAGGCAGGCAGATCTTTGTGACTTGGGGGCCAGACTGGTCTACATAATGAGTTCTAGGCCAGCCTGAGCTACACAGTGAGACTGTCTCAAAAACAAAACAAACACACAAACAGAAAAAAAACCCACAAACAAGATTTTGTTTTGTGTTTTGCTTTTTGTTTTTTGAGACAGGGTTTCTATGTGTAGTCTTGGCTGTCTTGGAACTTGCTCTGTAGACCAGGCTAGCCTTGAACTCAGAGATCCACTTGCCTCTGCTCCTCCCCTCCCCCACCCTCAGTGCTGGGGTTAAAGGTGTGTGCCAACACCTGGCAGTATTCTTAAAGAATTAACTTAAAAACTTACCTGGATAGATAAGTCAAATATATAGGAATACCCAGCTAAGTAAGCCATTAAAATCCCCCATTTTATGTTTAGCCAGTCTGAGAGAAGAGTCTGTCCTTATATCTAACTAATAATATCTCAGCAAGTGGTTCAGAAATGAGTCACTAGTGAAAAGGTCAAAGCTGGCCAGCAGCAGATGACTCACCTTTGGGACAGCCACCTGAAACATGATGTCCCAGACAGGCTGGGTGGCAGTGCTCATCATGGTCAACAACAACACCTGCACATCTGGGTGGCCAGGGGCCCCAGTCTGGGAGAAGTGCAGCAGAATTCTGAAGCCATTCCGGTCATACACGATGATGGGTGGCAGGCTGCCTGGCAGACAGGGACCCAACAAGGGTCAGCACTCACACTTGATACTATCACTGCTACCTCCTATCTCTTCACCTCACCATCTGCACCATGTGTCCCAAATCCTCACTGGACTCCTCTAATCCAAATGATCTCTTACCATTACCCACCCGTCCTCATCCAGATACTCAGCTTAAAAAGGAATCTTTTTTTTCATTGAACTCGATCACAACTAAAGTTATGTAGAAACACTATAGAAAGTCCAGAATTACAAAGAATGAAATTCAAAACAAACCAAAAAACTCAGCAAATATAAAGCCAGTTGTGGTGGACTACACCTTTTAATCCCAGCACTCAGGAGACAAAGGCAGGCAGATTTCTGTGAGTTCTAGGACAACCAGAGCTATAGAGTGAGACCCTGTATTAACCCCCCCCAAGCACACACACACAACAACATTTAGCTACCTGTAAACAAGCAGTACAAACATTATTTTGTTCTGATCTCTCTCATATGACCAAAAACACACAACCACATTGTGACAGTTTAAATGAGAATGGACCCATAGTCTCATATATTTGAATGCTTGGTCCCCAGTTGATGGAACTGTTTGGAAAGGATTAGGTGTGGCCTTGTTGGAGAAAGTGTGTCATTGGGGATGGGCTTTGAGGTTTCAAAAGCCCATGCCAGGCCCAGTCTGTGCTATCTTTGCTTGGAACTTGCAAATCAAATGTGAGCTCCAGCTACTGCTCCAGCACCATGTCCAACTGCCTGCCTTCCAACACGCTTCCTTCCATGATGATCATGGACTCACCCTCTTAAACTGTGAGCAAGCCCCCAGTTAAATGCTTTCTTCTATAAGCTGCCTTGGCCATTGTGTCTCCTCACAGGAGTAAAATCAAGTCACACACATCCTTCCTCTATTTTATAAAGCGATGAAGGGGCCAGTAAGATGGTTCAGCTGGTAAAGAAGACTGATTTGATTTCCCCAAGAAATAATTCTAACACTGATTTGAGAAGAAAGTACATGAGCCCAGCCTGGCAGGAAGGCACAGTGATCTCAGGACTTGGGAAGCAGAGGCAAGAAGATCAGACATAAGGCCATCCTCAGCTACATAATGAGTTCAAAGCTGATCTTGACCACATAAGACTCTACCTCAAGAAAAATGTTCCACGTTTGTACTGTAATCATGAATATAAAAGTCATTAGACATAAAGTATTATAAAGAATGTGGTGTCATGTTATTAAAACTATATTAATAGAACTGGAGGGATGGCTCAGACTGGCCATGCAATCATGAGGATCAAAATTTGAATCCCAGCACCCACATAACAAGCAAAGTATCCTGTGCCTGACTGTTAAACCCCCACTCGGATGAAGGCAGAGACAAGACTGCCAGAGTGTAGTGGGAAAACATGAGCCCCAAGTTCAGGGAGAAACTCTACCTCAGTGAAAGAGGACTCTCTACATACTCTTCTGGTCCCCCTGTCTGCAGAGAGGTACCACACACACCACACACATGACACATGTACACACACACACACACACACACACACACACACACACACACACACACAAACAGGCTGGATGTGGTGGCACACACAATCAATCCCAGCACTGTAGGGATCCTCTAGGAAGGCAAAGGCAGGTGAGTTCTTTGAGTTTAAGGACAACTAGCTGTACAAAGTGAATTCCAGGCCAGCCAGAACTACATAGTGAGACTCTGTCTCAAAAGAGGAAAAAAAAAAGGGCTAGAGATGAATCTCAGCAGGTGCCTAGCCAGCATGAAGGAGGTGCTGGGTTGGATCCCAAATACCATGTAAACTGGGTGTATTGGCATACACCTGCAATCCCACAGAAGCAGGAAGATCTGAAGTTTAAGATCATTTTTGGTTATGTAGTTAGTTCTAGGCCAGCATGGAATACATGAGACTATCTCAAAATAAAAAAGAAGAGCAGGAGAGAAGAGAGGAGGGGATACAATTCATAGGAGAGTTCTTACTTAGAGAGTGCCTTTGATACCCAGTACCACACACACAAAAAAGGCTTCGACAGAATGCCTGCCTCTGGCCAGCTGGTAATGCTGAATGTTATCTTTCTGCTTTGATTTCTCTATACTTCTGTACACTGAGTACGTTATTTTTTTACCCCCTCTTTTTAAACTTTGTATTGTAACTATTTTAGATTTATGAAGTTACAAAGGCAAACCAAATGATTTTCATAACATTACCCACCTTCCCCAAATGTTAATGCCTTACATAATTGTGGGATAATTATCACAACCAAGAAATTAACACCAGACATGCAATACTGTTCCAATCAAAACTTAGTAAAACAAATGTGCAGAGTGCCTGCTATCAGCAAGTACATTTAAACAACTCTGCCTGGATTCCAGTCCCCTGCACTCCAGCCTCCCCACACCTTGCCTCCATGCAGGACTCTGGGCTGTAGAAGAGCGGAGCCCTGGTGCTCAGGACTGTTTTCTGCTGCACACACTACCGTGCAGACCACAGTGTGCCTTAGGTGGCAGAGCCTCTGGTTTCCTTTCCCCTGTAACTGAGGCAAAACCCACTTTTCTGACTTGAAGATCCACAGAGATGCAGCATCATTAACTAAATCCTTCCTTTCCTTCAATTCCCACCTTTTTTTCAGTCACTTCCAGTCACATTAAACCTTCCCTGCTTGAATTCCAGATGAACAAACATCATGTCCCGAATAGATCTCAACCTCCTCGTTAAACTCTACCTGCCAATACCCTTCACAGTTGACATCATAAGACAGAGAAGACTAAGAAAAGCTCTCCTCACCTCAACTCCCCCAGTTTAAAGACCATGCCCATTAGTGTGGANTGGTTTGTTGTTGTTAGGGGTTCAACAAAGAAGGGGAACAAACTACTTACTGGGTTTCACAGACTCCAAAGGGACAAACACCTGAGCCAGAGGTGTATTCTGCGAGGCTGGGGAAGAAGCCAATGGTCCAGCCTCCCAGGACCAACCTGGAGAGGCCTTGGTACCTGGTGGCACTTCCTTGGGGATGGCTTTTTGTGGAACATAATTCCTACAAAGAAATAAAAATGACCAATGACTAACAAAAACTAGAAAACTTCAGGAATCTGTCATTTGTTTGTTTTGTTTGTTTTCTGAATAACAAGAAAACATGTATTCGTGCAAACATGCCCATCCCCATGAAAGGAAAATGATTAAATACAGCCATGCAAACCATAACGTAACTGTTAAAGAGAATGATGCACATTTATATCTAAACTTATAAAAATGTCTCAAAGAGGGCTGGAGAGATGGCTCAGCAGTTAAGAGCACTGGCTGCTCTTCCAGAAGACCTGGGTTCAATTCCTAGCACCCACATGGCAGCTCCCAACTGTCAGTTCCAGGGGATTGGGCATCCTCACACAGACATATATGCAGGCAAAACACCAATGCACATAAAATAAATGTCTCAAAGATGTAACATGACATGAAAAAGTTCCGTGAGGACTGTGAGAAGGCTCAGAGGATAAGGCTGTTGCTGCCAAGCCTGACAACCTGCCTCTGGCCCCATACTATGCACAAAACTGACTCCCAAGGTGTCCTTTAACCTNTACATGTAGGCTGTGGGTGCCTGTGGACACATGTATTCACACATACGTGTACTCAAAACACTAAATAAATATAATAAAAAAATTTTAAGGAGTTGGAAAGATGGCTCAGTGGTCCAAAGTGCTGCTCTTACAGAGAACGAGTTCCCAGCAGCTCACAGCTACCTATAATTCCAGCAGGGGATTTGATGCCCTCTTTTAGAACCAGAATACAAACACAGACACTTTCTTTTTTCTTTTTTAAAGAAAACAGTGGGATTGGGCAAGGTAGTACACACCTTTAATCACAGCACTCAGGAAGCAGAGGTAGATAGATGTCAGTAAATTCAAATATAACCAGGGCTACATAGTGAGACCCAGGCTGTGGGGAGGGGTGTGCTGGAGAGATGAACCGTAATTAAGAACACATACTAAAGGCCTATATTTGGTTCCCAGTACCCACATCAGTCAGAGCCCAACCACTTGTAACTCTAGCTTCAGGGGCCCCAACACCCTCCAAGGTCACTCAAATGCATGTGGCATACACATACACAGAAACACATATGTAAATAAAAATAAATCTTAAAAAAGAGAAAGAAAAGTCATGTTGGAATATAGCTTCATAAAAATAAGCTACAATAATGCATTATCACAAGTACAGCAAAAGCAAAGGCATGTATGATGATATGTGCCTGTCCTCACAGCGCTCAACAGACTGAGGAAGGGTGATTTCCAGGCTAGTCTACTATAGTGAGACTATAGGTGTGCGAGGAGGGTGGGGTGGGAGTGGGGGGAGCTCTGGCAAAGAAAGAATTGAATCAGGGGCCAAAATAAATCCTCTTTGAAAAGAAAAAAGAACTTTCTACCATTTTTAGGGAATGGTATTTAGGACCTACTGTTATTTCTCTAGTTTTGTTTAATTTCAAACATAGCAGTCAGGAAAGAAATAAGTATCAAAATTATTAGTCAGCCAGCCATAGGGCATATGGCACTTGGGAGGTAGAGGTTCAGAAGTTCAAGGTCATCCTTGGCTCCTAACTGGGTCGAAGCCAGTCTAGACATAAGACTGTCTCATAAAATAAAAACAGGCCAGCAAGATGGCTCAGTGCAGATAAAGATACTTGCTGCAAAACCTAGAGAGCTAGGTTCATTCTCTGGAACCCACATAAAGGCAAGAAAGAACCACCTCACAAAATTATCCCCTGACTCTGCGTGCTCACCAGGGCATGTGGGTCCCTATACACCCCTCATGCACATACTCGTACAAATTAAAAAAATACAAATGAACTAAAATGTCTGTCATCAATTTCTTTCTATTAGATTTTAACCTCTTTCTGGAGTTGTCTGAGTGAGGATGGGGTACGACAGCGAACTGAAAGCTGCCCCCTGCACTTTCAATACAAAGCTCATGCCCTTCAGCAGGACGGGGCTGTGGGAGCTGCAGGCAGAAGAAGCCACTGGCCCCGAACACTCACAGTGGTCCTGGAGATGGCTGTGGTGAGAGGAGATCCAGCAAGTTCCTGTCTGCAGAAAAGCTCTGGACGGCACCCCCCAGGAGTGTGATGGCAGCAGGCTGCTTCTTATCTTTACAGCAACTTGGAATGACAACCTGCCAAACCAAGAACGGCTAAAATCATCTCTGTTGTGGCAGGAGGAGAAAGAAAGGGCAGAACAGAAGACTCCTGCACAGACCTTCAGGAAGCAGGAGCCAATACAACGGAAGGGTTAGGGTGGTAGAGCGAAAGATGCCCTACCAGGGAGGTGGGAAGTAAACCAAGCAGTACAGATGAAGAGTGCTGGAGCCAACCCCACAGGATGATCTGAGGAGCCCAAAGAGTGGTGCAGTAGGGACCGCTCTCCTGAAGGCAGCACTGTGGCCAGGGTGGAACTGAGTGGCCCTCCCCAGAACTCCCCACAGAGAAAGAGCTTTCCTACCTTGTTGCTAGTGGGAATATCGTTGAGCCCTGTGAGAAAAGAGTAGAGTGAGATACATCACCATAACACCTGACGGGTGATGGGGCTGGATGGCATGCCCACCCTTCCAGGATATCTAGAAAGCCTAGACAAGGGACCTGCCCAAAGCCAATCCACCCACCCAAAGAGACGTTTCCATCCTGCCTGGTATGCCAGAGACCTCCCCACAGCAGGCCCATGCAGCCTGAAGGAAACAAACTACTCATCCCTCTAGTCAGTGTCATTCTGTGCCTGTATAACGTCCTCTCTTACCTAAGGCTGCCAGGTCCTGATGAAGCAAAGATGGCGCCTCCAGGTCAATGAGAGGGCAGTTCTTCCCGCAGGCTACTTGCTTCGGAAAGACTAGTGAACAGATGGGGTTAAAAGACTCACACATGGCCAGGTGGTAGTGGCACACATCTTTAATCCCAGCACTTAGGAGGCAGAAGGGAGGATCTCTGTGAGTTTGAGGATAGCTGTGCTACATAGAAAAACCCTGTCTCAAAAAAAACCGAAAGAAATAAAAGACTCAAACATGAAAACAACGGCTCCATTTAAATCCTACTGGTGTCCTCCTGGAAGACATCATGCCTCTCACCAACTTCTGCCTCAGCTGGGTGCTGGGAAGCAGCCTGCCATAGGCATTTGCATGTTAGGAACCAAAGGACTCAGCCCTCCAGGCGCTGAGGTCCTCCTTTCCCTTGGCCCCTCTCATCAGCCAGGGCAGCAGCTTAGGTTTCTTCTTTAGCTTAGACACTTTGCAGGTTTCTGATCAAATTCATCTACAGTACTCAGAGACACTCAGGCCGAGCTCCAAGCAACCCCAACTTAGAAGGTATAGGTCAGAGACTGAACAGTATGCAATTAGAAAAAAAAAAAAAAAATTTGGAGCAGTGCTAAGATGTAATCCTGGGCCTTGCAAATGCTAGGCAAAGCTCTACTACTGAACCACTAACCATTTCCTTGGTTTCAAGCTCCAGGAGCAATGGAGAGAGATCAAAACCTGGCACAACACAGCCATCTCCTTGCTTGTGCAGCCACAGTGGGGCTCTAACCTGGTAGGGTATGTGATGGCTCCTGGGGCGCAGGCTGTTACCTGCAACCTATTTCTACAGAAAAGGGGACAGAAGCAAGCTCTCTCCTTCTTGTGACTGGCACACTGCCCTAAGGCAGGAGGCTCTCAGCACGCACCTCTGGAGACAGGAATGTTTCCCACTGTACCGGTCACTGCATTCCCAGCATTCACTCGGCCCTCCACCACCTGTTTGTACAGCAGAACCCCCTGAGTGAGAAGGTCATTTGCTTGAAGAATCTCCGCTGAGGAAAGAGCAAATTCAGAACTCCTGAGTGGAGCAGCCACCATCTATCTTTTCTTAGTCACTCCATGTGGCTCTACCAGGCTTGGCACACTCAGAACCCCTGACCTTGATCATGTGACCAGGTTCCTACCAGGCTTCATCACTTAGCTTTAGCTCTGTGTCCCACTATCCAAACACAGGCGGCACCTAACACTCCAAACGATGTTCCTTTAGTGAGGAATTTTTTTTTTTTAAGTTGAGACAGATTAATGTAGATGTCACTATTTAAAAAATTCCTTGCTACCTGATTCAGTTATTGAAAACTTTTTCCTATCTGAAGAATGGGTACATGAATCAGCTTTGTATCCTGTACATTTTACCAGTCTGCAAATATAGATATGGTATTCCTACTGAAAATCTAGCATCATAACTGAAGCATACTTAATAACAAATAACTATACCTGGCCATAATATGCTCTTAGTCTCTCAATTACACCTGAATTTTACAAAGCTCCTGAGTTATCTATCAATTGCAATCTCAGTAACAGCAAAACATCACCAGAGGAGGATGCAACCAGCAAAACATATTCAGAGAACCTTACAAGTCAAGGGACCTGTTTTTATAGGAGGAGGAGGAGGAGGAGAAAAGAGGAAGGAGGAAGAAAAAAAGGAGGAGGAAGAGGAGGAGAAAGAGGAAGTGATGAAGGAGAAGAAGGAAAAGGGGGAGGAGGAGGAAGAAGGAAGGCAGGACACTGTTTCCTGGTCTTCCATGGGAAGGGTCACACAATGTCTCTTGTAGATTTCTACTCTTTTCCTGGTTTCTGATCTTCACATTTCTTATTCAAGCCTAGAGTCTTTGGAAGTCAGATCTAAGCCACCAGCCCATACCCAACTCAAAGCTATCTGTCTTGCTTCTGACCTCACAGCAGCATGGCCCAGAGAACCACATCTATTTAACTGCACCCTGAGAAACAGAGCTGTTACCTAATGCGTCGTCATCATCCGTGGTGTCACTTGCTAGCCTGAAGAGGGTCGGCCGCAGCTTCTCACATCTTTCATACACAACCTAGGGAAACAAGAGCCTCATTCACACCCTCACACCAAGTCCTCATGTGTCTCCCTCAGCCGCCTTCTTCCTTAGGCTGTGTCAGATCCGTGACTACAGTTCTGAGGTAACAGGACAGTCAGGAAACAGTAGAAAGCTGGGGCCATAGCTCAGTAGAGGACTTGCTTCTCATGCATGAGGCTCCAGGTTCAAACTCCCATACACCCCCCCCCCGAAAAAAAGAGAGGTAGGGGAGAACATTNGGGTTAATCAGGAGTGGTGGTGCATGCCTGTATCAGCCAGCATTTGGGAGATGGAAGAGGAGGATGAGGAGTGCAAGGCCAACCCAAGCTACAAAAAGANNACTCCAGATATCAAATGTCTCTTCTTGTGACTTTGTTTCCCTGGTTGGAGAAGGAGCTCAGTGAGTAAAGGTGATTATTGCCAAGCTTGACAGTCTGACTTCTGACCCTGGAACCTGCTTGGCAGAAGGAGGGAACCAACTTACATCAACTAATCCTTGGATCTCCACTAGTGCATCATGGCATGTGACTCCCCAACCCCTAATGAATAAATGTTGGTTGGTTGGTTGGTTGGTTGGAAGGAAGGAAGGAAGGAAGGAACAAAGGAACGAAGGAACGAAGGAATGAAGGAACGAAGAAGAGAAGAAAGAAAAGAAAGAAAGGAAAGGAAAAGGAAATACATGGGGTTCCATGTATATAACTTTTTTCAAATAAAGGAAAATTTAAAAAAAAAAAACAAAAAACAAAAACAACAAATCTTAGCTCAAGAGAGACCCCATGTTCCCAGGCACACACTGTCAGCTCCTTCTCGGGGGCCCCTTCCTGGTTGAGCTGCAACAGCTGTAACAATGGAAGAACGTCCCTGCTTTGTCACCAACACACTGCCGAGACACTGCCNAGACGTTCCTGTTCCAACAGTTCTGATGGCGCAACCCCTTTACAACACTTGCCTAATAGTCTCCACAGGGTCCCCATCCCTGCACCTCTGCACCCCAAAGCCTTTTTCTTCACACTGGGAAGAGAGGAGAGAACTCTGGACAGCTCAGCAGCTTCACACATGTCCCTCAGTCACCTCCCTCCACAGGCCCCGCCTGCTCAAGCCTCCTCTCTGCCTGCTCCTGCGTCTCTGTCCTAGGCCTTTCCTGGGCTTAGGTGCCAGCTGGTGGTGTTCTCTACAGGGCAGGAGACACACTGGACTTAACTGAAATTAGAAAGTCTGTCTCAAAAGAAAAAGCAAACCAACCAAACAACAACAATAACAAACCTCCACAAAACGTTTATCCCTCAGAACTGGGGAGATAGTCCAGACAATAAAGTATCTCACAAGACCTGAGTCTGGTCCCCAGAACCCATGTAAAAAAGGAAGGTGTGGTGGCACTTGGCAGTATCTCAGTCTAGGGGAGGTGAAGACAGGAGGACCCCCAAAGNACACTGGCTAGCCAACCTGGAGTACTTGTTGAGCTCCAGGCCAATAACAGATGCTGTCTCAAAATACAAGGCAGATAACAACTGATGAGACCTNAGGTTGACCTCTGACCCCCACAAATATGCATACATGTGTACATGCACACACAAGAACACACATACACAAGCACACAAATTTTTGTGCCTCAAAAGATGTTATCAAGCCAGGAGAAGGATAGCCTAAGTTTGAAGGGAATAGTCTCAGAAGGATCTTGGGTCTGGAACACATATAAAGAACTAAGTCAGGGTTTCTCAACCTGTGGGTCATGACCTTTTGGAGTCGAATGACCTTTTCACAGGTCACAAACCATCCTACACATCAGATATTTACAATTNATAGCAGTAGCAAAATTACAGCTATGAAGTAGCAATGTAAATAATTCTATGGCTGGGGTCACCACAATATAAGGAACTGTATTAAAGGGTCGCAGCATTAGAAGGTTGAGAACCACTGCTCTAAGCCCAAGTATGGTGACTCACAGCTTTAATCCTAGCATGCAGAAGGTAGGGGTAGGTGAGTATGAGGCCAGCCTGATCGACACATTAAGTTCCAGGTCAGCCAGCCTGTCTCAAAAACAAAAACAAAACAAAAACATCTTTGTAACTTAAGACAACTCAATTAGGGAATGGGCAAAAGATCTGAGCAGACATTCTCTACAAGAGCAACACAAGTNGATAAGCACATGAAAGAATGTGAAACACAAGCCAAAGAAACCAAGTCACAGGGACATATATGCTACAGCCAGGACAGTTGCCACAAAAGAAGANAGGTGTCAGCAAACGTTGGCTGCATGTGCAGACCTAGAATCCTTGNAAGTTGCTGAAGAGGCTGTAAAATNGTACAGCTGTAAAACNCATGTCAGGCAGCTCACAAACTATCTGTAACAGCAGCTCCAGGGAATCCAACACCCTCTCCTGGCCTCCGTGGTCACACACGACAGGCACCCACACACATGACAGGCACAAACCATAAATCTTTTAAAAAAAATAAATAAATAATAAAACTTGCTTAATACAAACAGGATTTTCTGTAGGGGAGATGAAAGTGCTCTAAAATCAGATAGTGGTGATAATTACCATTGCAATGTGTTAATTATCTCAAGGGTGTTGTTACCAAAAAGGAACACNGATCTGAGAGGAAATAAGATAAGAAGGAAGTAGAATTANCTACTGCTGTAAGGACTGTAAAATAGTGCAAACATTTAGGAAAATATTCTGGTAGCTTTGTAAAATGTTAACTGTTCATTTACATGGCAATCCCACACCTAGACATCTCAAGAGAAAAATGTAGGTGTATGTTTATGCAAGATTCTGTACACTGTTTACATAGCAGGCTAATTTGTAATCATTATGGTCTGAAAACACCCAATTACTCATCACTGACGGTATGCATACATACTGTGGTGCATCCATGCAAAAGACATCACTTTGTACACTAAACTGAAAAATTAATTTAAGGGAGTAGACGGTGTCATTCTACTTATAGAATAAAAAGTAAATAATATATCAGTGGCTAGTGGGAATGGGGGGAAGGGAAGAATGGAAGAGAGNGATGACAAAGAAACAGAGGGAATCTGACTCTCCTGACCATGATGGCAGCCACAGGGACACATACAGGTGCAATGTACCANGCTTATAACAACAGGTGCAGTCTTAGGTCACAGCTAGCCATTACCTGCAGGGCCTCCTGGTCAGGCAGGGCCTGGCCTGCCCTGCGGTACATGCTCAGCATCTCCCGCAGCACCTTCACGTGGCTCCGTACTTCTTCCACTGCACTGACTCGCTTGGAAACCTTCTCGGACTTTTCCTGTTCCTTTGAGGGAAACGAGAAGGACAGAAGTAAGAGAAGTCACCTGGGTAACTCCTAAACACCAGAAAGGGAAAGGCACTGCATGATGGGAGTTCAGGAAGTCATGAACACTATTGAGTGGGGGTGCTGCCCAGAATTCCTGCAGATGACAACACTGTCTGGGGGCCTGGTGACTGTTCAACTGTACATGCAGTCTCAATTCTTCTAGAGAAANAGACTCCTGAACCTAACTCCATNNACACCAAAATTTGTCACTAGGACAGAAGTTCCCAAATGCTTTGTGCCATGGACAAAAGTAGCTGGGAAACTTGACAAGGAGTCATGATGCTAGTCACCATCCTGCTGGTTCNATTCAGGACGAAGAGAACNTCTCTTCTCCAAGCCANCTTTTCATCACATCCTTACACATATCCATCAGCCTTATTAAACGCCNGGTCTTTTTTTTATAGAGCCAACNGCAAAAATGCCTACCTCCTTGACCAAATTCTTGATCAGTCGGTTTGCAGCCTGAAGATCTTCAGGGTGGTTGCTCTTGAGAAGTCTTGTCAAAAGCTGAAGAGTGAATAAGAGTAGGTGAAGCTATAATTCTCCCCAGCCGAGTGACAACAAACACAGCAATAGAAGAATTAGCAGGACTATGGCCCACACACTGTATGCATTATCCTTCCAAGGCACGGAGTGACACTGGAATGGGGGTACTGGGACTACGAGAAAGATTATACACTAGTTTCTCACGGGGTACAAGAGGGGAGGATTATATCCCCTAGAGGACATCTGGGGATATAATTTGTAATCATCATGGTGTGAAACCACCCAAATATTCATTAGTCAATGACATGCAACAGACTACCCATCTATATACAATCACTTTGTATGCTAAAACCAAAAATTAAACAAAACTAAGGGGGTAGACAGTGTCATTCTACTTATAGAATAAAAGGCAAATAGTTAGTCCCTGGCTCGTGGGAATGGGAGTAATGGAAGGAAGAGAAGGGAGACATTTTCATATGCCACAACTAAAGAGANTATTACTTGCATATAGTGGGTAGAAGCCAGGGATGTTGATGGATCCTTTGGGGTACAAAAAAGGCTTCATAGCAGAGAATTATCTAACTCAAAAGACCAAGAGTGGGGCTAGAAGTGCACCATAGTTACAGAGCACTTGTCTAGCATACACACNGTCCTGGGTTCCCTGCCCAGNAGTGTGAGAAAAAATATAAATAAACCAATGTTAGGAACACTGAAGATGACCTGGGTCACATGCTCGAAGACAGGATAGACTTTCACCAAAGACTTGTTTCCCACTTAACTCTACGCTGAGCAAGATGACCTGCACAGAGTCCCTCAATGTAAGGGGGACAGTGTGATGGTGTCTTAGTTNAAGATACTGTTGCTGTGATCAAACACCATGACCAAAGAAACTTGGGGAGGAAAGGGTTTACTCAGTTTATGCTTCAACATCACAGTTCATCATCAAAGGGAGTCAGGACAGGACAGGAACTCAAACAGGGCAGGAATCTGGAGGCAGGAGCTGATGCAGAGGCCATGGAAGATGCAGCTTACTGGCTTACTCAATGCCTTTTTATAGGACCCAGGACCACCAGCCCAGGGATGGCACCACCCACAATGGGCTGGACCCTCCTCCATCACTCACTAATTAAGAAAATGCCCTACAAGCTCACATACAGCCTGATCTTAAGGAGGCATTTTCTTAATTGAGGTTCTCACCTCAGATGATTTCANCTTGTATAAAGCTGACATAAAGCTATCCCACAGATGGTTAATCTCTGCCAGCTTTACTGTACCAGAAGTCACCTAAGGAGACCCACCTTGGGCGAGTCTTTAAGGACATTAACAGAGAAGTTAAACTGAGGAGGGGAGGAGACCCGCCTGAGTGTAGGTAGTACCATGCCAAGAGCTTGAGTCCCAGGCTGAATAAAAGGGGGGAAAGGAGAATTCCAGATGGGAAACCAGCGTTTCTCTCTCTCTCCGTTTCCCGAGTGCACACACCATGTGACCAGTTGCCTCACACTTCTGCTGCCACGCCTTCTGCTCTGGAATGGGCTGCACCTTCAAACTGTAAGCCAAAACAAAGCCTTCTTCCCTCAAGTTGCTTTTGTTGGGTATTCAGTCACAGCATGGAGAAATGTAACAAATACATATGGCTAAGGAGGATGGTTTTCATCTTTCCCCATAGTCATACTGCCATCTCTCCCTACCTCCTCCCACACTCTGCAACACAGGGCTCCAGCAGGGGAGGAACCACAGACAAATGCAGTCCACCCTGCCAACACTGACCAGAATACCACTCAGGAGCCAAAGAACGGAAGCTGGGCAGAATAGCACACTTGTAATCAGCAACTCAGAATACAAGGCACAACATCAAGAGTTCAAGGTCAGCCTCAGCTATATTAGGAAAAGGGGAGGGGGGTTTCTGAGGTTCTCTTGTGGCTTATTGGGAAAGAGGCTGCAATTAGGGGTTTCTTCACATTTGGCACATAGTATNCAGCTGGGACTAGCGGCATATCCCTGCAGTCCAGCATTTGGGAGGTGAAGGTAAGAAGATCAAGAATTCAAAGAAAGTCTAGACTACAGAGATCCTGTTTCCAAAAAAACCAAAACGTAGCAGGTAAGGGAGCTAGAGAGATAGCTCAGTAAAAAGCATTTACACATGAAATTAAAAATAAGTCCTTTTTAAAAAATATAATACCCAGGCTCAGTGGTACACTTCTTTAATCCCAGCACTTGGGAGGCAGAGGCAGGCAGATCTCTGCGAGTTTGAGGCCAGCCTGGTTTACATAGTGAGTTCTAGGACAGCCATAGCTACAGAGTGAGACCTTGTCTCAAAAAAACAAACAAAAAACACATAATACAAACAAAACAAAACAAAACAAAACAAAAACCATAAAATAAACACTACAAAGGGTAATGCTGAGGAGGGAACAGGTGGAACAGCATGTGTCCATTTATGCACACATGCACAGAGCTTTCCAGACCCTGCTAACCTAAAGGCATGGCTAACAAAAAGCAGTGTCGAGCTGGAGAGTTGCCTCAGCAGTTAAGAGCACTAACTGATCTTGAGGAGAATCTGGCTTGGATTCCAAGCACCCACACAGTAGCTTGTAACCATTTGTAATTCCAGTCTCAGGGCAACAGAAGCCCTCTTCTGACCTTTATGGGCACCAAGCATATACGTGGTGCACAGACATACATGCAGGCAAAACATTCATACACATAAAATAATAAAATTTTTTAAAAAGAAACCCTATGACAAACGCTAAGCTCATGCAAAGGACCCTCTGTGAGTCCTCGAGTCTCTCTAGTTTTTGGTTTAGCATTTGTCTTAGTTAGGGTTTCTACTGCTGTGAAGAGACATCATGACCATGGCAACTCTTAAAAGGAAAATATTTAATTGGGTGGCTTACAGTTTAGAGGTTTAGTCCATTATCATCACAGTGGGACATGGCGGCATGCAGGCAGACATGGTGTTGGAAAGTTAGCTGAGAGTTCTACATCTTTTGCAGGCAATAGGGAGTGGTCTGTCTCACTGGGCATGGCTTGAGCATATATGACACCTCAAAGTTATCCTCCAGAGTGACACACTTCCTCCAACAAGGCCACACCTCCTAATAGTGCCACTCTCTTTGGGGGCCATTTTCTTTCAAACCATCACAGCATTTAACTACCTGCCTCCCAATGTGAGGACTATGAATCCTGGAAGTTTCCAGGGAAAGGACAATGGGTTGGGTCAGGCTTATGGGAACTAAAAAGGATCCATGCCAACATGAGCCCCTTTCCTCTCTGCTACTCCCCGTTCCCCCAANTCCACATGTTATTGAACCAGAGCCCTCAGCCCCAGACTCTCCCACCCCGGCAGGAATTCTAATACAGATAAAGGATAGCACATAGCATGGCATTTATTAGGTGGCCCATCCACAGGAATATCCAGACTTCCTGCTATCTCATCTCCGAAAGCACGGAAGCCATTACTCTGCCCCACATACTCTCAGAAGACAGTCAGGCTCCACAAAAGTCCCAGGACAGGGAGGGGATTTTACCTTTGACTTTTCCTCATCAGCATCAAAGATGGAACTCTTTGGCCAGGGAGAAGGTGGGGGTAAGATTTTATCCATTGGTAGTTTAGGATCTTGCTTTATTATTCCTAAAATGTGAAATTCATGAGTTAAGATATTGAAGGATAAAATCTACAAGTCCCTGATTCCTAACAACTCCATACCCTGTTAAGCAGCGAGTCAGGCCTTAGCAGAACTAGAGGTCCCTAAGGATGGGCCCTGCCCTTCATAATTAGCTTTGGGTCCACCTCCCATTTCTCTGGTGACACTCTGTTGTTGTTGTTGTTACTTTTTGTTTTGTTTTGTTTTGTTTTTCTCTGGCTGTCCTGGAACTCACACTGTAGACTAGGCTGCCATCAAACTCAGAGATCCACCCGCCTCTACCTCCCAAGTGCTGGGATTAAAGGCATGTGCCACCACTACTCAGCTTTTTTTTTTTAAATAACCTTTATCATGGGAATTTTGGTCAAAAGAACAGGATCTAGGGGCTGGAGAGGTGGCTCAGTGGTTAAAAACATTGACTGCTTTTCCAGAGGACCCTGGTTCAATGCCCAGCACCCACATGTCAGCTCACAACTGTCTATAACTCTGGTTCCAGGGGATCTGGCACCCTCACACAGACCTAGGTGTAGGCAAAATGCCAATGCACATAAAATAAAAATAAATCAATTGTTAAAAAAAAAATGGGCTCTAAGTCACACTAATGGCCCTGGTGGAGATATGATATTTGAAACTGTCCAAAATATTGTAAGATCACAAAGACATTCTATTGTTCCCTCCTTTAAAAGTTAATCCAAATGGATAACTGTCATCACCTGGATATGAAACTTCTCTCAAAAAAGGTATGACTTCAAGAAACATGATACACCTGAAGGCATGTTAAAATAGGAAGAAAACAATTCTCTTAATGAGCTATGTACTTATGTAGCCCAGAGAATCACTCTCCACGCAGATACTCACTGCTAAGCTTGCCTACTTTTCTGAGTTATAACTTGTTCGGTTTTTTGNTTTTATTTTTTGCATGTGTAATGTATGTGAATGCTCACATGTATGTGGGCACATTGTGTGCATGTGTGTAGAAGCCTGAAGCTGATGTCAGCTCACTCAATACGGCTAGTCTAGCTAGACTGCTTGCCCAGGAAATACTGCCACTTTGTCCTGAGTGCTGGGTTTACAGGTAATCACCACGCCTGTCCAACTTCTATGTGAGTNCTGGAGATTTGAACTCTGGTCCTCAGACTTGCACAGCAAATGCTTTATCCACTAAGCTTTCTTTCTTCACAGCCCGAGTTCTAACTTTTTTTTTGGTTTTTCGAGACAGGGTTTCTCTATGTAGCCCTTGCTGTACTGGAACTCACTCTGTAGACCAGGCTGGCCTCGAACTTACAGAGAGCTGCCTGGGAACTGAACTCACGACCTCTGGAAGAGCAGCCAGTGCGCTCAACCTCTGAGCCATCTCTCCAGGCCTGTTCTTAAAAAATTTTTTTTGTTTTTTGTTTTTTGAAACAGGGTTTCTCCCTGTAGCTTTGGCGCCTTTCCTGGAACTCACTCGGTAGCCCAGGCTGGCCTCGAACTCACAGAGATCCGCCTGCCTCTGCCTCCCGAGTGCTGGGAATAAAGGCGTGCGCCACCATCGCCCGGCCTATTTTTTTTTGGTGTTCTTAAAAATTTTTAAAGACTTATTTTTACTTTACATATATTGGTGTTCTGCCTGTATGCATATCTGTGTGAGGGTGTTGGATCCCCTGGAACTGGAGTTACAGACAGTTGTGAGCTGCCATGTGGGTGCTGAGAACTGAACCAGGGTCCTCCAAAAGAGCAGCCAGTTCTCTTAACCACTGAGCCATCTCTCCAGCCCTTTTGAAAACGTATAGTATATAATCTGTCCTTGAACTTCTGATCCTCCATTGTCCACCTCCTTCAGCAAATCCTACTGGGGTGTGCCACCACAACCCAACCTTATTCTCTTAATGTCGGGTCTATACCAAGTTGAGCTATGCTGGCAGCCAGCAAGCCTTAGCAATTCTCCTATCTTCCCCTCCGCAGGACTGTGCACATGTCAAGCCCAGAATCTTACCTGGGCACCAGGGATTCAAACTCACATCCTCATGCTTGTACACAAGCACAGTTACCTAGTAAGCNACCTTTCAGGCATCATTCTGAGCCCCCTCACCCCTCTCCACCGCTGCAGGGCCTGCCTGCTGCTTCCTTGTCTTGTAACTCAGAATACNTGGCTTTCTGTCTTCCTTTTTCCCATGTACCTTCTTCCTTACAGATGCTGAGATTCATAGCTTGCCCATGACCCTTTTGTCTTTCTCTCTCAAACTTGATAAAACTGTCTTCAGTTTCCCTTTGAGTCTATTTCATCTACAAGACTAAGAACTCGTAAAAGGGACCCTGATTCTCCAATAACAATTTCACTAAACATCAACAGCCTTGAAACCCCGACGTAGCTTACTAGAGAGCTTGCTTAGCTTATGCAAGTACCCACCTAAATAAAAATAGCCACCTAAAATAAAATACTTCNACAGATAGAAATAAACAACCACAAAACAGCACATATACAGGGTCTGATTAAAGCTTTATATCACCTCAGGAATTCAAGAACTGCCACAAAACCAGGCGAGAACCTGGTCCTAAGGCCTCTAAGGACCAGGCCTTAGGATCTGTACTCCATGTTGTTACGCAGCTCCATGACTCCC
>LZPO01044392.1:351399-373399 GCA_001675575.1 Neotoma lepida
AGAGACATCATTTAAAAATAAACAAAATAAAATGTAGTAACTGTTTTAATTGTAAGTCTTGGGGCTGGAGTGATGGCTCAGTGATGAAGAGCATGTAGTAAGCTCAGAGGGTCCTGAGTTCAGTTCCCAGCACCCATGTTGGGCCACTCACAATTGCCTGTAACTCCAGCTCCAGGGGTCTTGACACTCTCTTTTGACCTCCTCCAACACCTACACTAATATGTACAAACACACATACACAAAACTAAAAAGAAAATAAATCTTAAAAAAAAAAAACCAAGTTGCCTAGTTATTCTAAGTCTAAGGACCATCTGCAGATATTTAAATAAATTTTTAACAGTGATTTTTCAGACTCAGTGCCTGAATCACCTAAAGTTGATTCACCATTTAAGCTGCAGCTTCAGAACACAACAAGGTCAAAGCTGACACCTCTTAGACCTGGAGGCAAAGAAAAGGACCAGCAGAGCCCAGCATGCAGAATCCAGCCTTCTCCTTCATTCCCTTCTGTGGAGTTCCTGGGGAGGAAGGGCACAGCACAGACAGGGTCCACTGTGGCAAAGGAAGTCAGAAAGCTCCCTAACCCTTAACCAAGGGAAGCAGCCAAAGGCTCCATGTGGCATAAGATGTTTCTTTTTTATCTGCTAGATTTAGGGTGAGGATTCACTCAAGGGTTACTATGGCCCCAAAGTAATGGCTGTCACTTTTATTTTTTCTTTCCCTAGCTGCTTTTTAAGCAGGACACCATGACGAAGTCCTCAGAAGGACTGACATTGATGTTATCATCTCACCCTTTACAGCTGAGGAAACTCTGTTCCAGGCACAGAGCAAGAAAACCACACAAAAGTTAGGTCCCAGGTCAGCCTGGCTCCAAGTCCTGGTGGGAAGATTTGGCTCCTTGAAAAAAGCAGGGTGGGGTCTCGGGAGAAGATCCCTGGAGGCAGAAATGAGGGGATTGCTCACCTTTACCTGTTCTGGCACCAGAACATGGCCAGCACAGATAATCACTTAAAGAAGGAATGTGTCTGCTATATGGGGCCAGGATAGCTGGCTGGGCCATGGCTGACGCCAGAGAGTGGCTATTTCAGTTCTGAAATGCCCCTGAACACATAATCCCTGAATGCCCAAGCTATTTCAGAGGTCTCAGGCAGCTACAGAGAAAGTGACCCCCAGAGGACCCAGCAAGTGGGTCTGATAGCCGACAACAGCTGCTGGGATCTGTCTGACACAAATCTAAACCAAAGAAGAGCTAGGGGGACAAAAGGGAACAGCCAGCAAAACCTTCAGAGGACCCCCTTCTTTGTTTTGTGACTGTCACCGTCCTCAGGGCACTAAGAATGGACATTCAGGCTCCTTACTGAGGCTGTCCCTAGAAGGGACAAGGAGAGTCCAAGAAATAACACTGTTGTCACATACTTGCTTAATAAAAAGTGTTCCTAAGATTTGTTGCAAGCCTGTTCCTGTTCTATTATGGGTCAAGGGTATTAAGACAGCAGTAGAGATTCTAGTTGCGAGTGAAATGGCTCCTGGAGTGACCATTTGAGAAGCCAAATGATCTCAGCCAGCTGCCAACCAATCACCAGGGTCATGACTCTGTCACTAGAGGCCGAGTGTGCTTGCAAGGGGATCCTGGAGGCCAGAAGCTGTGTCACCTCAAGGAAACCAACTCAACTTCCAGCAGTGCTCACTGCACAAGGAGTCTTTCCCCAGGGCAACAACCTGGGACCCTACAAACCATCAATCATTCAATTCAGCCTACAGGGAAACCTGCCAGGACCGGTAGGAATGCTGTAATCTGGACTCCAGGCTAGGAGAGCAGCTCAGCTCTGGATTTTGAAACAGAAGCAGACTGCAGTCCAGATCCCGGGGGTGGAATAAAGTGGAGAGGGTGGAATAAAGTGGCTATCGCATGGGAGCAAGTCCAGGCAGAAGCAAGAACAAGGAATCCACTTTACACTTCATTTTTACTAGACCAGAGTTAGAATCCGCAGTCAGGGACCAGGTGGCCATGTGCCCTGAAAAACAGCACAATACTGGCAACATTTGAGACCCCCCACAGGGAGCCAGCTAATTGGGAGCCAGCTAACTGAATNACACTACACTCATAGTAGCTCTCAGAGTTTTTCATTAGGGGCAAGGCTATATGCAGTCACATGGAATAATGATAAATACACTAGCTGGCATGGTGTTGGTAACTGGCAATTCCAGCTGTCAGGAAGCTGAGACAGGAGGACTGCCATAAATTCAAGACCACCTTGAGTTAAATACCAGTCCAGCCCAGGCTACATAGCAAGACCCTGTTAAAAACAAACAAACAAACAAACAACAACAACAACAACAAAAAACCCTGGGCAGGAGAGATGGTTTGGTGTATAAAGGCCCTTGCCGCCAATCCTGATCACCTGAGTTCCGACCCCAGGACCTATATGGTAGAGGGAGGGAACTAAAGTGGACCTGTGTATATACACAATAAATAAATATCATAAAATTGGGATTTTTGTTTTGTTTTGTTTTGAAGACAATGTTTCTCTGTGTAGCCCTGGCTGGCCTGAATTCAGAGGTCCGCCTGCCTCTGCCTCCCTGAGTGCTGGGATTAAAGGCGGGCACCAACACCACTCGGCGTTTTGTATTTTTAGAGCATAGTTTCAGCAACAGCTTCTTCATGCTCCTTTGGTGAACTTCCTCTTGTCAAGTCCAGAGTTCAGCTGAATCTCCTCTCTGTCCTCTCCCATCCTACTGCTCTGGTACTCTTCCTATTTCATCCTCTTGGTCATCCAGATTCCAAGACAGACACGATTCAAGCCAAAAGGCTCACGGGCAGCACAGGAACTTGTGAAAATCATGGTGAAATGAATCATTTTTGCCCTGAGTATAGCAGGGAGCAGAGAACTGAGCATATCCAAGAAAAGAAACAAAACCTCAATGAGAGTATGGAGCTCCGGGGTTGGGGCCACACCTGCCAAAGCCTTTCTTTCCATAATCCAGTTTATTGGGCACTTACTGTGCACTATATTAAGGCACTACTTAAGAACTTTATAAAAAAATGTGCAGCCAGGCAGTGGTAGTACAGTCCTTTAATCCCCAACTTGGGAGGCAGAGGCAAGCAGATCTCTGAGTTTGAAGCCAGCCTAGGCTACAAATGCAGTTCCAGGAAAGCCAGGGCTACACAATGAGAACCTGTCTCAGACAAAAAAAAAAAAAAAAAAAAAAAAAAAAAAAACTTTATGAAAATGTATTACATTTTTGATCCTCCAAAAGCTCTAAAGAGATGGTAATGTAAAGATCAACCACTGGCTTTCTTTTCCATCCTGTCAAGACACATGGTACATCCTCCTCAACTACACACCTGTCCTGACCACACCTAGAACTCCTCTCTTTCTTGTCTCTACATTATACCATTAGTATCCCATCCTCGCACTCCTGCTTTAAACCACAGCACTCTCTTCACACATATACACACTCTCACACTCTCCCCCCCCCACCCCGTGCAGATACTTGTGGAAGCAAGAGGTTAATGTTGCCATATCTTCTCAATTGCTTTTCTACCTTTATTCTTTATTTTTTTGAGACAAGGTCTCTCTTTGAACCTGGAGCTCTCTGGTTTGCCTAGACTGGCTAGCCAGCAAGCCTCGGACATCTGCCTGTCTTTGCCCTCTCCTGCTGGGTGTACAGATGTGTGTAGTCAGGCCTGGCTTTATGTGGTTCCTGGGGATCTAAATTCGGGTAGTGACACTTGTATGCTAAGCACTAGCCAAGTCCCCAGGCCCTGCTGTACACATTTCTGATGAGCAGTCAACATTCCAACATCCCAATGGAGAAGGAAAATGGGGGTGTGCAAACAGGGAGCTCCTCTCTATCCTGGGAAATTGGACATGTCTNGAGACACCATGGGATATCAGGACTGGCAAGGTCAGGTGTATAACTGGCATCTAGTGGAGACCAAGATGAACGTAAATGTCCGGTAACGCACAGAACAACCTACCACAGCTCAGGATTCAGGCCCAAGATGTCAATTACAGAGGTTAAAAGCCCATCTCCAACACCGTGCTGGCCAGCTACGCACTTCTGTGTTTGGGTTTTCTTCCAGGACTCCTGAACTTCCCTATCNTCCTCAAGCCCACTGCAGTGACAAGGACCTACTAGTTTGCATGTGCAACCACCTTTATCTCCTTCCTCAGACCTCACCAAGACAAGCTGTCCTTCCTCTCTACAGGCCACACCCTGGCCCTATACTTCCCATTCAGGTTCCCAAGGGCTCCAACACCTTAAAGCCCTTCTGCAGTGACCAAACACAGACCCAAAAGCCAAGAAGGGGAGCTCCCAAAAGGAACACCACAGAAAGAGGGACCCGTGTGCCCTCTCCATTCCTCTCACATTCCCACTGGATGCCCCCTCTCCTTCCTTTCACAGCCAAGCACCATAAAAGCCATCTGCACACCCTTCCTACAGATTATCCCAGGGTTCTTCAACACATTTCTTTGAAAGTAGTTGCCAACTTTGAAAAACCTCAAGGCATTTTACATAAAAAGGTTGGCTCTAGCCCTCTCTGAAAAAGCAGAGGGTCTAAGAACTTTGTGATAACTGCCAACTGGCTGGAGCTGGAGAGCTGAGTCTTCAGACAGCCTCAGTTGCAGACAGGCGCTCTTAAATATCCACTAGCAGCTGCTAGCACTTCTCCTATCCAGCATACACGTTTTCCTCCAATTCCATCTAAGCCTGCTGTTCTCCACCGCTTCACAAACCTTCTGTTGCCACCATTTTACTCAAAGCCTCTCAATAACCTTTTACCAGAATCCAAGTTCCCCTCCCTCGGGTCTCCATTTTGAAGCAACAAACTACGGGCCACACCCCTCTCTCTGTGGCTCTCTCTCCCAGCCCAGCTTTCTGTTTCTGCACCTTCAGGCTACTGGTCCCATCTGCTTGGGAAATAGGGAGGCTGCCCATGCTCCAGCTCCAAAGCTCCGCTCTGCACACACACACAGCAGCCTAGCTCCCAAACCACGCCTCCAGCCCTTACCCTCCCCAGAGCCCACTAAATGCTCACAGAGCCTCTTCCTGACTGACTATCTTGCAAAGAACTTCAAACTTCACACTACATAATCCCTCCTCCTCACAGGTGGGCATCCACAATTCCTTCTGACTCCCGAAACCAGGGATCCTTCCCACTCTTCATCTCCTGAGTCCATCAGTGCGCCCAGAAGGAGGCTGCTATGGTGTTGGCTAATCCTTT
This sequence comes from Neotoma lepida, assembly GCA_001675575.1. NCBI lineage: Eukaryota > Metazoa > Chordata > Mammalia > Rodentia > Cricetidae > Neotoma > Neotoma lepida. The sequence goes on from LZPO01044392.1 coordinate 356,627, forward strand.
CTGGGTTTTATTTGTTTGTTTGGGTCTTTGTTTGTTTGTTTGTTTTGTTTTGTTTTCCTAGACAGGGCCTCACTATGTAGTTCTAGCTGTCCTGGAACTCCCTATGTAGACCAGGCTAGCCTTGAACTTACAGAGATCCACTGGCTTCTGCCTCGAGCACCACTACTGTGTGGATCCAGATTTTTTTTAATCAAAGTAATGCACCTGCGACTGTGTTTATATTAAACCCTTAGGTGGGCTCANCTAGTCCATTCTACTCTTGATCCCCACTGCCTAGCAGTCCTATTGCACCACNACCCTCCAGCTATCTCTGGAGCCTGAAGTCTCAACAGAAACCAATTCATCCTGTAGGACTGCGTGTGGCGCCTTTATTGGGCTAACTGGATCAGATTCTCTCCAACAGCTTCCCCCATCTGTTAAAAAATAAAATTCTGGGCCAGCAATAACTCTGAAGATAAAGGTGCCTGCAACCAAGTCTCCTCACCCGAGTTCAAGTCCTAGGACCCACAGAAGAGTCTAAGGAGATAAATCACCCCACCTCCCCAGTTGTTCTCTGACCTCCACAAGCCAGGAGCAGCACACCCCACCCCAAATACACAAAATGTAATAAAAATATTTTTAAAATAATACAGTTCCTTCTTCAGCATACAAAGCCATCCATGCTCTTCTTACTTCCATCAGCAAATTAGCCTGAGGTATCTTTTCTGTATTCCCTGCTCTTTAAGCTCTGCACTCCCGGCCAACAGGCCTACTCGCTCCCAGAATGTTCTACATTCTCGTTCTGAGTTTTTGCAGTTTCCTGTCTGGAATATGGCCTCCTCCATTGTCCACAAAAACACTGTATACCAGCTATAACAAGCCCCAGGTAAACAAAACTGCCCCACTATGCTCAACAAGCGCCCTTCCTCCAGCTTCTGTTAACGAGGTGCTGTTCTGGTAGCCAGTACCCAATGAAAATGTCTTTGTGAGCAGTGTTCCAGTGTTACCATCGCAGTGTACCTAGAACGCAGTGGAGCCCACACAAGGGGTGGATTCTTCATCTTTTCTGAACCTCAATTCCTCAGATTAAGCGAGAATCTTAAGAACCCCATCTCCAGGGACCACCGCGAGGCTAGGACAAGGAACAATTAAATTACATCTGGCCACAGTAAACCCGTATCGAGGCAAAAAGGCTGGTTTTGCTCTTAAAGGCAGCAGCTACATGAGCTCTTAGACTCAACGATATGCAAAGGAGCTACGCAATCTGCACACTCGAGTCAGGAGTTAGTAAATGCAGGTTCCCCTCAGGGTCGGCGACCAGACTAACAATGGCTGAAACGCCGTCTGCACAGTGCTCGGCACACGAGATAACTAGGAATTCGCGCTCCAGCTGTTAGGTGGGGCCGCTGGGCCACTGAGCTGTGGGGTGGTCAGCGGTCTCCGGAATCCCCTGGGCGCGCCTAGAGGCCCCTTCCCCGCCGAGGAGGACAACCAGGGCGGCGGGAAGCGGGATCACGTGCGGCGCGATGCTACTCACTGAGCCACAGCTCCAGCGCCGCCGCCGTCCCCGGGGCACCCTCCGTTGACTCGGTACCAGCCGGGGCTCCAGTCCCCGCCGCCACTGCCGTCGCTGCCATCTGCCCAGCCCAGTGCTGCGGCTGCAGTTAGCCGTGACCAAAAAAGCTGCAGGCGCCGCCGCCGCCTAGCCGCCTCTCCAGCTGCCGACGCGGCAGGCACAGAGGCACGTGACGGGGGCGGGCCTTACTGGACACGCCCATTTCTGACCCCGTCCCCACCTCCCCATACAGCTGCTCTGCGCCGCCTCCAACTCACGAGGTCTTTTTGTGCAAGACCACTTGAAAGATCAAAAACCAACCTAGCAAGGTACCGTCCCCTCTTCCTTCAGAAGTAGGGTGCCCAGATAAGATATTGGACTCCTGCCTAAATCTGAATTTCAGTAAAGCATCAGCCTTTCAGCATTTTTATTCATTAGGGTCTTCCCAGAGCACCTTCCATTCTGGTTTCCACACTTTTTTTATTTTCTACATGACACATTACACCATTTTTATAAAACACTTATTTTATGAAAGGATACTTTTCTCAAAAGCAGGTCGTGATTCTCACACTCTAAGAAGTGAACACATTAAATACGTATAAACACCTTTTTTCTGATTGTTATGGGTCAAGGTCTCATGTAACCAGTAGGTTTTGATCACTACATAGCTAAGGACCCAGAACTCTTGATCCTCTTGCCACCATATTCCAAGCATGATTAAAGCAAATGCTACCACTACAGCTTTGTTGTGATTTTTTGTTTTTGAGAAGGTCTCTCACACTCAGGTCTAAGATGCCAAGGTATCCTAAAACCCTGCAGTAATTCTCCTGCCTCAGCCTCCCAAGAGCTGGAACTACAGGTATGAACTACCATGCCAGCCTTACGTGTGAAATATGTTACTTAACTCTTCAATTAAAGGAATCAAGAAGATGTTGTACTAATATGTCCACAAGAAAAGCCAAAGGGCAAATTGGTATAGAATAAAGAACTATTGAAACAAACACACAAATGGGTGCAAAACTGGCTCCAGCCAGTGGAGAAAGCTGTCTGTCCAGCGGACAGGATTAGCATGCATGTCTAGAGGCCAGAATAGTTTTGCATTGCTGTCAATGATCTACTACTGGCAGCATTGTTAAGAGAGGCCTCAGCCTGGAAGGCAATGGAGACAATGCACAGGGTTCCACTGAAGCAACAATTCTTCCCTAATACCCCTCACCTGTCATTCCCCACCCTCTATGCCACGCCCCCCCCAACACACACATAAGGAAGGATTTGAATTTGCACAGATCTCTGTCTCCAGCACATCCAAAAGTGCTTAGCATACCAGTGCCAGTAAGTATCTGTTGAATGGACACATGAATAGTGGAAACGGTAAGAGACGACCCTAGGACTTTAGGCATATCACAATCCCAAATACATAAATATTTATTTTCTCTTTTTATGTGTATGGGGTTTTGCCTGCATGTCTATCTATACACCACATGCATGCCTGGTGCCTGAAGAGGCCAGAGAGGGTGTCAGATTTCCTGAGATTGGAATTGTAGACAGTTGTGAGCTGCCATGTGGGTGCTGGGAATTGAACCTGGGTCATCTGGAAGAGCAGCACACACTCTTGACCACTTAGCCATCTTTCCAGCCTTATTTTTAATTTTGTAAACACCATACGTGTATGTGTGATGTGTATGTGTTGGTACAGGCACACAGGTCACTATGCTTGTGGAGCTCAGAGGACAACTTTGTAGAATTGGTTCTCTCCTCCCACCCATACATGCATTCTGGGCATAGAACTCATATCATTAGGCTTGTATGGCAATCACTTTCACCTGCTGAGCCAGTAAAATGGCTCCAAATATTTATGTTTAAAGGGACATTTTCATGTTGGCCANGGTGGTACACACTTGTAAACTGAGCACTTGGGAGGCAGAAGCACGATTATGAGTCAGAGTACACAGTAAGACCCTGTATTAAATAAATAAATAAATAAATAAATAAATAAATAAACAAACAAACAAACAAACAAAGAAGCTGTTCATAGTAGTTCATAATCTATAGTCACAGCACTGGGAAGCATGAGGCAGAAGGACCCTGCGTTTGAGGCTAACCTGGGCCTACATCAGTGAGACCCCCATATCAAGAAAAACAAGGACATTTGAGGTGTTATATTTGTTTCAAACCAACTCTACTATCCACATACCTGATGTGCTGCTATCCCTAACACCCTTCAACACTAGCAGTAATGAAACTACACACGTGCCCACGTGACAAGAGACTACACACTGTGTGCCGGGTTCTATGCTAACCTCTCTGCTGCAATTAGTTTTCTCTGCTGGGTGGAAGGATGAAGATCAAGATGCCAGGAGAAAGCATCCCTTCTTGCTGCAGATGTTCTGGATTCTTCCTGTGTCGTGTCCTCCCATGTGGAGAAGAGACAGAGAGCAGCTCTAGTCTTGTTTGTTCCATTTTTGTGTTTTTCAGACAGGCTCTTACTACTATGGGCGATCTTCTAGTTTCACCTCCCAAGTGCAGGGATTACAGGCTCACACCACAGAAGATCCCTCTCAGGACCTCATGTAAACCTGATCACCTTATCAAGGCCTTGCCTCTAAGATCACATGGGAGGTTAGAGCTTCGGCATAGACATGGGGTGGGGGGCATATTTCAGTCTACATTACCCAGGTAGGGAAAATTTTATACTTTAATGAAAACAGTGTTGTCCTGAGAATACCTATGTTACTTNATTTGTTTTTTTTNAATTATTTTTACTTCATGTGCATTGGTGTTTTGCCTGCATATATATCTGTGTGAGGGTGTTGGATCACCTGGAACTGGAGTTTCAGACAATTGTGAGCTGTCATGTGGTTGCTGGGAATTGAACCTGGATCCTCTGGAAGAACAGTACCACTGAGCCATCTCTCCAGCCCCTTGATTTGGTTCTTTTGAGAATCATTTCACATCTCTGTAAACTGTTGATAACTGAAAACAATGGGGAACTATTCTTACCCACAGACATGCAAATGAATACTGCACAGGGAGCACACAACCCCCTTCCCCTGGAAAAACCAGTTCTGCGGCCATTTGCATATTTACTGCAATATTTCTAGTCTAGAGACTGTTCTTTGGATTCTCCTTTGAAGCAGTTTTAAAATCTCATCAGTTTCTTTATCTTTTTATTTTTTTCAGACAGGATTCTTATAGCCCAGACTAGCTTTAAACTTGACCTATAATGGACAATGGGATTACAGAGGTACACTACCATGCTTGGTTTATGTAGTACAGGTGATTGAACACAGGGCTTTGTGCATTGTGGTCAAGCACTATGCCAACTGAGCCCCAGCCCTCTTCATTACTGTAAACAGAAGTTTCTGCCCCACCAGCAACTCCCAAATACCCACAGCTGCTTTGTAAATTACCACACAAATTGGGCGGTGGTGGCACATGCCTTTAATCCCAGCACTCGGGAGGCAGAGTCAGGCGGATCTCTGTGAGTTCAAGACTAGCCTGGGCTACAGAGTGAGTTCCAGGAAAGGCTCTAAAGCTACACAAAGAAACCGTCTCAAAAAAAAAACAAAAAAAAGTAAATTACCACACAGAGGCTTATATTAATTATAAATGTTTGGCCATTAGCTCAGGCTTGTAAGTAACTCTTACACTTGAATTAACCCATAATTCTTATCTATATTTAGCCANATGGCTCATGGCTTGTTACCTCATTTTCTATATGTCCTGCTTGCTCAGCAGCTGGCTGGCATCTCCTTCCACTCTGTCCTTCATCTTCGTCTTCAGTTTGATTGTACCGCCTAACCTTATTCTGCCTCACCATTGGCCAAACAGGTATATTATCAACCAATGAGAGCAACACATATTCACAGCATACAGAAGGACCATCCCACTGCACATTACTCGTTTCTTACTTGTTTTTCAAGACTGGGTTTCTCTATATAGCTCTGGCTGTCCTGGAACTCCCTCTGTAGATCAGGTTGGCCTTGAACTCACAGAAATCTGCCTGCTTCTGCCACCTGAGTGCTAGGATTAAAGGTGTGTGCCACCACCACCTGGCCTCTTTAGTACTCTTAATAGTTCCTCTCTTGAAAATTCTAAGCTGGGCACATGCCCCTGATCCCAGCACTTAGAGGCAAAAGCAGGCCAATCTCTGTGAATTCAAGACCACCCTTGTCTACATAGTGAGTTCTAGGACAGTCAGGGCTACTAGAGACACCCTGTCTCAAAAAAAACAAAACAAAAAACAAAAAACAAAAAACAAAAAAAAACACAAACAAGGGGCTGGAGAGATGGCTCAGTGGTTAAGAGCACTGGCTGTTCTTCCAGAGGTCCTGAGTTCAATTCCCAGCAACCACATGGTGGCTCACAACATCTATAATGAGATTTGGTGCCCTCTTCTGGCATAAAGGTGTACATACAGACAGAGCCCTTACACCAAAAGACAAAGAATGCAAGAAAGGAGATTCTAGGGCTGGGAATTTACCCCGGGAGTGGAGTGTATTGCCTAGCATGCATAAATGGCCAAGCTCCAATACACACACAAAAAGTGGCGTGTGTGTGTAAGGATTTTAGAAAAAAGTTTTTTCATGTCCAAGGCTAGAACAATTTGAGCAGCAAAATAAAAGGTAGACTCAGCGGCACATGCCTTTAGTCCCAGCACTTGGGAGACAGAGGCAGGCAGATCTCTCAGTTCAAGGCCAGCCCATCTCCATAGTGAGCTCCAGGCCAGCTGAGGCTACACAGAGAGACCCTATCTTAAGGGGGGAAAAGTAGCATTGGATATAACCTTTAGCATAAGATAAATATGCACAAATCCACAATGATCTAAATGGATCATGGGGGCAGATGACACATTTTTCATGCAGAGACTTCATGTAATACATGTAATTTCTCTATGCCACCCTCAAGGAGATAAAGAGCAGCTGACTTCAGAAGAGTACAGCATGAAAGGTGAGGGGACATGGGACAGTCACTCTACAATGGAGAAATCTGACAAATGTTTCCTCACCTAAAGAGGTCAGAGTAGGCACTGTCAGATTACTTTAAAAAGCAGCTATGGAGAGAAAGAAGGCAGGAAGAAAGAGACTTTGCCTAACCTTAGCTCAACCACATTTATTCACAGCAAAGGAGTATTTTGTCACCCACATGTGTGGGTGCCCAAAATGCCTGCAGAGAAAGAGATCTCTTACATGGGCAAAAATGGATGGAAATGACTTCCCTAGTGTACAAGGGAAGCTGGGAAGTATAGTCTTTCAGCAGGAAACTATCATTCCTACCTCTGAGAGGATATAAAAAATGCAGGGCAGGAATGTTATAGTTGTTTTCTGCTGAGGAGAGTCTTTGCAGGGGGTAGTTCTGGGTCCATTGAAAATGGGGGTCCTGCCCGGAAGTAGTGGCGCATGCCTCTAATCCCAGCACTCAGGAGGCAGAGGCAGGTGGATCTCTGTGAGTTCGAGGCCAGCCTGGGCTACCGAGTGAGTTCCAGGAAAGGCGCAAAGCTACACAGAGAAACCCTGTCTCGAAAAACCAAAAAAAAAAAAAAAAAAAAAAAAAAAAAGAAAGAAAGAAAAAGAAAAAGAAAATGGGGGTCCCTTGGTCATGTAGCAGGAGGAGAGTCTTAACTTGGTCGCCTATGATGATGGATCAGGTGATTGCCATCCTGTATTCCTGAAGGGACTTGAAAATAACTATTAGAAGGCTGTAAGAAGATGATCTAGTTACAGAGTAAAACTGAGATTTCCTGGGAAGGTTGGGGGATAGTGAGGAACAGAGCCATAGAGTTGACTCAGGGTGACAGTGACTGTTCCCATTACCAAGACTGTTGCACTAAAATGAGCTAGCAGAAGTAGCAGGGAGCTACAGAGCATCAAAGGAGGGGAACAGGAGAAAATAGAGGACTAATGTAAAGAAATGTATTTGGCTTGAGGTGAAAGGGATGAAGGTCCATTTTAGTTAGAGTTCCACCACAGCCTCTAAAAGGTCTTTTGGCAGATGTATCAGGAACAAATGGGACTGCTGTAGGGTGAAAGGGACTGGGAGAGCGTACATGGAACATTTTGTGTGGGTATAGGGTGAAGTTCAGTAAGTAAAACTGTTTGTTAGTTTTATTTATATATATATATATATACATATATATATATATATATATATATATATTTGAGACAGGGTTTCTCTATGTAGCCTGACTATCCTGGAACTGATTCTATAAACCAGATTAGCCTCAAGCTCAGAGATCCACCTGGCTCTGTCTCCCGAGTACTGGGACTAAAGGTGTATGCCACCATGCCCAATGGCTTTTGGAATTTCTTAGAAAACATCCACAAGCATCTTTGTACTCCTTGTAGGCTTCAAGGTAAGAGTGTACCGATTGGCCCTGGAGCTCTCTATCTGGATAAAAACTAGATTATATTCTCAAAGCACCATAGGTGAGCCCAGGTTGGATCAAATCTTCATTTAAGTTGCGTTCTCCTGAAAACTCTGATGGTTTATGGGTAAAAGATATCAGGTCATAGAATTGTTTGTTGACTCTGCAGGTACAAAACCAACTGTCAAGGATACCATCTGGATATTCTGAATAACTTTCCAAAGCTGTGAGTATCTAGCATCCTCTTTTACCGAGGGAACATGGGTGATTATGGTATAATCTATACTATAGACCCTGAAATTAGCTTTTGCTAAGAGGAAAAATTGAATGCCAGGGTAAANAGCATGACCAGTTGAACTAGTATGCAGGAAATGACCAGGCACCAACAGTGATCTGTCTTGATGTATGCACCCTCACTGCAGTAAAAACAACTGTACTTTACATCTGGTCTTCCATAACCCATAGTCCCACAGTAATCATGAGAAAAATAAGTATCAGTGAAAGGACCTCCTACAAAGCACCTGGCTGGTATTTCTCAAAACTGTCTAGTTTGTAAANTAAACAAAACAAAACAAACAAGCAAACAAAAACAAGCGCAGTCTGTGACTGACACTGTCAAGATAAGCCTGAGGCATTATTATGTGGTGTCATGGGGGAGAGACCTGGGAACAGAGGATACTGTAAGTAAAAACGTGAGAGCTGAGTGAAGACGACACAGGCCTACAATCCCAGCACTGAGGCATCTGGATTGAGAGTTCCTGGCTAGCCTGAGGGTCTTACTCTTACAAAACAAAAAGTAAAACCAAGGGAATCTAAATAAATAGACTTCAGCTAATAAAATGTACAGTACTGGTTCATTCATTTTGACAAATATGCCACAGTATGATGTAAATAATAGGAGAAACGGGACTGGGTATGGCTGAAAGGGATTACCTGGCATGTGTGAGGCCCTCCATTTTATTCCCAACACAAACATTAATGGTAATAATGGGAAAAAATAACAGGGAAGCCAGATGTGTGGCACAGAGGTTATTCCAGCACTCTGGAAGCTGAGGCAGGAGAATCATTCAAGGGCAGCCTGAGCTGCATAGAAGGACCCTGTCTCAAAATAACAAAAGGGCAGACTGGTGATGGAAATACAGGAACTCTAAATTATCTTTGCAATTCATTTCTGTTTGGTTTGGTTTTGTGAGGCAAGGTCTTCACTTACTTATAATCCTCCTCACACTTACAATCCTCCTCCTTCAGTTTCTTGGAATTACAGGGAGGTGTTACCAGACTGGCTTTTTTTTTTTCCTCCTGAGACAGCGTCATAAATCTGCAGCCCAGGCTGGCCCCAACTTCATAGTGATCCTTCTCAGTTGCTGGGGTTACAGTCTTGTCCCACTATGCACAGCTCAGGCCTATATTTCTTTTTAAATCTTTATTATTATTGCTATGTGTGTGAACACACACCTGATGCCCAAGTTGGTCAGAAGAGGCCATCAGATCCTCTAGAATTGGAGTTACAGATAGTTGTGAGGCACCATGTGCTGAGAAACAAACCTAGTTCCTCTGCAAGAACAGCAACGCTCATAACTATAGAGCCATCTCTCCAGCCCTAGCTTTTTCATTTTTAAAAGCTTAATAGCTGGGTGTGTTGGTACATGCCTTTAATCCTAACACTCATCAGGAGGTAGAGGCAAGAGGATCTCTGTGAATTAGAGTGCAGCCTGGTCTACATAGCCAGCTCCAAGATAGCCAGGACTACAGAGAGAGACCCTGTCTCAAAATAAATAACAACAACAACAACAAAAACTTAACAATTATCAATCATTAAGGATAGCAGCTGGATGTAGTGGCATGCATATGCCTGTAATTCCAGCACTGGCAAGGAGGTAGGAAAAGGGAGCATTCAAGATGGGTGGTGGTGGCATATGCCTTCAATCCTAGCACTGGGGAGGCAGAGGTAGGTAGATCTCTGGGAGTTCAAGGCCAGCCTGGCAGCCTGGTCTACAAATTGAGTTCCAGGACAGCCAGAGCTGTAACACAGAGAAACTCTGTCTCAAAAAATCAAGGAGGGAAAAAATGAGAGTTCAAGGCTACCCTGGGCTACACAGAGGCCCTGTCTCAAAAGGGAATAAATAAAGGTAACAAACCCATGGGGCGGCACACACATACTTAAGGTCCTGTCTTCTTTTCTCTCGGCACCCTCAGGCCTAACAGAACCTGGCACCCAATATTTGCTCCATAAATGAATGAGGACAAGGTTAGTCAGATGCAGCCAAGAGAGGTGAGGTGTTCTCCAGACAGAAAAGATCCTTTGTCAGTGATATGCTACAGATGCCAGCTTGAGAGAACAGAGGCAGGGGTACAGCTCTTTTCCAAGTTTAGAATGAATGGCTGGGACCCCAAAAATTTGTCCAGATCTGAAGGTAAAGTTGGAAGTCCCAAAATCATCATCAAAGGCTTAATCTGTTCTGCTTTCTAAATTATAAAACCTGTCAGTTGTGTTGTCCCATGCCTTATTAACAGAAAGAGTAACCACGAATGATGTGACGCTCCTGGACATTGCATGCCATATTCTAACTGAACATGGCTGCCCTTGATCGCCACTCTGGACACCTGATCCAATTAGATGACATATCTAGGGTTTTTTCTTTCCTTTTTAAATTTTTATTATATATGTATGGGTGTTTTGCCTGCACGTATGTCTGTGTCTGTTCACCACATGTGTGGGGTGCCCATGGAGGACAGAAGAGATCTAGATCCTTTGGAACTAGAGTTACAGATGGTTGTAAGCTGCCAGGTGGGTGCTGGGAATTGAACCTAAGTCCTCTGTAAGAGCAGCCAGTGCTCCTAACTGCTGAGCCATCCCTCCAGCCTCTTTCTTTTTTTCTTCTCTTTACCTCCCAGGTATGTGCCACCAAGGCCTGGTGAGTAAGTGTGCTTACTGCCAAGTGTAGGCATGGTGGGGATCAAACAGATGCTTTCTTGCATGCTAGCCAAGCATCCCTAGCTTTGTGTCTGGGCCTTCATTCAGATGCCAATTGGTGACCTGCTCTATGANTGGATGCTTCCTGATCACCTACTGTGTGAACAGGTGCCATGATCAACACTGGGGCTATAGTATTGGGCAAGGCAGATGAGCCTCCTGCACGTGTGGACCTCACCATCTGACTCTAACAAGTGGCTGCAGAACTAATTATTCAGTCATTTCTATAATCAATTCCAATTGTGTACTGCAGAGAACCAGGTGAGGATTTATGAAGGAGGAGGCTCTAGAGGTCAGGGGTTTCCTGTTGACACTGGAGCTAAGAACCAAAGGTTAAGAATGAGGAGACAAGATGGGGGTGGACAGCATGAGCAAAGGCAGAAAGGAAGCAGGGATTCCCAAGAATCTAAGGAAGGCTGATGTGGCCAAAGACTAGAGAATAAGAGGCTGGGGCATGACAGGAATGAATAAAGAGGTCAGGAAAGCAAACAGGCAGATCTGTCAAGCCCTTCAATGGCTGGGCTATTGTTTTCAGTTTAAGTGTGCAGTTTATTCAACTATTACCAAACACTCTGATGGTAATTTTATGTGTTAACTTGACTGGGCCATGGTAGCTAGTTAGATGTTTCTGGGTATGTCTGTGAGGGTAGTTCTGGAAGGGATCACAACTGGAATTGGGAGACTTAGAAAGTCAGATGGCTGTCCCCTATGTGGGTGGGCTCATTCAATCTGTTGAGGGACCATAAACTCCATATGTGGAGTTTAATTCTTCCAGGTAGCTTGAGCTGGGACACTGGTTGTCTTCTGCCATGGATGCTTCCAGTTCTCAGGTCTATGAACTACCTTAGCTTGTGGGTGGTAGATAGTGAGACCTTAGCTTCTGTAATCACATGAATTATTACCTTATACCAAGTTTCTTCTTAGACACACATCCACCTGATTCTGTTTCTCTGAGAACTCTAATACAGGTCCTCATAGGCCATGTTGAACAAACTCAGTTTTGTCATACCAAGGAGCCACCTTATTCATGTCCAATTTTGGCTCTATGGTGCTCTGCCTCTAGTCTGGCCCTGCTCTAATCTCTCTTCAGCATGTAGCCAAGAATAACCTTCCCAAATCAAATCTGCCCATGTCACTTCTCTGCTTTAAACATTTCAGGGCTCCTCACCTACCTCACAAACACCCAAATTCTTGTCTTCACTAAACCATGCCTATCTTGGTTCAGGTGTAAACCCAGCCTGGCAGACCCCATTCCATCTCTGAGTCTGACTGATGTACCAGAATCCTCTCTTCTCTAACAGTGATGGGTGCAAAAATAGGAAGTTGAGTTGGGGGAGGACGCCTGTAGAAGTGGCTTTGCTTTCAGGACAGAGCCATAGAAAACTACTCTCCCACCACACAAGAGAAGGAAGTGGCAGCTGACAGTGAGTGGAGGCTGCTGCAGACCTAAGACCAGGGGAGCAGCAGGGGAATGACCTTGAGCCCTTGCTGATGTCACTAAGTCAACAGTTCCCACAGCCTAGTTTACCACTGAACTTTCAGCTATGTGGGAAAAAGAAATCTTGTTTAAGCAGGCTAGAAACTGGATTTGGGTATCTGGAAGCCAGTTTCCAGATATAATTTCCCTGATAAACTGGGCCCTTAAGTTAGAAGTTATTACTCAGCTTTCCCTACAGATTGAATCATCCCACCTGGCCATACTTCACTTTGGTCTTTCACAAAGCCATTCCCTTCCAGATATCAGAACTCAATACAATCATGGACAATGGGCCAGACAGCTAACTACAACAGCAGATCTTGCAAGGGAGGTTTTTTTCCTGGAGTGGAGGAAGTTATGTTGGGAGACTGTTGGGATCTAGCAGAGTTAAGCCAGCTGATAATGGCTTCTTCTAAAAAAATTGGTCGACCAGATGAAAGTTTCAAACATTTTTTTAAATTATGAGATTTTAACTTGACTCTCTACTGTGTATCAAGCAATGTACAAAGTACTGTGTTTATAACTAAGAATAACAGACTTCCTGTCTGCCTCAATCTTAAATTTGTATTTATTTTTTATTTTTTTTAAGATTTATTTATTATGTATACAGAAGAGGGCGCCAGATCTCATTACAGATGGTTGTGAACCACCATGTGGTTGCTGGGAATTGAACTCAGGACCTCTGGAAGAACAGTCAGTGCTCTTAACCTCTGAGCCACCTCTCCAGCCCCAATCTTAAATTTTTTTTTATAGTTCTATTTTTTTAATAATTTATTTAACTTTATGTGCACTGGTGTGAAGGTGTCAGATCCCTCAGAACTGGAGTTACACACAGTTGTGAGCTGCCATGTGGGCGCTGGGAATTGAACTCAGGTCCTCTGGAAGAGCAGTCGGTGCTCTTAACCATTGAGCCATCTCTCCAGCCCCCAATCTTAAATTTTTAAAATAGTAAATGTAAATTTCACACAAGAGTAAGTACTATGAAGAAAACATTTTGGTTTTTTTGTTTTTGTTTTTGTTTTTGTTTTTGTTTTGGTGCTGGGAATTGAACCCAGGGCTCTGTGCATTCTAGACAACAACCACTCTGCTACCTAGACACACTCCTAGATCTAAGACAAAAGTTAAGTTAAATCAAGGCAGTGTTAGGGTTTTCATTGCTATGAAGAGACACCATGACCATGGCAACTCCTATAAAGAAAACATTTAATTGAGGGTGGCTCACTTACAGTTTCAGAGGTTCAGTCCATTATCATGATGGGGAACATTGCAGGGTGCAGGCAGACGTGGTGCTGGAGCTGAGTGCTGTATCTTCCAGGCAACAGGAAGTCATTTGAAACACTGGGCAGTATCCTGGGCATAGGAAACCTTAAAGCCCACTCCCAGTGACCTACTTTCTCCAACAGGGCCATAACCACTCCAACAAAGCCATACCTCCTAATAGTGTCACTCCCTATTAGATTATGGGGGCCATTCACATTCAAACTACCACAGGAAGTATGAATGAGATTGCAAATTTGGCTACCAAAACATTCTTTTCTGAAACAGTCTAAATCCACTGAACAGAGAGTCCCTAAAAGAGAAAGCACTCCTCTCTCACTATAGTGGGTGCCCTGCAGATGGTGCCATTATCTGTCCCACTGACCACAGCTGACAGGACCAGGGGCAGACAGCTGACTAGGCTGACAAGATGTTCTCCTGGGAGTTTGGACACAGAACCTCTGGTATGTAATAGGCAGTGTAGAGGAGAGATGATTTAGCGAGGGCACTGAAGGTTGAGTGGCAGAGATGCAGAGAAAGTCAGCCCACAGAAGGAAGATGAGCACAGAGACCAATTCAAGAAACTGGTAGTTTCAGAGGAACAAAAAGCAGCTGCCTCAGGTCCCAGTGGGTTTCAGGTAGATTCTCATCACTCCAGAGATCTGGTTGGAAGTCCTGACCTTTGGGTTTGTGAGTCCTAGAGTTTTCAATGCATTCCCTGTGGACTGTTATGCTTTATTCCTTGCAATCAAAATTACTGCTTCTAAGGATAACAACGCTGATGATCAGAATGACTGAGAATTGTAGCTAATATTTATTAAAAAAAACAAAAACAAAAACAAAATAGCCATCGGGCAACAATTCCCTATTTTCTCTCCATCAGCCTGGCAGCCACTGTTCTGTTTGGTCTCCTATCATGCTTGTGACTTTGGCACAAGGTTCATCAGTGTTACAGTATTTGTCAGAATCAACTCAGCATTGTTTGTTTGTTTTGAGATAGGGTCTCATACAGCTCAAGCTGGTTTCAAATTCGTTATGGAGGCAGCCAAGACAGCTCAGTGAGGGATTTTTAGGGGGAAGCAAGGATACAAGGACTCACTTTGTTGTCTTACCTGGCCTGGAACTTGGCTCAGTGAGGAAAAAGTACTTGTGTTAAATAGTCTGGTGACCTGGTTGGGCAGTGGTGGTGCACGCCTTTACTCCCAGCACGCCGGAGGCAAAAGTCCAGTGACCTGAATTCAATCCCTGGAACTGCTGAAAGTGAGAACTGACGCTTGAAAGTTGACCTCTGCCCTCACATGTATACTTGCATACTATACAAATAATTAAAAAAATAAATTAAATAATTCTAAATGGAGCTGAGGATGGAGGATGACCTTGAATTGCTGATCCTCTGGTTTCCACCTACAAAATGCTGGGATTACAGGCCCAAAACATCATACCAGGTATACTTTGTAGGTGGAGTTTTCCTGTTCTGATCGCCTGCTCCTAAAATAACCAACACAGAGGCTTAATATTACTTATAAATGCTCGGCCAATAGCTCAGGCTTGTTACTAGTGAACTCTTACACTTAAATTAACTCGTATTTCTTATCTATGCTTCCCCATGTGGATCATGGCTTGTTACCTCATTTTCTTCACATCCTGCTTTCTTGGCACATTGCCCTCCCTCTGCCCCTCTTCATCCAGTATCCTCAGTTTGACTGTCCTGCCTAACTATATCCTGCCTTGCAATAGGCCAATCAGCTTCTTTATTATCCAATGAGAGTAATACATATTCAGAGTGTACAGAAAGATTATTCTACGAGACTACTTGGCATTAGAATCACTTTGGGAAAATATTCACATTCCCTGAGCATAAGCCTGTGAGTTTCTATATTCTCTTTAGCCCCTCACCCTTTCTCCCTCCTTTTTGATTTCTGTGGCCCAGGATGACCTTGAACTCACCTTCCTTGTGCCTCAGCCCCCATCCCCACCCCCAGAACAGTTTCCTCTTTATAGCTCTGGATGTTCTGGGACTCACTCTGTAGAACAGGATAGCCTGAACTCAGGAGATCCACCTGTCTCTGCCTCCAGAACACTGGGATCAAAGGCATGCACCACTACGCCCAGTTTACTTCAGCCTTTTGAAGGCTAGGATCACTGGTATGTGCCATCACACCTAAAATAACCATTTTTAATGTTTCAAGAGCAGTAGTTCTGATGTCACTTAATTAAGAGTTGGGAGCGGGGAACTGGAGAGATGGCTCAGCAGTTAAGAGCACTGGCTGTTCCTGCAGTTGACCCAGATTCTATTCACTGCACCCACATGCAGCGTATAGCTGCCTATAACTCCAGTTCCAGGGGATCAGATGTCCTCTTCTGACCTCCATGGGGACCAGACTGACACATGGCAGACAGACATACACGCAGGCAAACATTCATATAACAAAAGTATTTTTTAAAAATTAAGAGTTGGTCTAGGCATGATGGCACTACCTTTAATTCCAGTACTTGGGAGGAAAAGACAGACCATTGTGAGTTCAAGGCCAGCCTAGTCTACAAAGCTAGTTCCTGGTCAGCCAGGGTTACATATCGAGAACCTGGATCCAAAAAAAAGTTAGATTTGGACTCTTAAAAATTATCATAGGTCTGAGTTTAAATAAGACTTTGTCTCATATCATATCCCAAAAGTGTTACTTAACTTTTCACAGCCTCAGTTTCTCCATCTGTAACAAAGGAAAATACAAAAAAACAACCTCCCTCCAAAAAAACAGTAATAATACCACCTATCTCCTGGGGTAAGAGTTAATGAGCTAGGGGCTGGAGAGCTGGGTCAGCAGTTAAAGAGGACTGGCTGCTCTTCCAGAGGACCCAGATTGAATTCCCAGCACTCACACAGCAGCTCACAACTGTCTGTAACACCAGTTCCAGGGGATCCAACATGCTAACACAGACATGCATGTAGGCAAAACATAAATGAACAGAATATAGATTGTAAAAAAAATCACTAAAGATTACCGGAATCACACACCCACCCTGCACAGACTGGGAACAGGTAAGACCCCATCTCTGGACTGCAGACCAGATCTCTAACCCCTAGGCTCCGCAGGCTCATTACGTGCCCCTCCCCCCCCAACTATTGGAGCCCCAGGGACCGGGCAGCTGCCTCTCCCTGAACCTTCGCC